>JAJEJO010000930.1:831849-910940 GCA_020662805.1 Glaucomys volans | reverse complement strand
AAAAAAAAAAAAAAAAAGAAGGAAAGAAAGGCTATCTGTCTATTGCAGCAAATTATTAAGAAATTTTAAAGAAATATAATTAAAATTGTGAAACTGTGAAAAAGGTTATAGTGGTAATTTACACTTGATATTTTCATTAAAAACTTTGAATTTCTTGAAAAAAATATTTTCTTATTAAGAAATCTTGTTTTGGCATTCGGGGCCAGAAAATATGTTAATATTTTCAAGAGCCATGTTTTAGAGTGTTTATTAAATTACAAAGAATAATTTACTTTGTCTTTCAGGTCCTTTCTTCCGGGATAGTTGCGTAAATCAGTGCAGAGTCACATGGAGTAGTAATGTAACATCAATGAATAAATACGCCCAGGATTTTCACCTATTATGTTTTCAAAGACAAAAGTACTGAAAACACCATGGTAAAAATCTACACACAGAATCTAGACTCTTAAAAGCTCCAAGGTATCTTCCCACAGAGGAATCACTAGTATTTATAATCTGGTTCAAACTGCCATTATCATTATTATATGAATAAAAATATTTCATTGAACTAGCCACAGAATGTAAAGAGGTAGAATCTAATAGCTTAATAGAGAATAAGCAAGAAGACTGATCATGTTTAATAAAAATATATGAATCCCTATTATGACTTTTTGAAAGCAGACTGGAAATCAATCATTTCAAAATAAATAAATTATCTCCTTATGCTTTGGTTTTATAATCAATAGGAACATGAAAGAGTCCATTGCCCACCTAGATATTTTTAATAAAGTAAGATCATATGGCATTTGATTATGGACTTGGTCTAATTGGACTGCTATGCCATAGGACCACAGGTTGTATGATTTAAATGAAAACATTTATTTCTCACAGTTCTGGAGAATAAGAAGTCCAAAATCAAGACATTAGCAGATCCATCTGTTGAAAGCATTCTAAGTAGTTGTAAATGGTCATTTACTTGTTTTGTCTTTTTATCATCAAGAGAAAAATTATCTTTCTCCCCTCTGTTATAAGGGCATGAATCTCATTTATGAGAGCTGTACCCTCTTGGTCAAGAGGGTTAGACCTAATTACCTCCCAAAGGCCCCACTCCCTAACACCATCACATTGGAGTTTAGAATTTTAGCAATATGAATTTGGGGTGACACATTCAGTCCACAACAAATAATAAAAGTGACAAGCTGATAGTCTATAATATTGCATGAGCCAAACCAGTGGAATACCTCTATGACATATCTAATCCATTAGTTGGTATTTGTTGATGTAAAAGGTATATATGCCACAATATTTAAGAAATATGCTTCTCTTTCTCAGTATCTTTCTCAGCATCTTTCTCAGTATCTTTGTGAATTTCAAAAGTATATCAATATCCCCTATGATTAAGCTAAAGTAAATTGAAATAATTGGAAGGACAATAGCTAAAAGTAGAGATTTACTTAGAATGAACCATACACTGTTCAGAAATTTAAATTTATTTAAATAAATTGTTAAGCTTACAAGCTTAATAAATTTAAATTTATTTAAATTTAAATTTTTTCAGAAAATTAAAAATGTTAAAATGCTCATTTCTTCTTTGCTTCTAGCTTTCATGGGAGTATTTCATCTACAAATGAGTTATTAAAAAAAATAAAATAAAATAAAAACATACAGGAGCTGGGTGTGGTGGTGCATACTTCTAATCCCAGTGACTCAAGAGGCTCAGGCAGGAAGATTGTGAGTTCAAATCCAATCTCAGCAACGTAGTGAGGTCCTAAGAAGCTTAGCAAGACCCTGTCTCAAAATAAAAAGAATAAAAAATAACTAGAATGTGGCTCAGTAGTTAAGTAAATACCCCTGGATCAAATCCCCTGGATAAAAAAAGAAAGAAGAGAGAAAGAAAGAGAGAAAGAAAGAGAGGAAGGAAGGAAGGAAGGAAGGAAGGAAGGAAGGAAGGGGGGGAGGGAGGGAGGGAGGGAGGAAGGGAAAGAAAGAAAGAGGAAGGAAGGAAGGAAGGAAGGAAGGAAGGAAGGAAGGAAGGAAGGAAGGAAGGAAGGAAGGGGGGAGAAAGAAAGAGAGGGAAAGAAAGAGGAACTTTAGGCTAAAATTATGCTCATTTGCATTTCTTACTTTGTTCTTCACTCTCTATTCTTCACTCTCGCCAGATAAGCACAAAAGCAAAACTTCTCCAAATATATAAAGGGATTGTAGTCACAATACTGTTTTCACTTGCAATCAAAAACTGAATTGTGAAACACTTTGTATTTTTAGGCTGTGAGTGATTTTCCTTCCCCACAACCAACCAAGAGTACACATAAGTACCAAATGCAGATAGAGAGGAAAAATTGAGATCCACCCACTCATCTTTCACCAAACTTTTATATCTTTTTCTGTCATTTCACATTTCTGCTTGTATCCTTCATGAAACCTTTAAAAATCAACCTCACTGGTGTCAATGTAATTTACAACTGGATTATGTAGAGAAAAAAATCTTAAGCAGGGCCTAGAGCCACTCCAGTCTTCCTCTTAAACCCCCAGGCATAGTTATCAGGAAGAAGTAAATGCAGAAACAGGAAACTTTGGCTACTTTTTAAGGCCAAAACTAAGTGATGACATAAGCTATATGTTTAAGGGGTGTTCATTCTGTCTTGAATAAGAATTCTCAGTTTTGTAGCCTCTCCGTGTTTCATTATAAATACAAGGGTTCTGTGGTGTTTCGTTTTTTCTTTCTTGAGTGTCAGTTCCTTGAGGGAGGGTAGAATGTGTTGTATGTAGGTTTTTTTCCCTTGAAAAAAATTAGAGTAACAACTGGGGAGAAAAGAAATGAAGACAAACAATATAATAAGAATTGCTACATTGGAAGTCAATTCCTGGTAAAGAAATATTGCAATAGTACTTGTGTTCTCATTCTGGAATGTAGTATGCAAAAGGAAGGACAGAAAGGCAGGAGGAAGAATCCAGGGGCCCAGATAAAGTGATAGGGAAGAAAGAGTAGAATCTCTACAGTAAAGGAGACATGTTTTAAAAGTTCCTAAGAACTAAAAGAAATTTACCTTAAACAACTTCAGTGACAATAAACACATGTTAAAATATAGATATATATTGTGTATTTAAGATGAAGGCCAAGTAAGTCAGCCTAATCATCTACCCAAGGATATATACATGATAGGTTATGCTTCATATTCTTTAAGATTCAAAATTTCAGACTTGTTTAGAAAGAAGGTAATTATGTAGAAATCTTTAGAGAGCACCTCAGATTTCCCTGGTTATAAAAAGCATAGTTCTGTGAAGCATTATCAGGAAAGAACAGCCTGATCTGGCTTATAGAAGTATGTATGAGTAATGCGAAGTGATTTTGTTAGGAAGAGAATATTTTTCAAATATACCTGCTGGAATATCCAAAATATTTCATTCTGTTTTACCTTTTAATTGGTAGGATTCAGTTTCATTCAGAATACCAAGTACTCTAACACAATCTCCTTCCATTTTTATTTCCATTGCCTGAAGGCTAGGTTACTGTAAGTGTTATAAGTGAAGTGTGATGCCAGTGATAATTTGCTGATGATCACGTTCTTAATACTTTCTGTCAGTGATTAAGAATGTTTAAATAGTATGATGAATGCCAAAGAAATATTGTGGACTTTGCATAAATATCAGTGATTTCACAACAAAGAATTAAGTAAGTTTACTTGAAGCCAAGCCATCCTCTCATTTCTTTTTTATCTGTTTATTTATTTTTATTGGTATAATTATACATAATAATTGGTTCATTATGTCATATTTATGCATGCACATAACAAAATTTGATCTATTTCATTTCCCAATACTTCTCTTTCCCTGTCCTCCTCTCTCCTGATCTGCTTGCTTTTCTCTACTGATCTCCCTTCTATTATTATTATTATTATTATTATTATTATTATTATTATTATATCAGTACATTATAATTATGTATATAAGCAAGATTCATTGTAGTACATTCATACATGAACAAAGCATGATTTGGGAGATTTCATTTCCTATATCCTCCTATCCTCCCTCCCTCTTGATCACCTTCCTCTACTCAATCGGTCTTTCTTCTATTTTCATGAAATCCCTTTTTAAATTATTTTCCTTTCTTTTTTCATCTTTCTCTATATTCTGCATATAAGATAAATCATTGAACTCTCAACTTTCTGTCTGACTTATTTCACTTAGAATGATGTTTTTCAATTCCATTCTCTTAACAGTAAATGACATAAAACTTCATTGTGTATATTTACCAAATCTTCATTCATTCATACATGTGCATATATATGCACACATATCTGTACACGTATGTATGTATACGTGTGTGTGTGTGTTACTGCAGATTAAATCCATGGACTTTACCCCTGAGCTGTATCGCCAACCCTTTTTATTATTTTTATTTTGAGACAGGGTCTGGTTAAGTTGACGAATCCGAGCTCAAGCTTACAATCTTCCTGTCTTGGGTTGGGATTAGAAGTGTGTACCACCACACCTGGCAATCCTCTCTTTTGAATATAGAGATAGCATATTTTCAACTGACTCAAAGGTCATCCCATAATGACTGTGCTATGGTGACTAACTAAAGATCTTTCCTCCAATAATCATAGAATTTTGTTTTAAAGGGATTATTTTGAAATACCCAAAAATATATGTGTATTGTTGTCTAGATTTTGTTCCAAAAAGAAATGAAATGCTTTTGTGGAAAATACTTGTCTCCAGTTTTGAACACATTTATGCTTAGATGTATATACCAATGTGTGTGTGTGTATGTGTGTGTTTGTGTGTGTGTATCAGTGTGTGTGAAGCATGAATAACAAGAAACCAAAAGACTTTAAAATATTTTCACTCTACTAATCAGAAATTCATTGAGGCATGATTTTATTTTTGATGGAAAATCAAAATATCTCTCAAGTTTTAAATCAAAGTATATTATGGAATTTGCCTTATATGTCAAAACCTCAACAATTTTCATGAACATTCAGGCAAGTAATTAAATTTATCAAAACATAGAATGAGAAAATGATACTAATTTCAGATAAAATTTTATATGCTAAAGTATTTAGTGTATCTTTTTATATAACAGTGAAACACTAGGAAAATATTAATTACTCACAATGTTAATAAAATATACATATATCAAGTATCTTAAAGGTGTGCTAATAATACATATGCACAAATTATAAATAAATAAAGATATTTTAGAGTCAACAAATTGATATAGTTTAACATAATATTGAATGGAAATTACAGGATTCAATTTATGAAAAATAGACATGGTAATGATTACATAAGACAAAATACACAAGGGGTGTACACCAGCATTTTTGAGTGATTATCGCTGAGTAGCAGAATCATGATTGTTTTTCCCCACTGTATTTTTTTCTGTTTACTTATTCTTATTGTGTTTTATACAATAAGGAGTTATTTGTTTTATTTTTTAAAAATGGTGCATTTAAATTTATAACATGGCCTGGGGCTATAGTTCAGTGGTAGAGCACTTGTCTTGCATGTGTGCGACACTGGGTTTGATCCTCAGCACCACACAAAAATAAAAGAAATAAATAAAAATATTGTGTCCATCTACAACTAAAAATTTTTTTAAATAAATAAGAAATAAAGTAATAACAATTTGTTTCATCCCATGCTTACTTTATGAAACTAGATATAGGCAAAACACAAAATTAGACAAAAGAAAATTTTTGAATAAAGAAAAGATCTTCCATTTTTAAAGTGATTAGGTCTTTCAAAATATTTGACAAATTACTTTCTAGGGTCAATGATGTTGTGTATTTTAGATTCTACATTCACAAATTTCAAAAATAAGGGTTTGGGAATGTAGCTCAGTGGTAAAACATTGGCCCAGCATGCACAGGGTAATAGATTTGATCCACAACACCATAAAAATAAATAAATAAATAATAAATAAATAAATAAATAAATAAATAAATAAATAAAATTTAAGATATTTTAATAAAAGTAACATTAAAAATGAAGTTTATTCCAGGCATTGGAAATAGCTTTTAGTTTGGTCAATATTAGGAAGAATAACTATGTTCACAAATCCTGAAGGTAAGTAGAAATATAGCATGATAAATCAAAGAATATAGGCATCAAAGTTATACAAACAAATGCATTAGTAATATTTATGTGTATATATTTATAAATGCATATGTATATATACATGTATAAATAGAGAGAGAGTGTGTGTGTATGTGAGAAACTTAACATTGTTAAGAGCTCTATCCTACCATTAGATAGAAAATTTAGTATAAGAACACTTGTTTGGGTAGTTTGGGATGCTGGAATCTAGAGAAAGGAGTCAAGTTACAGAACTATTTGGAAGTTGAGTGTTGGAATCATATTGCCTTACCTTTACACCTGCTCTAAGTTTTCAATGGGCCTCCACATTCAATTTATGTTGAAGCAACAGTGCCACTGTGAGGTACATGGAGCAGAGAGTTAATGAAGTTTAACAAGTTTATGTCTTCCCCATAACTCATGGTTACCAAATTTATAAACAGAGGTCAAATTTTCAGTCTTGTTTTTTCTAATGTTCTCTACATCTTTCCCTGAAGTAGCATGGGAGTCGATGTGGATTTCTAAACTGTCAAACAGAACAAAACTCATCTTTTTCTCTTAGATTCTGGGACTCTGTGTTCCAGAGCACCACCATGTTGTTTCTAGGACATCAGGGACACTCAACAATTGAGCATTCTATGTCAGCTTGCTCTCTAACTTATACTCTAGAGTAGGCCTTCTCAGATCTTCTCGAATACCACTAAAATGGGTTCCCATTTTCCACTTGGTGCTCTTGTAAGAGACAGTGAGCTAAATAGAATGCGCTGATTCCCACATGAAGGAAAAAAAGGTGGGACATTATCTAGCTCAATGGACATTTGTAATTTAAAATCTTTTTTCCTCCGTAAGGAAGTCATTAAACTCAGGTGGGGGAGATATTTGACTAGGAGGATCTCATTGCATGAGTCAATTTATATCAAGTGAGTTACCATTTTCTCTGTCTAAACATAGGACAAGAGATGGAAACTGGAATTTATAGGCACATTTACTTGTCTGAAGGTTTCCCTCTAATTCCTACCTCAGGTCATATGGCTTTCATATACTATTATATTACAAGTTTCCTACAGTGTATTCCTACAGTGCAGAAACAATATTTCTTTTTATTATACATAGACAAAAAACTTTACCTAACATTCTTCCTCAGAAATCTAAACCAACATTTTACTCAAGTACTTTCAACATGCAGATTCATTAAAATTCTCTAAAAGGGATCCACACTGTACCCAGAGTGTTATAAAGTCTATTCCTAGCTATATGGAAAATGCATGCTGTCTTCATATAGAAGTAAGAAGGTTGTAGGGTTATTGTGGTCAGAGTAGCCAATCTTCTTCCTGCTGCTAAGTAATAGGGTTAAATTTTGTCTTATTTGTAACTATTAATAAGATGCTGTGAAATATCCATTGCACATGTAATTAATTAAAATAAATTGAGCCACAGACAAAACAGACCCCCAAATATTGCTGCTTTTGAAGTTTGTTAGCAAGTAGATGTCAGTCTTTGCAAGTATAGGACATTATAGATCAGTTTAATAAATTTCCAAATGCTTTATGACTCAAGTGATTAGGCATTAGAGCTAATTACTCTAAGTATTTCTATCTTCAAGGCTTACTTCCTACTTTTACTCCCTCCACTGAAACAATTAGATTCGCCAGGAGAAATGGATAATATCTTTTCAAACCATATTTCCCATAACACTTAGTTTCCTGCAGCAAATCATTAGTCAACAGATGCATTTAGTTTTCAGTCTCTACACAACTTCAAGCAATTATTTTGAAGGGCAAAAGTAGTGTTTTCTTCCTTTACTACCAAATATCTTCTCCTTCCCCAATTAGAAAGACAGATTTTTAAATAAATTGCTTTGCTTCTGTGCAACTTGCCCCTACTTTCTGTGTCAGCATACTCAGAGTCGATATCAAATGCCATGAAAGGTCTTAGGGCAAGTAAGAGAAAAGATTTAAAGTTCACTTTGTGAACAAGAAAGTGACTGATTATTGATATACAATCTAATAAAGGAACCAGTCTGTTAATAAGGGTGAGCCCCCAACAATTATATCACCTAGGAAACTACATGCTCGAGAGTTGACAAATTATTGGGACCCCCCCTCCTGCAGCCGCCTTTTGTTTCTTCTCCAAAACATAAAGCAAGTATACTTTAGTGACATGATTTTTTTTCTGGCACCTTTCCATAGCCAATTCCATTCATGCAGAAAAAGGATGAAATTCCATCATTCGAGCATGACATCTCAAAATTCAAACTTAATGAGAGCTTTGGCAGCTTCTGTCGAAGGCAGACAGTGATTAACAAAACACTTCAGAGTACAAGGCACAGCAGTGCTCAAAGAAAACAGTGATGATCTCCACTTAATTGTAGAAAAGCCCAAAGCATCTGCCAGCCGAGGAGAGCTGGAGCCATAAGGAGCTATTGCTCAGATAGGCTGTCATCTCCAGAGATCAACAACCATATGCTCAGCTCAAGCACAAACTCCAAAGAAGTTAATTTTCTGACAAAATACAGGGATAAATATGACATTCAAACAAGTGTGCTCACTCATCCTGAACACACGTTCATCTGCACGCATCAGATTTATGCATCGTTTCAACACAAGCAAATATAATTTGTTTGGAACACAAACATTGCTGCCTGAGTACAGGTATAATTAATCTTTGTCTGCTCCACAGGTTCTTGTGTTCTACTGGTTAACCACGCTTTTCACAAACTTTTGATGAATGGAGAAGTCACTTGTTGCTTCAAACCTAAACATATACCACATTCTTTCATGCTTTGAAATAAATTCAACTTATTTAATTCAACATGAAAAAAACTTATGGCACCTAGATTCAAAGTTTATATATGTATGCACGTATGCAGGTACATGGAGAGAGAGACAGCACAAAGTTGACAAGTTTTATATATACAAATTTTAAATCATCTATTATAAAAAGATCTATCTTATCTACGTCTATCTTTCTATCATATTTATTTTATCTGTATATATATATTGATTGATCAATCCATCATCTTTCAAATTTATCCATCTCTGAATGCTGAGGTGGGGTTTTCAAAACCCAACTGGGATGTAGTTTAGTAGATAAAAGTTTTTCAGCTGGGAAGTAGATACCAGGAGAAAGTTAGCAGAGAAATTGCTTATTGGATGCTACAGTCCCGGTATATTCTAGTTAAAATAACACAAATAAAAAAGCAAGAATAAAGGGAAAATGATGTGAAATATAATATCTATTTGCAGTAAATAAAAAGCAAGAGTTTACACGCTAAAAACATAAAAAGAAGAGGAGAAACTCTATGTTTTTCCATCATTTTGAAGTAGAGATACCTCTTGCAATATCTTTTCAGAAAATGCAATATGTAGCCTCAGATGGATTGGAGTCGGCACACTATTAACTGTGTGGGTCTTGAAAGCAGGTGTTTGATTTAGCATTTGCACCTAGCCAAACCGCAGTTAATTTTTCAGAGGTGAACAACCACAGTCTTTATAAAAACTAAAGAGAAGCATCTAGGGACAAAAAGAAAAAATAAATAAAGGCACTTCAGTGCCTTTAAACCTACCTCATTTTTAAAAAAACTCTCCTAATATCCTTTCCCCCAAAGAATTGTTTCTCCTTTCTTTGTCTCATCAGCTTCTTCCAAGGTTGTACACTGAAGTTTAATCATTCACTTACCTCTGGTTGTAGCCACTCTGTCTATGAAAAGAATTAGGTGGAAAGTGTCACTATTGTCACATCTACATACAAACATTGTGAAAGTAAGCTTGCTACCTTGTAATATTGCAACTTTGATGTTATTGCTTATTCATCATTTAAATATTTGTGAAGTTTTCTCCAATAATTGAAGAAATTTATGGTTATGATAGAGAATTTATAAAATTACAGGCAGGGTCAAATCATTCATAGAGTCCATCAGAAAAAAAAAAATAAAAGCCAAAATAGTTAATTTTGATTAATTTCTCATACATAATATTCTTGCCACTGAATGCCCATTAAATATGTTTATTGTTTTACTTTCTATCCCTGGACCATACTTTGTACATTAAGCATTACCCAAAACATTACAAATTATTAAAAATATTTTTTAATTGCTGCTTAATCTTCCACCATATAGGATGGACTTATTTTACCTTGACTCATCCTAACCATTCCTTCAATTGAAGCTTTTAAATTTTTACCATTCTAAATAGCACCACCCCCCAAAATTTCTAAAAGCTACATTCTAAATAAAAATAATAAATTAAAAAAAATAAATAACACTATAATGGCATTCGTTATACAAGTATAACTACAAATATTTTTCCTGGAGTTTCTGTATCAATTAATATTTAATTTTAGACTTTATAATGCTAAATTTACTTTTTAAGAGAGAAATATTATTGGTGGCTATATACAAAGATTGCTTATAAATGGCTTCTTTATCGAATGTTTTTATTGAACTATATTCCAGAACATATCGGAGAAACAGTTTGTGGTCTGGGGAACAAAATCAAGTGTCACCAAATTGATTAAAACCCTTCCAAAGTAAGATGATGTGGGCAGCAGGAATATTCACAAATAAATTTAAAAGCAAAACTATTATACCAATCCTCTATATTTTAGAATTGAAATGTTATAGAGTTAGGCTGCAAATACATGTTTTTACCTTATATGAATGAAACAATAGAGTAATAAGCAAAAGTTTATGTGAACAAATATTAAAGGTAATGAAGAATGGTCTAGAGGCAATCTAGTAACATAAATGCTAATAAACCATAGGTATATTTTATCCTCTGATCAAAGTAATACATTAAGATTTGTGTAGACTATTTAAAGTCTGGCTTTGATTGATATACCCCTCTTTTGAGTAACTTTGCTCATATATTCTGAATCTTAATCCACTGTAGCATCCATTTCTGAATCTTTTCTTTCAGACTTCATAAAGTAAGTGATCTGAGTCACCCTGCTTTAAGCTCTTGCCATCCTCACAGTATTTAGCTAATTTGACTTTAAACTCCACCCCATTCCCCTGAAAACATTTTTTAAGCACTTTACTACTTTATTGTGCTGAGTATCTGGATTTTTATTTTCTTTCTCTTTTATTTGGATTTTGTCCTTCTTGAAACTATTTTTGGATGCATTAACCATACTCTCCTTTTTCTATGCCCCATTCTTTCTTCTTCTGAGAGCAACCTTTTCCTTTTCTTTAAGTTCAAATTGTTGGTTATTTTTTGTTTGTTATTGCTGTTGAATTTGGGATTTTGTTTGTTTGTTTTTTTGTTTGGTTTGGTTTGGGGTACCAGGAATTTTTATTTTTTTCATTTTGAGAAAGGGTCTTCCTAAGTGCTTACAGCCTCACTTAGTTGTTGAGGCTGTCCTTGAACTTGCTATCTTCCTGCCTAATCTTCTGTCGCTGGGATTACACGTGTGTGCCACTGTGCCCATCTGTTTATTTTTAGTAAATGGATGGATCTAGAGACTTTCATGTTAAATGAAATAAGCCAATCCCCAAAAAACCATAGGTTGAATGTCTTCACGGATATGTGGAACCTGAACCACAATAAAGGACGTAAGGGGAAGAAAACAAGTTGGGTAGATTAGACAAAGGAAGGGAGGAAGAATAGGAATAGGAAAGACAGTAGAATAAATCTAATATAATTTTCCTATGTACAGACATGAAAACACCTAAGTGAATCCCATCATCGTGCCTACCCACAGGAATGAAGTCCTAATTAGAATAAGCTATCGTCCATGCTTGTATAATTTTGTCAAAATGGATTCTACTGTCATGTATAACTAAGAAGAAACAATGAAAAAGAAACAGTAAAATCTCTTTTCTCAATATTCCAACAACAAAGAATTCATGGCACACATTTTGGCATTGATAACATGTATCCTATTTATAGTCTTTTATAAATACATCTTATCTCTTGTTATAAATAACAAACTGGAATAACAACTGAAATTTTGTACTAATTTTCACTTTCATAAGCATCCACATTATTTTCATAGTACAAGTGTGTTCTAACAGATAACTCTAGTGTGTATAATAATCTACAATCAAAACTAGCCTCTCAGCAGTCACCTACAGTCCTGTGTCATGACAAACCTCCATGATCTCTCTCCCATGAAATAATGAACTATAACAAATTTAATAGTGCCTAGTTGTATATAGCAAATACTCAGTGCATAGATTCTTCACCCTCTTTTTTGCTTCAGTTCTCAATCCTTATTACTCCACTTTCTGTGGAAAATTGTTACTTCCCTTGCATTCAAATAACCGACTTATCTTCCCCTGTGTAGGACTCTCCTTTCCACATTATATTGTATATTCAGTTCTGCTATGACCTCTTCTATATATATAGACCTAAAAGTCCACACACTATGAAAAAACAAACAATAAAATCTCTAGTCTTGTGGGGAACATGGGTTAGGAACATTTCATGAGTGACCAAAAAAAATAGAAACAATAAAAATGAAAGTACAATTTTACAAATATTAAATTGTTAAGAATATATAAATACTAGAATAAATATAACCTTTTTGCTTAACAAAACCTGAGGTGTGTTTATGTGTTGTGATAATAGAAATGTAGTTTGTAAGTTGTTATGAAGTGGTAGAAGGAGGGTTATCTGAAAATACATGGAGTATCATAACAGATGAAAAGATAATCATAATCAGTGTTATTAAATTTTCATAGAAAAATCATATTCTTCTACAACTCTTTTATTTTAGAAATAACTCTTTACTTTTTTATCCTTCACTATGAAACAACAGATAATCATATGCCTTGACCTGTTCTGATTCTTAAAGTCATGAACTCTGATGGATCCAACATCCCTTGATTGAGAAGTGAAAGTTTCACTTCACTTAGTGAAGGTCAGGAGGCCTGAACGTACAGGTAACATTCCATTTACAGAGATGGGGAAGACTGCAGAAAGAGGAAGTACAATAGGGAATTTCAGGATTCCTGTTTTGTCACTTTGAACTTGAAGTGCCCATTAAATACCAATTAGTACCAATTAGACTTCAGGAAAAGAGGTCTGGGAATGTATCTATGTGAGAGTCATCAACATAAAGATGACATTTAAAGCTAGGAAACTAGATGAGCTCACCTGGCTCAACTTTGTGAAAGCAGACAAAAATGAGAAGAGGTCCGGCAATCTTGAGGGTCTCCACAATAAGCTGAGGAGATTAAAAGGAGCAACCTATAGGCAGGACTCTCAAGGGAAAGGTGTCTTGGAACCTAGCTGAAGAAAATCTTTCAAGAAGCAGAGGGCAATCAATTGTGTCAAAAATGCTGCTGTAAAATCAAGTTAAAGAAGAATGCTAAAGCAATCATTGTATTTTACAACATGGAGGTCACTGTTGCCTATGACAACAACCAATTCAGTGAACTAATAGGAGCAAAAGTCTGAGTAGAATGTACATGTGCCACAATGAAACCCATTATTTTGTATAATTAATGTGCACTAATAAAAATAAATTTTAAAAATATAATCAGTTCCAGAGAGCTGGGAGGAAATTTCTTGAAACTACATATAAGATTTTGGAGGAGCTTTATACCAACCAGGGAAGAGCCAGAGCAAAGATCAGCACAGACATTTCTGTAATAGCCAATGGAAGGCAAAACCCATACAGATGCAAACATGTCGATAGTCCTAGGAATGTGTGGAACTCTTATGTGCTTCTGTTTTCTCTGCTCTGCTCATCTGGTTTCCTAAGAATCAGTGCTTTTGATTATCTTCTAAGTACTTTGCATGTCTTTCAGAGTAAATTTTTACAAAACACATCTGGTATGATCTCAATAGCAACACAAAAATAAATAATAAATAACTGAACACAAATTACTTTTTAATTTTTTTTACTTGTCAATGGACTTTTATTTTATTTATTTTTATATGCAGTGCTGAGAATCAAACCCAGTGCCTCACACATGCTAGGCCAGCGTTCTACCACTAAACTACAAACCCAGCCCACAAATTATGATTTATTTCTTTGAAGTAATTAGTTGTTCTATTTCTGATCTACAAAAAGGAATAAAAATTGGGTGGTGGGCTGGATCATGCAGCTCAACATTTTCAGGATATAAGAGAATTTTCATGGGGTTTGAAATCACATAAACCTGCACTAGGATTCTGATCCCCCTGTTCACAACAGTTTTTATAAGGAAAGCAGGTACTATGGCATTTTTAACTCTGTGTGCACTTGAGTTTCCTCATCTTTAACAAGGAGATGTGGGGAAAAGGGCACACTTTTACATTGCTGGTGGAGTTACAAATTGTTGCTGCCACTCTGGAAAGCAGCATGAAGATTCCCCAGAAAACTTGGAGTGGACCCACCTTTTGACCCAGTTATCCCACTTCTCAGTTTATACCCAAAGGACTTAAAATTAGCATACTATAGTAATGCAGCCACATCAATGTTTATAGCAGTTCAATTCACAATAGCTAGACTGTGGAACCAACTTAGATGCCTTTCAACAGATGAATGGATAAAGAAACGGTGGTATATATGCACAATGGAATATTATTCAGCCATAAAGAAGAATAATATTATGGCATTTGCAGACAAATGGATGGAATTGGAGAAATCATGCTAAGTGAAATAAGCCCAGCCCCAAAACTCAAAGGCCAAATGTTTTCCCTAAGAAGTAGATGATGATATATAATGGGGGTGGGAGGGTGGGGGGCGAGAGAAGAATGAAGGAACTTTAGATTACATAGAGTGAAATGAGAGGGAGCGGGGGTATGAAAAATGGTGGAATGAGACAGACATCATTACCCTATGTACATATAAGATTACATGAATGTATGAATGTACATCGTGCACAACCATAGAAACAAAAAGATGTTCCCCATTTGTGTACAACGAATCAAAATGCAGTCTGTAAAAATAAAAAATAAATTAAAAAATAAATAAAATAAAATGGAGATAACGTTTGCCAGATAGATTTACGGCAAATATTAAACAAGATAATAATATATACTACTTAAACTTTGTAGGCCAGTATATATAATTAACTAACCAATTTTGAGACAGAATCTTATGTTGACAAAGCTGGTCTCAAATTTTCCACTTATCCTGCTCAGTCTCCTAAGTAGCTCGGATTTCATGCATGCACCACCATAATCAGCAGGCCAGTCTATTTCTAAATATTTTTTAACCTTCTCGGGTATTAGTTGATATGCCTAAAATGTGTTATCTAAAATATCAGTTTCCCTATCAATCAGTAATAATTAAAATGATTCCATGATATCATACATTTTAAAATATTGTGTCAAAAAGAGGAAATTGTTTTCTTGATTATAGTGCTTTCTCAGAGGGCTTGATAAGTTAATATGCCCACTGGTTTTGACAGAAGAGTGTAGTATGCAGTGTCCACATGTACTTGACAGGAGAATCCATTTTCACAAACATTTAAAGTACGAGATGTAAGTCTACTCTCAGAAGTCATTAGAGTACTGCCGAGTTCTGCAAACCCTGTAGCTACCCCCAGTAGCTTTAAAAGCCTTTTCAGAACCATGTACAACTTTTAAAGATCTCACATAGCAATTATTTTGGGGGAAAAAATCTATAGCCACTTGAGGAATCAAAGGACAGACTTCTTATACTTAGCCAAATACCTGTATTTCAAGTTTGACTGACTTCCCATTACTTAATATAATTTTGTTATAAGTATTTTGTCGTAACTATAAATTTGAAAGCTAAAATACAGATCACTGTGTTCTTCAATTTTTACTAACTCATTGAGCTTTTATGTAGTATAATCTGTTAAATTGGTTTGTTTTTATAATAATTCTAAGTAAATGTTTATTCTCAGATTATCTCTTTGTACCATACAATGAAAACAAGTCAGCCAATAACTGGATAGGTCACTGCTGGAAGAAATTTAAAGAATATTCTCCAAGTAGAGAATGGATTTATAACTATATTTGACAAAGAATATAAGTACGTGCATTTTCTTCTGAAAATAATTTCATTTATTAAGTGTACGACTAACCTTAACTTTTGAAGAAATGAAATCTTTCTTTTTTCCTTATTTCCTCTTAGGATTTACTTTATTGTAGTATTGAGGTGTAGGAAGTTATTCTTTCTGTGTCTCTTGATCTTTTACAGAGTTAACCAATAAGTGAACAAATAGCAAATAAAAGATCATCACTCTTTTACATAATAATTTTTCCTAGGACTGCAGATACATCTATGGTCCATCTTAACTATAGAAAATTGACATTTCCTATATCCTCAAGTTAGCGTGACATTAACTGGAACTTTGCATTCTGCTAGTATCTCCTTCCCTTATTATTTTTATGCATTTTATGCTATTTTTAAAGTCATGCTGTTGAACATGTCATGACTGATTATGAATGAATCCAAATATCAGACCTTTTAATATGAATACAAATGTCAGATTGCAGGCAAAACCTTGTTGGCTGAATCTGATAACAGAGAACACATCCCAAGTCCAGTTAATGAGAGAATGTCACATCATCCAGGTATCCCTGTAAAAGTACAAGTATAATGGTACTGATGAATTCTAAATGAATTTGGGAAAACAGAAATGTTTCAAGTTAATTTTGAGAAAGGAAAGTTTTGAATGGATAAGATCCACTATAAACCTAAATATGAAATATAAAGAAAAATTATAACTCTATCTCCCTATGAAATTTAACTGTCATTTTTAGATTTTTAATCATTCATTTGGATGGGATGAATCTATGGAAAAATAACATTCATTCCCAGTTTTTTGTTATTGACTTTTGTGTAGTTCTCCTTATTGGGTAGTGTGGATAGTCAGGTCATTTAAATTTTCAGTAATCCATTTCAAAAAGTGACCTCAGGTGAAGGTGGCCTTTGACACTCATCTTCTAATGTTCTGATCCAAAGAGTTCACAAAAGAAATGACCAATAGCCAGATGGACTGGGAGTCCAAGGTACTTGATACAATGAGTTTGAGAGCATTAAACTCAGGTACATGCAAACCAGATTCTAATTATCTTGGTCTGCTACAGAGAAATAGCCTTTTGCTTCACTGTGGGCTAACCTTCAAGTTACCATTCAACTGAAAATAATAATACTTAATGGGAGCTATATAAAGACTTATTTTGCCTTTACAGCATCCTGGGCTCTGAGCAATGTCAATCCATACTTCTTTTATTTGGGCGAATCACTTTCTCTTTGAGTTTGTGGAAGAACACCAGCAGAGGGAAGGGTACTTAGTAGAGTCTCGGTGTATAAATAGCTCTGCTGAGAGCATTACAAAGGCTCTGTTGTGCTATCACACAGCAGAGCCAATAATGTACAATATGAAAAATCCCTGCCAAGTGCTCAGAGAATACAGACAATGTTTGCCATTTCTCTGATCGACTGTTTGCTATGTGTTGCAAGAATTTATAACAAAAAGTCTACCACACCCTAAAGTCTTTCTATTTTAACAACAACATAAATACACACACACACACACACATACCACACCACACACATACACACACACACACACACACCCTTAAAGACATCAGGATATTCTCAACAAAAACCAGTGGGTGGGATTGAGATTGAAACACAAACATTTCTATAGAAACAGAAATGGAATTCTCTCAAAGCACCAAAGCTGTGTATAACCATCCCTTGAAGATGTCCTTTATGCTTTCAGAATCCACATCAATTCAACCACTTGTAAAGGATTCAGACATCAGAATTTAAAAAAGAATTCATACCTTGAGACATAACATATGTTCCTTATTTAAAGTACTAAAACAAAACCATTTATTCTCCTTGAAAGGTTGAATTTTTATTTTCAGAAGATGGACTCCACCATCACAGTCATAGATCTTTGTTTCTGAAAGATGGCTCACACACATATCATGAAAATTAAATACTTGAAAGCTACTACCTGAAATTCCCTTTAGCTTTATCTCTGATATTTGAAGCTACAATGATATCTACATGGCAGGAAAACACATGCTCTGAGCATTCTTGATTTTACCCACTTTCAACGTTTTACCCACTTTCTGTATTTCTGAAAAAATGTACCAGCAAAGTTATCATGAGGAATTATATTTTTTATAATAGCCTACAGTAGCAGTGCAATAATATCTCTTAAAGTTTCTTTTAGGCCAGCACAGTGGTGCACACCTGGAATGCCAGCATCTCAGAAGGTTGAGGCAAGAGGTTTGCTTCAAAGCCAGCCTCACCAACTTAGTGAGGTCCTAAGCAACTCAGTGAGACTCTCTGTAAATAAAACACAAAAAAATGGGTGAGGGCTGGGAAAGTGGCTCAATGGTTAAGTGCCCTGGGTTCAATCTCCAGTAACAGAAAAAAAAAAAAAGAAAAAGTTGCTTTTACCTCCTCATCCAAGGTTCTCCTTTGTTTCCTTCACTGTGAGTCCTCCCAGCTTCATTTCCCCTCCAGTCATTGGATGCCCTTCCTTCTTCCTTCTTTCTTCCTTTCCCTTTTCCATTCCTGTCTAATTACATCCTTGTTTTGCCTCTATCTCTGTTTTGCATATACTCACATCTGGGCTCCTCTTTCTCGATTTCTGCCTTGCCACTCTTTTTTTGTTCTCTGTGTTCTCTTTCCCTCTTTTGCTATCTATTTTACACTCTTCATCCCCCCTCTCCCCCGTCTAAAAGCATGAAACAGCAGTAAGGATTTTTTGAAATGATAACTTGAAAATTTTCTCCAATTATAGGGAACAAAATGTGCAAACTGAATCATTTTAGTGTATGCAAAGCTCTTTTCATGGAATCCAATCATACTTCACAGCTCAGTTCAAAACTCACTGTACTGTGAAATCTTTCTCTCCTTAGGAAAAAGTGTTCTACTATTTACCCCAGAGAACTCTATGTGCACTTCTATTTAAAACATGACATGCCATATTAAAGAAAGCTGTTCACATATTTGTCTGGTCTAGTAAAGTGTGAACACTTGATTGGGCAATGTATGGTTTACATATTTTTTATCCCATGCACCCAAAATGGTAACCTAAATCCAGCAGTCCTTAATAAACACAAGTTGAAAAACAAATGTATGCAGGTTGTCCAGGGTGTTTAGTGCTGCTATTTCCTGAAACAGTTACTTAATCTCTAAACTCTCATATTCTTGATTTATGACTATAAATAATTACTTCATGGGGTGGTTAAATAATGCATTTCAAGCCCTTAGCACAGTACATGGCACAAAGTAATTGCTCAGTTTGGGTTTGCTGTGTGCTCCTTAGCAGATGAAACTTTCCTGATCCCAATAATTTTGATATGGGTATAATTTCTCTTAAAATAAAAATTAAAATTCCCAAAACACTTTTCTTCCAGCCAACATCATCTGCAAATGTGTAGCTGAATGTCTCATTAAATGATATATAGACTCCCTAAAGGTGAAGTTGAGGACTTGAAACTTCTGTAATGGGTATCACTAGGGAGTAGGAACTCCAGATGGTTCATGGCAGAGCCAGCTGTCCAGGGAGCATTGCTTGATGAGAGCTTTGGCCCACAGAGAACAGGGAAAAGGTAGGAGCCCATCTGAAAGTGTGGCTCAATGACCACGGGTAAGATCACATACACATCAAATATGTGATGCACCATTTTATCCATTTGTGAGCCATTTATTATCTTATTCAACATATTGTATGATTATAAATTTACTACCGTAAAGAACAAGCTAGATAATACTTTTGTTTGGATATAATAATCCTTTTTATAGAAATCTGATTTTCTTTTTTAGTATGATTAAGAAGGATTATAATATAAATGATATCACAAACATGAAAGAGTCAAAGTATTTTGTCTGAAATAAATATGTCTATTCAATAAAGGACTTTCTTTGCATTTTGCTCCTTATAGCCTAAGATTTGTACTATGACTAGAGACAGGAGAAAACATCATACATTTGTTTCCTTTCGAAAATTAGGAAATGTTACTTCTACTTCCTGCTTCACACATCCAATTGCCTTTCCAAAAATGTCCCCAAATCCTCAATTTTTTGACATTAGCTAAGAACATCAAGAACCGAAAATTCCTTCTCCCAGTTGCACTAAACACATAAACCTTTGTTTCAATACTACCCAAATCTGTTCTTTTCCACTCATCTGTTTATTTCTCTGCTTCCGAACTTGTATCCTATGCTTTTGCCAGGAAGCATAACATTTCACACGTATTTCAGTTGAAACTCATCCTGATTTGTGTTGTAAAAAGATTTTCTATTTTCCCCAGGTCATTTTTTACTCCAGCATTACTTTTCTCAACTAATCAGCCCCTATAATAAATAGTTCTGATGTTTGTATTTCCCAGGACATTCAAAGGAAGTGCTTAGCTCCTTTTCCTCTTCCTCTGAGCACCCCTCCATGTTCAGGAGCATCAAGCTGTGTGTAGAGTTCTGAGTCTGCAGAAAAGACTGCTTACTTATCTTTGTTCAGCACAAGACTATGAGCTTATTGACCATGAGGAGTTTGTGTTTTCATCTGATCTAGAGGTACTTTGCCGGAGCCACTTAGTGATGTGCGCTGCTAGAAAGCATTATCTTTTCTCAGCTTTGAGTTCAGCGTCTCTCCTAGGTTTCAACTGAATATTAGAGTCCTCAACTCATCCCTATAAATTTCAGTTCTGTAGTCATGAGCATTGTACCTGTCTTGCTAATGGTAATGTTATGCTTTTTTATTTAAAAACAATAGTGACGCTCCCCTCTCAAATTCCTTTGGAGCATGTTGAAGCCTAGCAATACAAAAATAAATTAACAATGAAAATATCAATATTTCTTTGGCTAAAGCTGTTGAACATACATGACACTAATTAAAAGAGTTAACTTATAAGCCAATATTGGCAACCCTCCAAATATCCATATTATAAAACACATTCTATTGGAAGGTGGTAACTGGCATACTAACTTAATTCTAAATACTTTT
This sequence comes from Glaucomys volans, assembly GCA_020662805.1. NCBI lineage: Eukaryota > Metazoa > Chordata > Mammalia > Rodentia > Sciuridae > Glaucomys > Glaucomys volans. Next base: position 890,005 of record JAJEJO010000930.1, on the reverse strand, counting down.
GAAATTGCAGATGTTTGCTGTCAGAGGAACTGGGAGGAGACTATATTATTTTCCTCAAATATTCTGTCCTATTAAGAAAAGTGTGAGTAGCAATGAGAACACAATTAAATCAAAAACATTCCTTTTATTTATAAATTTAAGTGGTGTGACTGTATTTTATTAGACTATTCACCGATCTAAATCTGTTTTTCTCAGGGGAACTTCTAGGGAAAGTGTAAAAATGTGACTTTTATCTTTCGTCCTGTCCTGAGTCACCTGTGACGTGTCTCTCTCCATCTCTGTGCCCCTCACATACAAGCGCCTACTGTCTGGGCATCCAGACTACACTTCTAAAGATGCACTAGATGTATTAAGGACCCAAGCAATAGAGAATAAAAGATGGATATCGTAGTCCTTCTTTATAAGAATTTTTTCTCAATACAGGACTCTAAAAAGTTAAAGAGTTTTGAGAATCTTAAAGAATTACACTCAGATGCGTATTTTAGACTTTGACTAGCCACTCATGGGAATGTTTTTGTTTGAGGGACAGCGGGGGAAAAGGAAATTAATGCTGCTTAAATTATAAGAAAAAGTATTGCTAATTTCCTGGAAAACGTGTTACAACTGTTTTAAAGATAGCTCTTTTGCTTGCTTTTTTAAATTTATATTTTTAATGTGGAAGAAATTAGCACAAATGATATGCTGCTCAGCACAGAAAATATCTTTCAGTAGCCAACCAACCAACCAACAAATGAATGGAATAAGCAAGGAACTAGGCAATATATAAAAACACTATAAAAATGTTTTAATAATTTTTTAAAAAAAGAAAAATTCTGAAGAATGCTTGATTCAAAGAGATGCTGATGACTCCCCACCTGGACACATTTTTGAGGTGAGGGGTAGAGGCTGAGATAGCCTGAATAGATTTTGAACACTCCTATACAACTTATTTTAAGCCATGAAACAGACTTCTTTGCTGTCTCAATTTTCAAGGAAAAAAAAAATGCAAGAATGGATAACATTTAAAGTAAGATAAATGATAAAGGGGCAGCATCCTGAATCTATCATCAACTGTTTCCTATGTTTGTATGCCACAGATTTTGGAGTGGGAGTATAATTATTAAAAGATTTTTATATCTCTCTTCATTGAACTGAGAATCAATAGCGTGTGAGCTGAAGGGAGAATTTTGCCAGAGTTAGAGAGTTTTAATAAATATCAACTTGCTAACTCCTGGTGGAAATTTGAATTGCTATTTACAGATGTTTAAAACAGAAAGGAAAAAAAAATGAGTCTTCAAAAGTATATTTTGAGTGTGGATACTTGACAATAAATTGTAGGTTAATTCAAAATTACTTAAAAGATAAATATATCTTTAGACCCTGGTCTTGTGAGGCATTTTTTAAGGTAGATCTGTATCCTATTAGTCTTTCTCATACAATCTTCAGAGAAATGTCTAATGTATAGTGATACAGAGTTAATATTTTCAAATAAAGGCAAAATCTGTTAATTTTATTGACTTGGGCTGCTAACAATAACAAGGTTAAATAGTGATTACTTCATAGGTATCAGACATTGGAGCTAGAACTTAGAACAAGGGTTTTATGTGCAATACCTTTTAAAATCCTAATGACATTACTATAAAGTAAGTGGAAGGTAATCCTTAGTTTAAATGTAAGGTAAATGAATTACTAAGAGATGAAGTAATTTTTGTAGCTATGAATAAAAGGCAGACTGATTTCAAAATCCCTATGCATAACCACCATTTCATGTATTTTCTGAGTCTTCTAGTGTCTTGGCATTCTTATTAATTTAATAAATATTTATTGAGTGGCTTATAGGTGCCAAACATTATTTATGGCACTAAAGTTACAAAAATGAACCAAACATCAGAGTGTGTGCCCGCATTACTATATTATATTGAGGAGAAAGATGAGGAAGAGACACGAAATATATAAATAAGTGGCAAAAAGAAAGTTGAAGCAAAGTAGAGAGGACAGTGTGGCAGCACAGTTTGCTCTTTCAAATAGGTATTGGGGTAAAGCCATTCAGTTAAGGTCCTGTTTGACCAGACACATGAAGAAAGGAGGAAGCGATCGATGCAACTACCTAGGGGGGACACATCCAGCCAAGGGTGAGGCCAGCACAGACGCACCATGGAGAGGGCTGGTTCTGTAGGGAAGAATGAAGTGACCTGTGTAGCAGAGCAAATGAGAAGGTAAGGAGGAAGAAAGCAGTGAGAAAGCAAGGGTGCTGGGCGAAGGTGTCCAACCTCATCCACCATGATAAAAATACTCTGGATTCCAAATGATCTAGAGAGCCATTTAAAGGCTTCTGGGAGAGAAGGGAAATTTTTGTTGTTTTGGTTTGGTTTCAGGTTTGGGGTTTTTGTTTGTTTGTTCTCTTTTGGGTTTTTTTGTTACCTGAGGTTGAATGAAGGCACACTTAACCTCTGAGCCACACCCCTAGCCTTTTTTATATTTTATTATGAGACAGGGTCTCACTAAGCTGCTTAGGTCCTTACTCAATTGGTGAGGATGCCTTTGAACTTGTGATCCTCCTGCCTCAGCCTCTCAAATCACTGTTATCATGGGTGTGTGGAAGGGAGATATTTTTTAAAATGATATACACTCAGAGACACAGTAGTCTCTTCTTACTGTTGTACACAGTAGTCCTCCCATGATAGATAACATAGGAGTATAAAAAACTCCTGCTCGGAAATCTTCCCACAAGGAGAAAAGTGCTGAGTTAGACTAGATCACCATGTAGGGTCTTTTGCTCCTGTGCCTGGTCCTCAGTTTCAAGCTACACGATCTTCCCCGGGCCATTTATTTTCTCATTACCTCAATTATTCTCTATATACTAACAACATCTATTTAATTATCCCCACCCATACTACTCTCTTCGGTTTCAGATTCACATATCAAAATCTCCTATTGCCTAAATCAGCTTAAGCCATGAGTTTGTTTATTCTTTCATTCTTGAATACTTACTAAGACCCTACTACATAATAGCCACCATACCGGGCATGAGGATGCAGGTTTGAAGAATATAAGCATGGAATCAAAACATGACTCTTCCAATCTAGTGGACATAGAGTCAAAAACAAACACTCTCACAAGTGACTAGATATACCAGTAAGGGACAGGATGCAAAGAGATTATATAATTGGGACTAAATTAGGGAAGATCTCCCAGGGTAATTTCCATTGAATCTGAAACATGGAATGTCAAATGAATGTTAAATCCAGTGGGGGCTGGGTGAGGGACAGAGAAGAGCAGGAGACAGACAGTGAGAAAGGAGAGAGGTGGGGGGGAGTTTTTAAAAGGTAAGGAAAAAAATTACCTTCAATTTGAGGCAGAAGGGTCCACTCAACCACTCTTTCGAAAGTCCTAAGAAGATAATGAATAATGAGAAGGTCAGAGGGAGCCTTTAAAAACATCAGCTACCAGAGACTAACAAGGGTAACTTTAAAAAGAAGCAGGCAGAGGCCAAAAAAAAAAAAAAGGCCAAACAGAGAAGAGAAAAAGTCAGGTAAGTCTGAAATCAATTAAAAAGAGATTTCTTAAATGCAGTTGAGAAATTTTTAAAAAATTAAAATGAAGACAGAGATCTACCATTAAAGTTCTCAAGGTGGAGATCAGTAAAGACTTCAACAAGACCAATTTTATAAGCCTAATGGCAGAAGCAACCAGATCAAACAGTTTAAGAGACTAGCATTCCTAGGAATATATGCAGGAAAGAAAAAAAAAATTAGGATAAAATGGCAATATCTTGAGGAGGGAATTCATGCATTGAGAAACTTGATGAGCCAACAGAAACTTAGAAAATGATGCTCAAGGACTAGGGATGTAACTCAGTGGTAGAGCACCTGCTTAGCATATTTAAGGACCCGAGTTCAATCCAAAGTACTGCAAAAACAAACAAACAAACAAACAAAAACAAAAAATAAGAAAGAAAGAAAAGGAAAGAAAAAGGGAGGAGAAAAAAAGGAATAAAATGATGCTCTACTTATTAGTAATCCAGGAAATTCAGTAACCTATTTTTTCACAAACCAGCACACAAGATTAGCAGAACTATTCCATTTTTATTGTATTGAGTATTAACTATAATATCAAATCACCAGATTGCTGTTTATGGTGCATTCCTTGGAAAACGTTTGCTTTTACACAGCAAAGTTAAAAATACACTTGTTCTGTGACACTCGATACGCTAATTTTCACACCTGATCACCATATATGTACATATATTGGAATGTGCATATGTGTAGCATTATTTCTTCAAATCACAATACCTGGAAATTAATTTCTTCTAACACTAAAATAAATAAATATATTGCTATATGTGAATATGATGGAGTACTTTATAGCTGCAAAAATAAACAAACGTAAAAATAAAGAAGCTATACAGATCATTATAAAAGAGTGAGAAAAGCATAGTTAAAAGAAACTACAGTTGATGCAATGTAAAATTGGATAATAGTGTTTAATAATATATAAATTAGTGATAAATCAGTAGAGAACACCATGAAAAAGACAATCAAAATTCAATTTAGTGTCTATTGTATTTTATGCACTATAGCATAAAGCAGGTACAATTAAGGACAGGTAATTTAAAATTGATAAATTATTAGTTTTCTCAATATTTATCTAATTATCTATTTATTGATCAATAATCAGTACATGGATATTTATATTGTTGTCATTTTCTTCTTTGAATCCATGTTCTATTTTTCAGAGTTGTTTTTGAAATAACAACTGGTTAGGTACAAAGAGAACAAAGTATACACAATCCTTTAAAGAATTACATGAAAGAGAGGAGAGAGTGTGTGTATGTAATAAGAAGGGGACATTTATGATCACTGAAGAGTGTCTAGGAAAGGCAGCACAAGGACAAGTCCAGGAGAGGCCAAATAATCAAGTAAAGACATGGGAGAGGAAATATACAAGACTTTTCTCATGTATTAATTACAAGGTAACTTTTTTTCACACAGGCGAGTGTCATAATGGACCTAAGTACGTAAGTACAGCCTTTTTTAAAGTAAATTACAGAGTAAATTCAAATGTCCAGGTCCCTGTGATTTTTTTCTTATTGCAAAACATTTTCCATAGATGCAAGACTAGATAGAATAAGCACAATGAACACTATGTACCCATTGTCCAGATTCAACAATCATCAACACATGGTAATTTTATTACATCTCTGTCTCACTAAATTTTCCCTTTCTTGTGTTATTTTAAGACAAATCATTGATGTCACATCATCTAATCGGTAACCACATCAGTATGCACGTCTAAAAGAGATGGACCTATAAAAATCATATCCACAATACTATCACCCCCTTAATACATTAACAGCAATTCCTAATATCATCAGGTAGCTGTAGTTGACTTCTCTTTGGTACTTGTCCTAGTTTAGGCCCCAGAATACTTTTAAATTCAGAAGCACTTACTTCTGATCAATATCATTTAAAATATAATTTAAAATACATTTCACGTCAAAGTGAATTAGACCAGAAACCTCGAAACTGGTAGAAGAAAACATAGGGTCAACACGCTGACACACTGGCTCAGGCACAGACTTCCTCACCAAGACCCTGAGGTTCAAGAAATAAAACCAAGAATCAACAAGTAAATTTCATGTATTGAAAAAAGCTTCTACACAGCAAGGGAAACAAGTAAGAGCATTAAGAGACAGCTTACAGAATGGGAGAAAATCTTTTCCAGCAATTCCTCTGACTGGGGATTAATATCCAGAATACACAAAAACTCAAAAACTTAAACACCAAAAAAAAATTAATAATAACAATCCCATCAAGAGATGGGCAAAAGAACTGAGAAGACATTCTCAAAGAAATACAAAATCCAACAAATATATGAAAAAATGTTAAGCAACTCTAGCAATCAAGGAAATACAAATCAAAATTACATTGAGATTTCATCTTGCTCCAGTCAGAATGGCAATCATTAAGAATACAAGTAATAATAAATGCTGGTGAGAATGTGGAGAAAGGTACACACATGCATTATTGGTAAAACTGAAAATTAGTAGAACCACTCTTGAAAGTGTATGGAGATTTCTTGAAAAACTAGGAATGGAGCCACCATATGACCCAACTGTCTCACTTCTCAATATTTATCTAAAAGAACTAAAATCAGCATACTACAGTGATACAGCCACACCAATATATATAGCAGCCCAAAGCACAATAGCCAAGTTATAAAACCAGCCCAGGTGCTCATCAGTAGATGAATAGATATATCTCACACTTTCTTTATTAATATATATGTGGCATTTGCTGGTAAATGGATGGAACTGGAAAACATTATGCTAAGTGAAATAAGCCAGAATCAGAAAATCAAGAGTCAAATGTTTTCTCGTCCACAGAAGCAAGAGCAAAGTAAGGAAATAAGAGAAGTGGGGTGAGATATCATAAAGAGAGAGAGAGGAAGTCAGTGGACAAGAAGATTAAGGGGACTGAAAAGGTGTGGAAGTGCAGAATGAATTTGACAAAACTTTGCTATGTGCATGTGTAAACAAATCACAGTAAATTCCACCTTTATGCTACAAATTGGCCATTAAAAATAAATAAATACATGAGTTGGAGGTAGGCCAGTAAAATAAAGGGAAAAATGAAAGGAAGGAGAGGAGATAAGGGGAGGTGACTGAAATGGAGCAAATTCCTTGAATGTATGATTTTGTAAAAACAAACCAAAAAAAAAAAAAGAAATTGCTGGGGAGTGTGGTACTGGGGATTCAACTCAGGAGCACTCCACCACTGAGTCACATCCCCAGCCCCATTTTGCATTTTATTTAGAGACAGGGTCTCACTGAGTTGCCTTAGTGCCTTGCTTTTGCTGAGGCTGGCTTTGAACTCATCATCCTCCTGCCTCAGGCTCTAGAACCCCAGAGATTACAAGTATGTGCCACTGTGCCCAGTTGAACCCAAATATTATGTGCAACTATAATGCACAAATAAAAGCAAAAAATAATAATAAATAATAAAATAGATTTATTGTATCCTTTACTTGCGGACACAGCAGCATCTTCTGACCATGAAACCTGCAAACTTTCCCAAATGTACCCTACTCTCTCCAATTTGACATTTTTCAAAATAGAAGAATATGCTACAATTCTTCCATTTCCATCTGGGTCACAATTTATTCAAGTTAACATGTATTCCGGGTAATCGGTAGTTCTGAGCCCAGCTACTAATTAATATTTTATCAAAATAATAATCAGAGCAAGAGTTCATAGGAAGGGTTAAAAGAAAGTTGAAGAGCAAATGGAAAATAAAAAATCCAAATCTTTATAAAAAAAATTCATATTAGGGATGAAATTTTGAGTTTTTATTGTGTACTCAGTGCAGAAAAAGAACTCAGTACATGCACAAAGAAGCATGTCAAAATCATTCAATTTGTTCCCAGGGCTCTGACACCAGCTGACTTAGATTAAATAGCAGTGAGTTGGAAAAGCATTCTGGGTATTGGTATGCAAATGAATTCACCAAGCATTCCTTCTCCTATGGCTTTGGAATTCCCACAGCCACAACTACATGAAACATAGATTTTAAAATTGCATTTTAAGCAAGTGAATATAGCACTAAAGCTGTCCTTTCCATGGACCAGATATAATCCTAATGGAGTTAAAAGTTTTTTTCAAGAGGAACAAAAATCATTTTTAAAAGATAAGATTATTTATTGAAGTATTGTCAAAGATACAAGGGAATATACACATATAGTATAATCATTCATCCATAATTTCAGCCACTGCACTTTATAATAGTTTTTCTCTAAATTAAGTCATTTTTACTTAGATATTTTAAGGAAGGTCATAAATGACATGTGTACAAAGCAACTTAAGATCAATGATTGTTTGGACAGTAAGAAAGCATTGCTCACAAAAGCCTACATGTCAGTTTGGGTTTTTCAATGTGCTTTTTCAGTCATTCAGTTTCATGAAAAACTAAGAGTGCTCTGAAGCAATAACTAATTTGGTGGGGGGGAAAGAGGGAAGAAAAAAATTATCCAGTACAGAAATTCACACAGACAATTTTATAATAAATTTATATTTGACAGCTTGGTTGTTAACTCTGCTTACTCTAAAGAGAATTATAATAAAGGCATTTCTTGCTCAGATGAAATATTATAGTGGCAATGTTTCAGTAATGGAGCACAGTTTCTTGATTTTTCTTAGTGTTTAACTCCACCCTCTTCTCACTCCCCTCTTAAGTGAAGTAGTATTTAGATTCTAAAATTATAAACTGATATGCAAAATGCATAATGCAAACCATCCTTTTCTCTGTGTAAGCCAGGATAACTTTGCAGCATACCCCTGCAGGGGACCTAACAGGGAATTTCCAAAAACATTAATGTATTCAGAAGAAATGTCAAAATAAAGAAAGCCTGTAAACATTGTCTGTGGGAAGCTTTTTGTGCCCTTCCCGAATACAAAATGAACTCTCATTTTCCCACAGAAGTAGGATCTGTTTCTGCCATCTAGTGACAATAAGGCCAATGGGTGCTGAGGAAGAAAACATGTTTTCTAAATAGGTTAAACAAATGAATCCAAAGCAACTGGGGCTTCATACATACACACTCACACACACACTCATACACACACACACACACACACACACACACAGAAGATTCTTTAGAAAGGAGTTCTCTTAATAGGGTACCCTGAATGTAAGTGTTGTCCAGAGGCTTCTGGTTGGTCTTTGAAATAAGTAAACAAACAGATAACAGTACTTATTATGTGCACAGTGCTTCAAAGTTGTCAAATCACATTCAGTAATGTTAACTTGGTGTTAACAAGAGTCTAAGCGTAAGCTCATGCACTGAATAGAATAATGGGTTTTAGAATCAAACCATCTAAATCCAAAGCTTACCTCCTCTCCTATTTGAAGTCTTGCTAATGGCTAAACCAAGAGTAATGTTCAGTTTTCATGATTGCTAGAACTTTGTTCAATGACTATATCTTACATCCTTTCATTCAATATTCAGATTATGTGATCTGACTTTATTATGGTGAAATCAATGAAGTAAAAAAATAAAATAAAACAAAAAACAGTTCTTTAAAAAGTTCCAATTATGGAACTTCGAAGGAGTATGAACGTCAACAAGCTGATATAGAACTACTTGGTTTCATGTTTATAGCAGCACAATTCATAATAGCCAAACTATGGAACTAGCCTAGGTGTCCATTAATGGATGAATGGATAAAGAAAATGTGGCATCAATTCACAATCAAGTTTCATTTGGTCATAAAGAGAAATGAAATTATGTCATTTGCAGAAAAATGGATGGAACTAGAGACTAGCATGCTAAGCAAAATAAGTCACACTTACAAGGTCAAGAGTTATGTTTTCTCTCATAAACTAGAGAGGAAAAAGGAAAAGAAAGATGGGGGCAGATCTCATGAAAATCAAGGGGAGATCAGGAGAGGAAAGGGACCAAGGGGTAGGAGGAGCAGAGTGAGGGGGAAAATGCTGAAGAGTGAAACTGGGCAAATTATATTGTTATATTATGGACATGCATGAATATGTAACAACAAATCCTATCATATGTACAAATGTAATGCACCAATAAAAAAGGTAGGGAAAAGCAAAAGAACACCTATGCACCCATGGTCAAGGAAGATAAAGAAGAGGGTTGTTATCTGGAGGACAACTTATTATCTTTCAAAACTTTCGGTTCCCCAAATGTCTTAGTCTGTTTTATTTTGCCATAATAAAATACCCAAGGCTGGATGCCTTATAAAGAAAAGAGGTTTACTTGGCTCATTATTCTAGTGACTAGAAGGTCCAAACAGAATGGCACCAGCATCCTGGCACCAGCAGTCCTTCCTGCTCATGTTTGAACATGGCAAAGACAGGGTCTCACTGGGAACCCAAGAAGGAATTGGTCACATGATCAAGGACCAAGTGAAGGAGGGAACCTCATTTTATGACAATCCACTCTAACAAACAATAATACAGTTACACAATTCTTGTCTCAACACAGGAAGACAATATTAATCCATTCATAAGGGTGGAACCCCATAACTTCCTCCACACTGCCTCACGGGACCACACTTGTAGGACGTGAATCCATGGAAGACAAAGCATACCCAAGACTTGGTCAAGTTCTTGAAACTTACACTTGAAAGCTTAGAACAAGTGGCGGGGGGGGGGAACAGTAAGTATTTGCTTATTTTTCTACAGTATTGTTAATTTCTTTCTTCATTTTTACCTAGTGATTGAAGCATAACTTCTTTATTAACTCAAACGGTTCTTTTCCAGGTTAGAACAGGAAAGAGGCAAGAGCCTTTTCCAGGATCTCTAAGGTCTGTTCACAGACACAGAAGACTGAGTATGTAGGCAAAGTGCAGACTGGTGAAGGAGACTATGGAAATCTCTTTTATTTTCCCCTCTTTTATTCTTATGTATCTCTGCTTCCAAGACACATTTTCTTGATTTTTATCCTACATCCATGGCTGCTTATTTTCAAATTCTTGACCAGTTTTCTTTTATGTCCCAACCCAATGCCTCTTGGAATTCAGGAACTCACTCTCTCAGTCTTTCCTATTTCCTATCTATCCTCATAACTACAGTGATCTTATTCACCCTCATGGATTTAATGTGTCTACAAATATACTAATAGCTCCCAAGTTTGTATCTACAGCAAGAAAAGTTCCTGAACTCCATATTTGTGTATCCAACTAATCCATTCAGCTCTCCATCTAACAATGTAACTGGCATTTAAAACTTAACATGTCCAAATGGAGCTCTTTGATATTTCCACTGAAACTTGGGTCTCAGTCAAACCTTTGAAAATGGCAAACTTTCAGTTATCCAGACTGTTTTGGCTGCTTGTGATAATGTTTTCTGAGCCTCTGGATGTAGCTAGAACCTGAGAATACTACTGGACTTCCTGGTCACAATAGCAAATAATCTCTTGTTGTTTTACAATAAAATAAACCTTGACTACTATGCTTTCATATATTTAGGCAATATCTCTTAGTCATTTCAATCCAAGAAGAAGATTTATCCTTTGACAAACTTTCTTTAATCTTACAAGACTGAGCCAGGGTCCCTTCTCAAACATCAGACGTGCATTTTTATACGGTACTGTCGTGCAGATTAATTATCTAATTACTTACTCAATTGCAAAATCTGAGAGCATAAATTATATCTGTGTTCATCATTGGCTGTCTTTTAGTAGTTGCATGTTATAAACTCAATAAATATTTAATTATTCAATAATTATAAATCCTAACACAAATTCTACTTTTTAATCTAACTATGCATCAACTTAAATACCTGAACCCACAAATAACAAAAGCTCCAGATCAAATTTCTTAAACAATGTGAAAAATTTTCTTTTTATATAGCAAAAAGTCTGAAGGAATGTTTTAGGATTGGCATAATCAGAAGATTGGCCATATCATGGAAGACCTCAGAGTCTCAGATTTTCCTCAAATGATACCCTCATGCTCATAAAGTGACTTGATTAGCTCCAGGTGTCATATTTAAGCATGACAACATTTAGAGGAGAAAAGACATTCTTTATTTGAGAATGGGGGAGAGCTGGGGATATAGTTCAGTGGTAGAGTGCTTGCCTTTCATGTGTGAGGCCCAGGGCTTGGTCTCTTGCTTTGAAAAATAACTATGGCAATAAGAGAACATTTGCCAATAGTGCCTCCTAGACTCTCTATGTATCAATGGACAGAACTGGCCACTCCTAAAACAATTCCTATCCAAGGAGAAGGGAAACACCTTCATCCTCTTTGAGTAATCATTCAGCCTAGACTATTCAGGCATCAGTTACCACATCATAACTTTGAAGTTTGAATTGCTTCAGTCTGTCTAAATTCATTATGGTAAAATTTCTTTCCAAGATCTATTGCTGAAAGTTAAATTACTGAGCACATTCACCTGAACTCTCAGTAGCTTTTTTGGATTTATTTAAATAAGTGGCTTAGTTTATTGAAGTGGCAGCTCCCTTGTCCCCGTTGCTCCATTGCCTGACATGAATAGATGGTGTATATGAGATTACTCCATGCATAACTACCAGGAATCTTGTAGCCTGTAGAATTTCAGTATGTGGGACTTTCTGCCAGAATACTTATGCCATTTCTCTGCCATCTACTCGGATCTGGTTTGGTAGTTGCTGTCTTGGGCTACAAAAGAGCAATTGTGATAATAATAATCTGCCTACTTTAGAGACTAAAACCCGTGGGGTAGAAGATGATAGGCAGGAAGCTCACACTTGGAGAAGATATATTTCAATACATTAAGAATAGAGAATTGAATAGCAATCAGACAAATGTATTGATTTGAACTTTATAAGAAAAATCCTTAGCTTTACTCCCATGAAAGAATCAACTTCATAAACTCAAACACCTAAGGTATCAAAGGAAACAGATTAATTCACAACATTATTCTCCAAAGTGAATGGTCATAGGTAAAGTGGAGCTCATGGAAGTTCAGGTGTTAACAAGTTTCTCCTTTGTCTTAACGCTCTCTTTCTCTCAAGTTCACTTAGAATCTTCCACAAGGATTGTCAGAAGATATGACTGCTTTTGAACAAACACCATGTGTAAAGTCCTATGTCACACACATTTCACTTAATTCATATAGCCCTATGACACAAGTGTGCATGTGTTCACCTCACTGAAGAAAACTGAAGCTCAGAGAGGGGAGTAGTTTGCACAATATACTGTTAACAGGTAATTGACTGCTAAGCTATGACCCTAAATCAATCTTATAGAAAATCCCATTTTGCAAGAGATGAAATTTTATGGAATTGAAAAGATATTTTATCTCATAAGTTATTCTAATTAAAAGTTGTGCTTCCTACTTAAAAAGAAAAAAACTGAAAATCCCTAGTGTACATTAGGTCCAAAGTATTAAGAAGAGTGATGAAGACAGAACAGTTTATGTTGTGGTAATTAACAAGAAAAGGAAGTTAATTTTTTACTCACTTGGAAATAGTGCTAAACTTTAGGCTTACATGTCATTGTCCAGAGTAAGGCCCATACTACTTCTTACTTTAAGAGAAGGGGAAGTTGTGATCCTCTTGCTTGTCCAGAGGAAGCAAAGACTTACAGGAGTTGATAAGCATTTGTGATATCTATAAACTAACCAGCTGGGTAACCTGAGCTCTTTGTTTCTTTGAAGGTGAACTCATGAGTAAAGGAGTAATCTCTGCTTAGGGGCATGGAAAACAGGAATCTATGTGGCCGCCTTTGCATAGCTAATTTCACCTTCCTGCACCTCATATTGTATTTGTGGACATTGCAGAAAATAAAGTTTAAAATGTGTCTTTCTACATATACGCTCCAAAAGGAATCTGGTATCAAAAGCCAAAAGTAGAGACCTTAGAAAAAAATAGATAGATTTAGCATGTAAGAGAATAATTTCATCAGAAAAGCACCTCCAAAATACAAAAGGCAGATACAGATATTTCTTCTTATTCCTCACTTTTCTTAAAAAAATTTTTATGTAGTTTATCATTTTTTAAATTACAAAAGAAATGTGCACTTGCTGTATCATGCTAAATAATACAGAGGCATTAAAATATTATTACCTAACTCTTCTTTCCCAGCTATCATACCCCTGGTTATCCAATGTTAATATTTTACTATGCTTTCTTAGAGATTTGTCTCCATACTCATACAAATATAGAAAGATTTTTCTCTTAACAAAAATTGGTTTATATGATATTTATTTTTCTACAAACACCCTTTTACATATCAAGTACACTTTCAGGTCAAGATGCATTACTGTAGTTCATTTATACTGATAGTTGAAAATCATTCTCAATCATAATTATAATTTAGCTTCCATAACAATGGAACATTCACAAGTTGTAGATGTTAGGTTATGTCCAAGTCTTTATAATTATAACCAAGGATAGAATAAATTCCATTGTATATGTATTATATATATTATCACCTAATTCGTGTAGTAATTTCTAAAACTAGAGTCTAAATCAAAAGATATGTGTGTATGTTAAAATGTAATGAAAAGTGGCATGCAATTTTCCAAATGTTGATTGTAATAAGTCAACATCATTTATTGTTGAGCTTGGACACTGAAAAGCATAAGAATAGGGGTATTTCGCTTCAATCTCTAGAAATTTTATACCACCTAAAGATTTGCTTGTAAATTTTATTTTTTCAAATATATATGTGTATACATATATATTTGTTCCAATAAAGGATATGCACTGTGTCTTCAGAGGCTAGCACATATTCAAACAAGGGATGCTGCTATGTCCACATGAGCTCTCTTACCTTAGAAGAACATGAGGAAGTAGCTTACTCTGGATCATTTGCTTCCAGTTGATTTTACTTTAGAGATATAAAAATATGTAATAACATTTTAGAATAACTTCTATACTTCTAAATTATTAGCATTTTATCTTCTAAATAAATTTGTGATTAGATCTCAATATAATTCCAGAAGCAAAGGGGGAGAGAGAGAGAGAGAGACAGAGAGAGAGAGAGAGAGATTATCAAAGTCCTACTTGTGTATGAAGTGTACCAAGGAAGATAGCAAATAAAATATCTAGGCAAAAAGATAGATTTAATAGTTCAAGCCAAAAAACAACAGCAGAAGAAAGATGTGTTTCCCCCCTTATTTTTACATATGACAATGATTAATGAGCAATTACAATAGTTGATCAGAGCATCACATGAATGAGAATAACTTGGTAAATTTCACAGTTATGGCCAGTAAACTCTGCTCTGTTATGTGACTAGAGGCTTTGTTCTAAACTCAGGTGTATCTTCTAATGTATCCTGGGGTCTGAAAGTGTTTGAGGAAAAGGAATAGTTAGAATGGTTACAAAGCTACCATCAAAAGTGGAGAAATATCACTATGATGATGTAAGAAACATGCCTTGCTAAGAAAAACTAAACAGAAGTATGTTCAGATCTGATGAATAACAGCACATTAAACGTGATGAAATTTCTGGTTGAGAAAGTTAAAAGGTTAAAACAACATTCTAAAGGTTGATTTCCTCTTACATATCATGATAAGTTAAAATATAATCCCTTAAGCATTACTATGAAAATATGTATTATGTATTTCATTCCCAGTCTTAGATAGGGTTTCCAAGAAACAGACTCTGATATGAACTACATATGAGAGTGATTTTTTAAGAAAGAATTCCCAAGAGAATCTTACAAGGGAGTCAAGAAAGCAGGGGAAGAAAGGGGAAGCCATTGAGTAAGGATGTGGTATCAGGCAAGGTCCCACAAAAGGTGCCTCAGACTGTTATGCAAGGGCAAGTTTAGCTCAAGGTAATCCTCTCTGGAAGCAAGGAAGTCAATCATTAACTGTGTGCTCCTAAGAGCAAAGTGACTCTAGCAACTCAAGTACAATCCTCTGCAGAGAACTGCAAGTGCATGCTGTGAGCATGCTGTCAGACAAAAAAGCACACAGAAGGTGAGAAAATGGTGTGCAGAGATTATAATTGGGATCTGCAGGAATTCAGGTTAAACACTGGCAGTGTTTGCTGCAATCTCAAATATTAGTAAGCTCCATCCAGAAAATGTCAAAACCAAGTACCACCTCTATCAGTCTACCTAAATTAGGTGGTGCTGTACTTATAAACAAGTCCAAAGAAAATCTCAATGGCTTAAAATAAGAACAGTCAATTTTTGCTTATGAGATAGGCCCATTATAAGCTAGGGATTTGTGCACATTCAACTGACTCAGGGATCCAGACTCTGACAGGGCATTAACCCCTCCCACGAAAATGTTATCATAAGACATAATCTCCCAATATCTGGGGAGATTACACAAAACAGACCTACAAAACTCCTTACTCTGTGATAACTATGTTTTCAAAGTTTCTTTCATGCAATATACAAATAAATAAAAATATGTTTCTTGACCTTGGTTTCATGGATAATTAATATGTTTCTTGAAAGCAACTCATTCTCTTTTAGAGATATTGATCATGTTTCTCTCTCTTTGATTGGTTTCTAGAAAGATTAGAGTCAAATTTGTGCTCTATCTTTAGCAAGTACATAGCAGTTTAGGGCATATATTTTATGTCCCAACCTTACTTCTGGTTTGATTCTACTCTTTTATTCTTTTTCTTTCTCTTGGCTTTCTTACATGATTAAAATTCATTTTGTCTTACGTGAATGTTTACAAGTTTTCATAAATTATTTCTGTTAAAACTCTGAGTATTGGTAAATAAGGAGTGTAAACCAGCTTGGATGGAAATATATGTCAGAACTCACAAAGTCTATTTGTCAAATAGGTAGGAAACTACAGCAGCAACACAATTCTTGGATAAGCCATTGGACATAAAGATGATTTTGAGCAAAGCTGTTGGTAAAATAATAAAGATATAAGTCAGAGTTTACAGGCAGAGATACAAACCATAGGTGCAGACTGACAAACTGCACAGTTAATATCCATATTTTCACAGAGAGACATGGCTGAGCTGCTGGTAGAATCAGTTTTCAGCCTCTAGTTCCCATGCTGGGGAGCATTGATATTAGTAATGAATGAAAACAGCACTTTGGAAAACTTAAACCAGAGGGTATACCCATATCAAATAAGGTACTGAAGGAAGATCCAGACACCAGGAGTTAGATTATACCTTTATTTTTATGGTGAGGCTTAATCTGAAAGATCCTTCAAACATTTATTTCAAACTCTGTGAAATGAAAATAGGAGTCCAACAGTAGCAAAACACAAAGTTCATGGGTCTGGACTTCAAGTTCATGAATGATTATAGTCATTCTATATATACATTCAGGAAAACTATTTATAGTTGAGTCCACTGACTTCCCATTACTATTACAATGGTGAACTTCAATCAATCTCTCAGTGGGTTGCAGAAGCATTGCCCAGACTGTTCACGCCCACTCTGAAACCTAGAGAGCTCAATAAACAGTAAATAAACAAGAAAGCTTCCACATATTTTAAAGTTTCACTTGGAAATGAGAGAAATTGCCATCAACACATAAGAAATAATGCTGTGTAACTGAATAAATGGAGAAATCACAAACTCTGTGATCTAATACAGTTGGCACGTTTAACCAGTATAAAACATGGAGGCAGTGGACATTCACCCAGAATGGTTAGTGTGTAAAAGAAATTAATTGCCCCACATTTTTTATAATTTATCAATTATTTTATAATTTTTATAATTTATCAATTCACAGTACCCATTTTGAAAGCCACAATGCTAGGAATTATTACAG
This sequence comes from Glaucomys volans, assembly GCA_020662805.1. NCBI lineage: Eukaryota > Metazoa > Chordata > Mammalia > Rodentia > Sciuridae > Glaucomys > Glaucomys volans. The sequence continues at coordinate 872,814 of JAJEJO010000930.1, read as the reverse complement.
TATCTAGTTCAGGTTCCAAGCTTCCTAGAAATAAGCCAATAGGCCTATCCTTATAAGCCACCATCACCAGGGGAAAGCAGGAGTTTGGGGCTCCCCCACAGGCCTGTGGGAAAGTCCCTGTGTTTATAGCAAATGGCCTGAGTTCAAAGGGTCAAATTTCCATGACACCTGAATACAGATTTGATAGTTTTTAAATAAAAATGCTAAGACATTATTCTTTTAAGTGAGAAATTTTAACTTTAGTCACCTGTTCAGTTCTCAATCTTGCCAATTTTATCAAAGTGACTAACATAAGGGTCTCTTAAGTCAATATAGTTTTTCTTAAAAAAAGTTTAAGCTTCTTTGTAGCAAGTCTAGGTCTAAAACAAGATGAAAACTAAGATCATGAATTTATCCAATATTTTTAAGCAAGCAGAATTATGCTCACAATTCAATTTTTAAATTAAGGAGAACATACAAAAAGATTGATAGCAAATAAATGTCTGACATTGTTTATAAGTATTCTTTATTGAAAATAGTATCATTCAATCCATAAAAGAGGTTTTAGAAAACCACTTTCTCAAGTTAAAGCTGATCAGATGGGAGGTTTTACTTACATTAATAAATCGAATGAACAGTTTTAATTAAAAACTCATGCTATTTTCAAAATAATGCTGAAGAGTAGGTTTCTGATCAATTGTAACTGCCAGATGGGAGATTTTCATAAGCTGTTTTTAATATTTCACTTTCATGAGCACATCACTTAAATATGCTACCTACCAATCTCAAATACAAATTCTATTCAATCACAGTATTAAAATAATGCAATAACTTAAGTACTTTTCTATAATTTTTGTTTATAGTCTTTAGATATAAGGCATAAAATCCAATAATTGAATTAGCAAAGCTCTTCATCAAATTAAGAAAATTCCCACAGCAAGCACATTGATGAGGAATTACAATGTACCTGGTTAATAAGTTAAAGCTTTGCCAAGATGGTAATTTGACAAGTGTCACTGAGGACTGAAAAGAGAAAAAAAATAATGCATGTGTACATTTTCCATGAGATTTTTATTTACATTAAGTTTTACAAAATTAAATTATATTGACATTTCTAACTGAATGTCAGAGTTAGTATAAAACAGAGAACTTCTCTTATTTGCAACATTTTACATTTGTTTAGAAATGACATTTTGCTTTTTGAAAAAGGATTTTGACATTCATCATTTTATCTGATTCTCAAAATACCCCAGTGACTTAAGGAAACTATTACTCACCCTTCTTAATAAGTGAAAAAACTTAGAAACATAGAGATTTAAGGGTTTGCCAAAGACACACATTAATTATAGATCCCAGGTCTGGAATCTCCCATGGTAGTGTCTTGCTCCTTGTCCCATGCCTAGGTGGGGGTTAAAAATTTGACTCTAAATTAGATTTCTCAACTAAATGTGAAAAGAATTAGAACCTAGACAGAAAGAATGAGAATACCCCCAAGTCCCCAGCCCACCCCACCCCACCCCCACACACACACATACACATACACCACCACCTGGTCACTTTTTGTTTTTCTTTCTTTTTACTTTGTTGGTGCTTGGGATCAAACACAAAGCCTTCTACATGCTAGGCAAATGTTCTACCACTGAGTTACATCCCCTGTCCACAAGAAGAGTCCATGTTTGTGCTGGGGATATAGCTCAGTGGAAGATCACTTGCTGAGCAAGCTTGAGACTCTGGGTCCAACCCCCAGCACCAAAACCAAACCAAAACAAAACAAATCATTTCTTATTTTCCATTGAATTTTCTTATAAATCTATAGCATTTTTCTATTTTTCCTTCTGTCTTCATCAGGAGAATAAAATAAGTAGCAAGAGTACTAGTTGTAAAACAATTTAAAAAATATTCATTGTACAGTGTTTGTGTACCAACAATGGGAATAATTGGATATTCTGTTCATCCCTAGCTCTGGACTCCATATCCAGTCTTTATTTGGGCTTCATTGTTATTCGTGCTCATTTTGGAGAGAAAAGTTGTTTAAAAATTCCGTTGTGAGATTCAATAAAAGGATGTTAAAGAATTTGCAGAAGGAGCTCTGCTAGAAATTTATTTAGCAGTTATGATGAAGCATAGGGTCAAATGGAGATCAGGGCACATTATATGAGCACAGTCAGGAGGGAATTCACTTAGAGATGGTTGTTTCCATCAGACATTTTCCAAAACATAGACATGTGTCCAGAAAAAGAGCCTATGTTTGATAAGATTAGGTCAAGAGGAACATTACAGAATATTAAGTTCTTTCTGTATGTTCAGGCCATGGATAAGTTTCACATCTCCAAAAGTACCACCAAAAATTACTGGGGGAAAAATGACTGTTTTAAATTAACAGTCTATTAGCATTGACAAAATCAAAGCCCAAATACCATTTCAATATTTTTTAAATGCTTTATTTGTTCTAATTAGTCGTATATGACAGTATAATTCATTTACACATTTTAAAGCAAAATGTCTCTGATAATCTCCTGGTCACTTTCATATATGCTATCCTATGTTGTTTTTTACAATATCCTCCTTGGGCATAAAATAATATTCTTCTTTTCCACATAAAAACTAAGATCCAGTTATTTGAAATGACATCATGTATAACCAGAAGAATGAGAAATTATAATCCATTATATATGTTGTATCAAAGTGTATTCTATTGTCACGTATAACTAATTAAAACAAAATCTAAAAATTAAAAATAAAAGTTATATGCTGAATAAAGTCCAGGTTTTTGGAAATCATGCATTTATGCTGAACTCCTAGATGCATGCATAGCCACAGGACGATACCCTTTAATATGAGGCTCATGTGCACATTCTGCAGCTACTATGCGCTTTCTTCATGAGAGCATGGCTGTAATCAGTGCCAAGCACTACAGTGCCCTGAGAACTTCAGGAGGGCAATTTTCTGAGAAGATAGTTATGACACCTCTCCCCCATTTCATCCATGACCTAGATAACCTAACTTGAGTTCAAGATCTTCATCCTGATTGAAAACAACAACTCGATTACTGCCTGGTGCCTCAGACTCCAGCCCCATTACAGTGCTTAAAACTTTTTAGCCAAGTCTTTGTAATGTCTCACAGTAAGCATATTAATTTGTTTTCTTATTTTTTTAATGGCAAAAGCACCTCTAATTGTGACCACTTCACTTAGTAGTTTGACCCAAAGTTGACCTTAGTTGTGTTTATCAGGATTCTGTTAAGAGAGAATTTGAGGAAAACCTTATTAATGCACTGTCATTTTTCCCCATCTGTCCTTTATAGGCAATGATGAAGGGATAAGAAATGTAATTCCCTTGGTGAAAGAGTGTTGCCTTTTTGTTGAGACAAAATGTAGAGGATGAAATGATCAGAGTGCATTGACCGTGAAAAGACTCAGGCTAAGATACAGCTTATATGAAGTTTGCTCAATTACCTTGCAAAAGCTATGAGAGATGTGGAAAAGAAGTGGTCTTATTTGAGAAGCCCAGCTTCTGATTTGGAGGTCTGATCCAGTAATCATGTCATCAGATTGTTATGAAAATACCCTAGCTCAGGCTAAGATTTTCTTGAAATCTGAAGTAGAACTGATTCTCAGGTTAATTACTCTTTCCTAAGAAAATTAGATTGTGATGTTGCAGGAAAACTTTTTATATATGTACAAAATTTGAAGCATAATATTAGAAAGTAGCATCTGATTAAAATCAGTCACTACTGATTTATTTGAATGACATAGAGCTCAAATCCACTAGTACAAAATATTCTCATACAATAAAAACCTATGGTAACATGGTTAGGATATTTTACAAAGACTGCCAATCGTACCCAACCCTCCCCTCTTAGGTCCTTTCTGAATACACCAGTAAACTATATTTCCCAGTCTCCCTTTCAATAAGGTGGAACCATGCAGTGTATCACAAAGAAGGCACTTAAAACTTCCTGCACAGCCCTCGAAGTTCTCACCATCTTTCCTCACCTGGTAGACAGAAGCAGAATATTCACTATAGGAATCAAAATTCTTTGGTAGATCCACAAAGAGAAGGAATCTGGGTCCCCTCTACCCACATTGAACTGAGATATAAGCAAGAAATAAAGCTCTCTAAACACTGGGATTAGGAATGTCTTCTGCATGCATAAATACACCAGTAGGAGTGTCACTTTTATCACCCATTCAGTGGAAGTTTCCAATGTCCCAACTTCCTTATTCTCTATGTCTCTTGTTTCAGTGATAAACTTTGTGTGTCTTCTCTGATTCTCTTGACTTCCTTTTTCTTTCTCTCTCCCTAATATAGATGGGAGCTCCATCTATATTAGGTCACCACTCCATTCTTAGACAGATGAAATGACAGCTCGTAATTCAAGGAATGTCTTTTTTGAGTTGTCCTGATGAGCTAGATGATAAACTCTCCTTGGGGTTTGACAGACAGGTTAACTTGAGATGGGGATAGCAAGGGAGACATTGTTTCTTCTCCTTTCTCTACCTGGGAATTTACTGTTGTTACACTTGCAGATAAGCTCTATGTGCTGAATAAAACCACCTGTTAAGCATCCTCCAGTATCTCTAGTAACTCACAATGCAGCAATGACCACCATTGTAATACAATGTGGTAAACTGCTTTGTTACATTTCTTACCTCACTTCTGTTTTTTCCTTCTTCCATCAGTGGACTTGCATCTTCCAAATAAATTACTAACATTGCAATTCTTATCACAGGCTCTCCTTTAAAAAGGATTGAATCAAATCATCTTATTTAAATCTTTATTTTCCAATAATCTAGGATTTTCCAATATCTAGTACCTCATGCTATTTTCTCCCTCTAATTCCAATTTGTCAAATATAGGCCTAAATGCATATAGTCACATAAAGTTTTAAACAATGATAATTACAATCTAATGCTACAATGGTATAAAGCTTTGAATATAAGAATATTCTGGCATTAGGGTATTTGTAAAGCATTTATAGTGAATTTTAATAATCATGAAGATATACAAAGAAACAGTGCAATCTATGCCTTCAATAAGGACCAGTTTAACTGGCTATAGGTTTAGCAAAAGGATAATCTGACAAAATGAGATGTGTTATAATTCAGATATATTAAATGTGCCAGCTATAATAGGGAGCAAGCAGGATAGATTGTTACAGGAGTCTACCTCATCTTTCTAAAATCACACCACATAGACAACTAAACAGAAACCCCAGGTAGATTTTTTGGGTAAATATCATAAATATGTATTTGATTTACATGATCTATTTTATTACATTGTTATTGGTCTCTCTCTTTATTTACTCAACACACAGTCCTCATTTGAGTAATTCAAACACATTGAAATTCAAACACTTATCATTTCTGCTTTAGGAAAGTTTAGAAATGAATTATCTTTTCTCAGCATGTAGCAGAACACACACACAAAAAAAGTCTAATATTAGATATTAGTGATATAATTTAATGTTACTTAAATCACTGAAGATGAAAATAACTATATACAAAAATTTATTATTTATTTATTTGCAATACTGGTGATTGAATCTAGGGTCTTGCACATGCAAGGCTAGTGGTATACCACTGAGCTACACCCAGCCCTATTGAAAATATAAATGAAACTTATTAAAGTCAAAATTGGTCTGGTGTCCTTGCTATTTTCTCCCAGGAAAATAGAAAGAAGACCAGTAGAGTAGAGAAAAAGGGATCTAGAGAAGTGAGAAAGGGGTGGGAATGGGGAAGAACTGTGGAATAAAACTGACCAAATATGCTATGGACATATATGAATATATTACAGTGAATTTCACTTTTAGGTATACCTATAAAGCACCAATTAAAACAAAAAGAATATAGAAAGAACCAGTAGAGTAGAAGAGAAGCAGGGGGAAGGCGGAGGGGAAACAAAGGGGTAGTACTGGGACTTAAAATGGAGCAAATTATATTCTATGCACATACAAACATGTCAAAATGGACCACTGTTATGTATAACTATAATGAACATAACATTTTTAACAATTGGTCATGTGGATTTTACAAGGAGCATTTGTTCTCTCTCATCAATTCAGATGGTCACTAGCTTATATTATAGAAAAAAGGAGTCAGCCCCACCCTAATCCCCCCTCCCTATAGCCCAACCCTAATCCCTCCCGCACCCTATAGTCCCACCTTAAACCCTTCCTGCGCCCTATAAATGCTGGCACCAAAAGAACTATCATGCGATTTTCCCAGCACCCCGCTTTTAGGCGTAAGGGCGATCCTCGCTGGCCAGCTAAAATAAAGGCTTCTTTTGGCTTTAAAAAAGAAAGAAAGAAAGAAAGAAAGAAAGAAAGAAAGAAAGAAGGAAGGAAGGAAGGAAGGAAGGAAGGAAGGAAGGAAGGAAGGAAGGAAGGAAGGAAAACAATAACTCTGTGAGATCTCTTCTCTATCTCATTTAATCCTGACCCTTGTCCCACAAAGTCAGTGGATTATCTCTATTGCTTATTGAAAAAACAGGCTCAGATATTTGAAAACTTTGCATAAAATCTCATAGTCAATCATTCCCTGGGACATAGTTCAAACTCAGATTTTATATCCAAGTTCACCTAGAAGATTAAAAAGACAATATTTGTTAGGTAAAGTACTACTGAAAAGGCAAAATTACTTATGCTATTTTGCTAAGGTGTTCCCTCAAAATAAATATTTTAATGTACAGAATACTAAAATAATAATTTAATAAATTATACCACGCTGATCTGATTGAATTAATTCAAGTTTCTAAGCAACTTTTAAGTAAGGCAGCTGGGTTATAACAGAGTAAATTATTTACAAGTCAAATACACTCACCTCATGCCATATGCTGAAACAAATTTCAGATGCATTAAAAAGTTTGATGCTTTTGAAAGTCAAATCAAAGAAAATGAAGAAAATTATGTTGAATATTTATCAAACCTCTGAATAAAGAAATGGTTTTCTTTGCCTTGAATATGTAAATAATACATAGAGGAAAATACCAGGAAGTGTAATCATAATATCTTAAATGTAAATATACAAAATAAAATTAAAAAGGTAAATTATCTGGGAAATTTTTCTGCAAATGTGGCATTGGATTAGTAAGTTGGTTTTATTTTTTATGGGTATAAATATATAATATCCAAACTTCTGATAGAAAAGTTTCAAAGACTATAAAAGGTGGGCAAGAACTTAAACAGAACATTAATATTTAAAGGAAAATTAGTTATCAAATATAGATTTGAAAATATTTAAACTTTTAGTGGCCAGAAACCTTAAATTAAGGCAACTACCATTTTACATGCAGAAACAAACACAAAGCCAAACAAGTAATAAATGTCCATTATATTTTTTTAAAGTGTAGTGAATTCACTATCCCATTCATTCCTGATGACAATACAGATTAGGATAATGCTTATACTAAGCAATGTAGCAAATATCTTGTCAAAGCATGTCCAGTTCTGGGTATCTAGCCTAAAAAAAAGAATTAGCTGAAATACAATAAAAGTCAAATATATGAAGACATGACATTGTACTTCAGAAGTTAGAAGTGACCTAGCCTCTCCTACCAGAGAAAGGTTCTAGCACATTATGATTGCTCCACTGGGTAAAATACATTCTATTTAGAATAATCATTCTTATGAAAAATGAAGGCAGTTACTTAAAACAAGCATTTCTTGGAGCAAAATTATATGAATCTGATTGTTATAAGTACACTTTTTATTCCTTCTAAATGACTAGAGTAGAATGCAGGAAAATGCTAATAGTAATTGGATTCATGGATGCATTTTTTTACATTTGTTGTATTTTTCAAATTTTCTCTAAGATGGGTGTCTACATCTACAGTTTTATGAAGAAGTTATATATTGAAACTTGTTAAAAACTCCTATGTCTACCCATTTCTTAGACATAAGTCTTGCTTGAGATTAACAGGTGACAAACAGTAAAGTCCAACATAAACAACATAGGAAATGATGCATGACTTTTTAATTAAAATTGGTGACAACTATTATGTAAGTATTTTCATCAGATACTTCCCACATACTTGTTGACTTCAAGATATTTGGTGAATAAAGGAATAATCTAAATTAGAAAATAATTAGGCGTAGCTTTTAAAATGTAGAATACATCACCCTCAGTTAAACAGAGCATTGGTATACCCTAAGTTATGCTAAATTTATCTGTGTACAATCTTTAGCTCATAAAATACAACTGAAACGTCACAAAATTGATTTGTAATAAGGAAATTGAGAATTTAAATTAACAAGAGAGAGAGAGAGAAACAAATATAGACCATATAGACAAGAAAGAAGAAAAGCAACAGGCAGATGGAAAATAAAAGTTTCTTTTGTACCTGAGAATTTTGTACATATTCCTACCCCTCCACGTGTTAATAGCAATGTTTTTTGGCACTGAGTTCTGGAAACAGCTTTTCTACACATCACCTGGGCCTCAGTGAGCACATAGGATGCTCAAGTCTAACTTAATTGAGTCTGTCACTAGGATTCAATAAATCCCATAAATGAATGACTGATACTGGGTTTTTAAAATGTTCATTCCCTCTACATACAAACCAAATGTTTCCTAGAACTCAAACAATGTCTTTGAAACCTGGAATCATCTGAGTCGTGAGCATAGAAATCTGCTCTCTCCACTCCCTTTCTGTTCCTGTTGCCATCAGGAGAATGAGTAATAGCTACCCTCTATTGTGCCATGTGCTTCCTGTGTGCCAGAAACTTTGCATCTTTTATCTCATTTATCTCTCACTGCAATCTTGTGAGGTAACAGGCAATGGTTCCTGGAGGGCTATGCAGAGCTCTTGAAACACTTGCAGCAACTCTTCCCTCTATCCTCTTGTAAAACTAATTGGATTGGTTTTCAGAAATGCTGTGTGGAAACACATTTTAAGGTTTTATGGTCTGTACTATGATCTCTTCATATCTCTTCTGGAAAAGATCTGAGGTGCAAAACCAATAATGAGTTTTGAATAGATTATTGTAGCAGAAAGAAAAGAAGACTAAAAGTCCCCAATAGACATGGTGCTATTTCTGCTTCTGTTGTTCAGAGATTGGGTGATCTTAGCCAAGTAATTTGACCTCCCCAACCCTCCAAACTTCAGGAAGTTTCTATTCACAAACCAGAAGGAGTGCCGTAAGTAACAGAAACTAAGCAGAGTTTCTTAGGCAGAAAGTAAATTTATTGGAATTATACAGGAATGTTGTTAGAAGTGTAATTAAATTTCCTGGTTCAGAATTTCAACCAGAAATGAGATGTTATCAGAAACCCAAATAGTTCTTTTTGGGGACAGAAATTCAAACCCCACCAGGAGATTTAAATTTAAACCCTGATTTCTCCACTTGTCTCATCATATAAGCACGTGGGAATTTGGTAATAGCCCAAATTAGAATTCAGTAAATGGGAGCAACTTTATCAATATTCTGTCATCAGAAATATTTCAATAATAATCAGTAATATTTTTACCAACACAGAGTTGTGAGAATATGTATTATAGCTTATTAGTTACTCAGAAGTAATAGAGAAATTACTAGAGTTTGGACTCTGCAGTAAATTTACTTATATTCCCATTCCAACTCAATCACTTATAAGTTGAGAAACCTTAAGAAAGTAAATATGGATTATGATAATAAGTTAATATTTTAGTCAGCTTTTTCACTGTTACAACTAAAAGACCCAACCAGAACAATCACAGAGGAGGAAAAGTTTATTTTGGGGCTCACAGTTTCAGAGGTCTCAATCCACAGACAGCAGGCTCCATTCCTGGGGGCTCAAGGTGAGGTAGGACATCATGGTGGAGGAGTATGGCAGAGGGAAGCCACTCACATGGTGATCAGGAATCAGAGAGAGAGAGAGAGAGATCTCCACTTGCCAGATACAAATATATACCCCAAAGCCACACCTCCAATGCCCCAACTCAAGGAATAGAAAACATGAAAGCAATAAAAATTAACATGAAAACTCCAACAAAAAGAGGTGTTTAATGGGAAAATCCAAAGTTATTTGTCCCCTAGTTGGTTCTTAGTTCTCTTATGTTTAACTTTCCCTGTTCTTTCCTTGAAAGTCATCAGGAATAAAGAAATAAATAAAGTGAGATTATTTAAATGGTTTCCTATACATTGTAGTGCCGCATCTGTATCACCTAGGTACCTGTCAGAGATGAAATGGGTTCCCTGGGTTGAGCTCTTTGGCCTGGTGAAAAGATACAGCATACTGCTTCAATAAAACCTCCATAAGACTTTGGGGCACACTCAAGATTGAGAACCATAAGTCATAAAATCCTAGCTACATGTTAGAATTGCCTGTGGGACTTAAAATATATATATTGACACTAATACCAGACTCCCATCCTAAATTATTGAATCAAATCACAGAGGATGGGGCCAGGACATTAATATAGATATTTTCAAAATATGACAAAAATTTCCTCTATGACCAGAAAGAGAATCAATTCAGTTGTCTGCTCCACACAATCATGCAAGTGACTCAGCAGCCACCCCTAGGATGATCCTGGACAGCAGGAAGACACAGGTAGAGCCACCATTAAGAACCACCTCCCACTCTCACACTGTAGCTACTGTAATACTCTAAGATCTCCTCTTTCTCCACTTCAGGGTAATACTCTCTCACAGACTTGTAATCCAATGGGAAAATGAGTTCTTAAACCCTTTATTTCTACCAATAAAAATCTCAACTCAGAACTCGTTTTAAGTGAACTTTTATACATTAGGCAAATGAAATTTCAGACATTAGTTGAATGAAGTATGTAAGGATTGGGGGCAGGAGGTCAGAAACAAGTTCACATTTTCTTTACAAATGACTCAGCTTACTTTTTCAGCTATGATGAATTAAACAGCAAGCGCTGATTATTATATTGCATTGGGCAGCATGCCTTGATGAATACTAACTCGCATCAATCCTTTTGGCGACCTCCAGAATTAACTGAAGTAATTCTGTGTCATCGTGAGATCAGTCATTCAGCAGCGGAGGTGCTAAATGCTACATTTAATAACTGAAAACATAACCTGCAAAGATATTTTGGAGGCTGGAAAATGGAAGCACATCAACAATATGACTGGGAATGATGAGACTCCTGTTATGTAGTACACCAAAAATAAAGCCATTTTAATAGAAACTTGTCAGAAGACCTATGTCTCCAGCTTTGCAAACAAATGTGCTGGCTTCCTGTCAACATTCCCAGGGCTTAGCAGCAGGAGTCCATTACCCTTTGACAATGCTCTGTTGCACACACATTATCCCCAATTAAAGGCTTTACTACAATTTCTCTTTTATTAAAAAAGGAGTTATTTTTAAATAAATAACTACCTAAGTTATTCAGTAATCTTATCCCATTGGTACTAAGATATTTACATGTACACACACATACACATAGTACACACACACACACACACACGTATGCACATAGACACGTATGTACCCAGAGAGACACATGAGCACAGAGACACATGCACAGATACAGATACACATATGCACACAGACACATGTACACAGAGAAACACCTGTTCATGTACAAATGTACACACAGAGATGAACATGCACACATAGATACAGCTGAACACACAAAGATACATGTGTACACACAGAGACATTCAGGTACACATATAGACACACATGTATATACATAGACAAAGCATTTAAGTCAATAGGCATTTAATGCCCTTGAACACTTTTTAAAGTATAGTAGACAACCTAATCTTTACCTAAGTAGATCACAGAGACAGATATTTCATCCAAAAAAATGGTAAAACAAACCCTTTCTCATGTTGATGTAGCCAAGACATTCTGAGCATTTCAAATTTCCAAAATAATGTAAGTACAAATGAAACATTTATCAATTATAATGCATTATGTTTTCTGTCTCATTTCAGAAGGTATTATGGTAATAATTCTGGATGATGGCCAGAAGCTCAGAGGAGAATTTTTAACACCCTCTCAATAGACACATTTATAGCTTTTAACTACACAGAGTACTGGTCTTATCAGCGCATAGCAGGAAAATGATTAAAATATTCAATGCAAACTCAAACTCGGTGGTGCTTAGGTGGAAATGAAGCATCACTCTGGGCTGAAACCTCCAATTATATAAGATAGGAAGTCACAGAAAGACATCAGATTCGTACACTGTCAGTCTACACGACAGATGGTAGTGTCTGGCAATGCCTTTTTATAACAGAAAATATTATTATAAAAATATCCACAAAAGACATTTTTAGTTCCTTAACTTAATATGTGTAAAAATTAGAGTTTCTAACAGAAATTAGAGGCTTAATACTCAATAGTATGAAACAATAGTTCTCTTTCTAATCTATGCATTAACCATTCTGTCATTTCTTGGAGAACTTTTTATAATTAGAAGTCATCTAGTATTTTCATTTCTCTTTTTTCTCTCCCTCTCTTCCATCTATTTAAATTCAATGTAAATCTATGTGTTTTTATACAACAGTTAAATCACACTATAGTGTGTTGTAGTATGCTGTAAATCACATTTTAGCCTTCCCCTCTGTTATTACAAAAGAATTGCCTTTATCTCAAAGGGGATATTTCCTTATAGATGAAGTTCTTGAAGGTAGAATTCTCCTGAGAGCCACACTTTTGAGTGGCATGTTCTTAAGCATATTGCATTATATGTCAGTATAATTAGCATATTCTTCTGGATTGTAAAAAGTAACAATAGCTGACAGCTGAATATGTGTAGGGAAATGGTCTGTGAAACTATCTAAGAAGTAGGAAATCTAGTCCTTGTGTGGAACAAGCAGGAGTAGCACAGTTTTTGTGATCCTGTTTTGAAAATGAATGGAGGAAGTTTAGACTCCCAGGTGGTTAGACCATTCCTGTCTCATACTCAGACACCATGTTCAGAGTTTATAGTTTGGGGACCAAAGCAAGCCCAGGGGGTGACTGAAAAAGAGAAAAGAGAAATGGAAATATCCCTGCCTGATTTTGGTAAAACACATAAAATGTATCAATATAGCAATGGAAATGTCCCCAAAGATTTCAAAGAATCTAACTAGCCAGAATAGGTCTCTATGTTCTTGGAAATGTTATACTGAAGTAGTGTGTATTCTAAGTCTACTGAAGTCTCCCTCACCCGAATGAATCAGACAGGTGGACATTCAAATGTGTTGCATAACTATGTCAGAGATTCAGGACGTTCAAAACCCACTATTAGGCAGGAAAAAAAAGTACAGAAACAAAATGACTACAGCTCAAAACTGCTATTTTGGAGAATTTTATGAGGAGGAGTATGTCCCCTTAATTATACGTATTGAAAGAGCATTTTAAGAAGTTGAAAGGGTATGAAGGTAACATGTGGGACAGAGTGCTGTCTTCATCCCTGGGTGAATACTCATTATTTTGATGTTGTAGTTTAATTTCAAATAAAAAATGATGGGAATGAAAATGTCCAAGTTCAAGCTAGATTTTCCTTGACCTAAATTTAACTTTCCTTGGATAAAGACTATTGAAAGTTTAAAGACTTTCATTTACAAATGAGATTTGAGAGTTAAAGTAGTAAACTCAAGCCCTGATATTTTTTAAATAAAAGAGGAAAAGTGGAGCAGATTCATTCCAGAGTTCACCGTCACTGATTAAGTGAGGGGAGAGCATTCTGTTCCCTTCTTCCCGTCTGTGGCTCTAGCATGGGACAAGAGCACTATGACTTGATTCTAAGGACTCCTACTCTCCTAAATGCAACTTGAACCTTCAGACTTGCTACTCACTGCAATCAATCCCAGTCCTATTCCCTAATCATGTGTAACACTGATAAATCCTTACAATTCAGAAGAACCACAAGACAGGACCCAGATAGTCTCATATTTATTGTTTAATTTTTCCTTTAAATTTACCAGCTGATGTACGACCACTACACATTGACTAGACCATACACAGTCTTTTACTTTGAACCAAAAATACACACCCAATCCCAGCTATAACTTGATTTCATTCACCTCTCTCCTGACTCAATAACTATTGACTGTGGCAAACTCCCTCTCAAGGTAACAGCAATTCATTTATATGTATTTGTGCTGCAGTCCCTTGCCTTTGGAGACCCAGAAGCATAATACAAAAAGCTCCTGTGAAGGCTAGGGTCTCAAATGCCCCATATTTACCTCTGCATTCTTCCATTAGAAACACAGCACAACTACTGGGGGTTCCCTTTATATTGCAGAGGCTTCCAGGAAGTCTAACTTTTAAAGACCATATGCTTCAGAAAGTCTTAGGCATTCTAGAGCAGTAGAAGAAGTAAGTCAAGAAATATATGTCTGAGAGATAGGTTGTGGAACCACAAATACAAACCTCTTGACCACATTGCCTGAAACAAATTTGAGTGGATGACTACATGTGGTAGGCAGTTTCTAATACAACATACCTTTGGGCATTCTCCCCTTTCTGGAAATAACTGCAGGTTATTCTCAAAAATTGCCCCAGAGTTATTCCTTGGAAGAATTTATCTCTAGATTTATCATTCATTAACATTAATACATCACTTATTTTTTATTTCAACTAATATTTATTGAAGTCTCCAGTGTGTAGGGGGCATTGTGCTAGACACAAAGAATAACACAATAATCACAAGGAGAAAGAAAGTGAGGTATAGATTAAGATGGATCTGTATAAGTAAAAATTCATTCCAAAGCTGATTTATTTCTAATACTATAAATGAAATTATATTTACATTGAATTATTTCTGAAAATCATGAACTTCTTGGATAACTCTTTTATTTCTGTACCAGGATTGAACTTGGGGGCACTCAATCACTGAACCACATCCCCAGCCCTATTTTGTATTTTATTTAGAGACAGGGTCTCACTGAGTTGCTTAGTTCCTCAGTTTTGCTGAGGCTGGCTTTGAACTTCACCATCCTCCTGCCTCAGCCTTCCAAGCCCCTGGGATCACAGACCTGAGCCATTGCACCAGGCTTGGATAACTCTTAATAACCAGTTCACCATCCTTTTCCTGGAGGTATTCGAAGGAAGCACCAGAATACCTTGATTTGTCCAAATGGTTTGATTTAGTAAGAATGTGCAGATAATCTATCACTGCCTGGTCTCAGTTTGGACTGGTCCTGTACCTGCAGCAGTCAGTCCAAGCACTTTGTTATTTAAATGCAAGGAAACTTGAAATTAATTTCCAGTTTTAAACATAGGTGACAAATAGAAGTACACCCATAACATAAATGATATATAAATTCTTTACTTGATAGATAACAAATACAAAGAACACAGACAATAAAAATTAAAATACTACTAGAGGAGTGTTTATTATATATGCAATACTATAAACTTTTCTTGTTACAACCCACCTGTGCTTCCATGTATTAATATACCAAATTCATAAAATTTAGCTTACATGTTGTGTTGTCAGTTTTCTGCTACTGTAACAAATACCTGAGAAAAGTCACTAATAAAGAGACAAAGGACATTTTAACTCATGGTTTTAGAGTTCTAGTCCATGATCAGTCAGCCCTAATACTTTGAGCTTATGGTGAAGTGGCACATCATGGCAGAGGGGCAGAGCAGAGCAAAACTTCTCACCCATTCCAGGATGAGAGAGAGAGAGAGAGAGAGAGAGAAATGGAGGGTTCCACAACCCTGTTAAAGGTTACCCCACTGCCCAATAGTGTCTCCCTGAGGACCAAGCCTTTAATATGTGAACCTCTGGGAAACACTTAAAAGTCAAACTTCAGCACATGTTAAAACTCAAAATTTGTGATTCAAATTTGTGATTCAAGGGAAGTACACTTTATGTATCTCTGAATATACAGAATATAGTACAATGTATTGAACCACAAAGCATAGCAAAATAAATGCTTTCTTATTTTTTAACTTTTTATTTGTGCATTATAATTATACATAATAGTGAGAATCACTCATTATGCCATATCTGTACATCTAAACAACAAAATTTGATCCATTACTTTCCCCTGAACCTTCCCTTTCCCTCTCTTCTTTCCTCCCCTGATACTCTTGCTCTACTTTATTGTTGCCCCCTATTTTTATAATTTAAATTGTTGCACAATAATTGGATTATAAAATCTTTACTAATTTTGGTATATTAGTACATAAACAAAGCATAACTTGGTATATGTCATAGAAAATGTAAATATACTCATTCGCTGAAAGTCATATTAAAACAGGGTGCTATGGCACATGCCTGTAATCTCAATGACTTGGGAGGCTGAGTCAAGAGGACCTGAATTCCAAGTCTGGCCTTGGCAATTTAGTGAGACCTGGGGATGTAACTCAGTGGTAAAGTACTCCTTGGCTGGTCCAATCCCCAGTATGGAAGGAAGGAAGGAAGGAAGGAAGGAAGGAAGGAAGGAAGGAAGGGAGGGAAAAATCACATTAACTAATTTGGTTTGTGAAACTATTGAAGAAAGAGTGAAATGTAAGCATATTTATTAACAAATATATTCTGGAGCTCAATCTCTTCCTCTTCCCTCCTCCTCCCCCTCCTCCTCCCTCTCCTCCTCCTACTTCTTTTTCTTCTTCAGTACTATGTACCAAAACAGAGTGGAGGTGTGTAAAAAAATTTAGAGCTATAAAAACGTTTGGATATTTGATAGGGTGTAGATTATAATGCATAGATTAATGTATCATAATTGAACACATATAGGCTTTCAAAACCTCTCTGGAAACATAAACCTATGATTATGTATTTGATAGCATTTTTATACTTGTGATTTACATAAATATCAAAGTTAAAATATTAAATTGTAACACTTTAATGTAATTGACAGGAATGAATGATAGGTCCATAGGTAGGTAAAGAGGCATATATATATAAAATGTATGTTTGTATATAAAGAGACAGAGGAAGAGAGAGAGGTGACTGTAAATTCAGCTGAACCTCAAATGCAAAAGAAATGAGAAAACCCACAATATAATATTCCCTTTCTACATTCAAACATTTAAAGTACATGAAATTCTACCACTTTTTCTTTACAGAAATTTAAAAGTACATCTGCTTCTTAATGAAATATACCATCATTTTATCTCTGTTTTGATCATATTGACTAAATTACTTCCTAGGTCACAGGCTCCACAAAACTGGGGTCTGGTAATCATGAACTACCAAGGTAAAACTGTGAAGTGGGTAAAACTCACCATTCCACTTCTCTTCTATCTTTATCTGCCCATCCTGGCACCTTCCCTTGCTTCTCTGACTGCCAATCATTCCAGACTTCCTCAGGCAGCTAGAAAGCATAGTCCTCTCTGGTCCAGGCCCCATCCTCTGGTTCTGTTTGTGGTTGCACCTATCTCTACATGGTCTTCTCACCAGTCCCACTAACATGATTTCCATGAAGAATCTGCTCCACATTACTCACAAGAGCCAAGAGGAGAATAAACCTAAGTATTCATCATGGATGACTGGGTAAAGAGAATGTGGTGCATTTACACAATGGAATATGATTCAACCTTTAGCA
This sequence comes from Glaucomys volans, assembly GCA_020662805.1. Classification (NCBI taxonomy): domain Eukaryota; kingdom Metazoa; phylum Chordata; class Mammalia; order Rodentia; family Sciuridae; genus Glaucomys; species Glaucomys volans. The sequence continues at coordinate 855,386 of JAJEJO010000930.1, read as the reverse complement.
ATAAGGAAACCCTGTCATTTGTGACTACACGGATGAACCTAAAGGACACTATTCTGACTAGAGTGAGCCAGGCACAGAAAGACAAATGCTGCACAATCTTGTTCATATGCAGAATCCAAAGAAGGGAAACTAATAGAAACATAGTCAAAGGGCTGTTACCCATTCTCCAAGCTGGGAGGAGTAGAGGGATGCTGGTCAAACCATACAAAATTTCAGTTAGACACAAAGAATTTATTCAAAAGACCTACTCTACAACATGATGGTTATAGTTAATAGTAATGCATTGTAGTCTTGAAAATTGCTGAGAGTAGATTTTCATCAGAAAAAAAATTATGTGAGTTAGTACATTTGTTCATCAGCTCTATTTAGTCATTCCATAATGTATTTTAGTTAAACCATCACATTGTATACAGTATATATAATTTTTGTCAGTTTGAAAACTAAATTAATAAAAATAATTTACCCCAGTTTATTGCATAAAAGCTACACTGAAATGTTAATAACTAAAATTAGAATATGATCAATTCCTAAAAGTATTGAATTTGAAAAGGCAGAGCCATTGTTTCAAGTAATTTCCGAAGCTGGAAAGAACATGAGTTAAGGCAGAGAGAGAAGAAGAAAAAGTGCACATGTAGAGACACATTCAAGACTGATTGAGGGAACAGATGTCTGCTAGCCAGTCACATCAGCAAACTCACAATAGGGAGAAAAGGAGTGAAGGTCAAATCTGTCAAGAGAGTGCACTATACTGTGAAGATTGAACTCAGGTGGGTGGGGTAGTGTGTTAGTTTCTGTTGGAGATTACTTTCTAGAACTTTTCTAAAGTTACAGGAAAGAATCCTTTTCTTTAACTTTTCCAGCTTCTAGATTCTGTGCACTTTCTTTGTCCCCTAAGGATGTTCATGTCCTAATTCCTGGATACAAACACCTTTACCTTTCATGGCAATGGAGACTTTGGAGTTATGAATAAGTTTAGGACCTTGAGAGGGGAGATGATCCTGCATTAGCTCGATGGATCCTACCAGTACAAGAAAACTAAATAAGGACCCTGCAAATAATTCCATATTTATTTTCATTGATTCTGAACTACGATTCTTCTGCAGTTTTCATATAGTTTTAACAAAAATCTCATAACTGGAGTATGTAACATCATCATGAAATATTGCAGCACCATTAAAAGAAAAAATTTTCTAGAATAAAGGACACTTCCCCTAAACCACTATTCAATTGATTTTTAAGAGTGGTTATTCAATACTTTTTTGCTTTTTATTATGTGTAAAATGAAACAAAAAGAAATTAAGTCAAGTTCAAAAATCTCGATTTTAATGTGTGAGAAAACGAGCATTTGAATTTACTAGCACTTGAACTTAGTCTATTACTAAACCAGCAAAGTGTATTTGTGTTCTTGAAATTTTACAGTGCTCTTTCACTCAAGGAAAATCTTTCCCTTGATGTCTGGTACATTTTGTTTCTAAATCATCCAGAAAAGAAAAAATACAAAATGAATAGAGGCCAACACAGAGTGTTTCGTGTCATGAGTTTGGGGGTTTTATATGGATAAGAACTCCTAAAAGAATCTGTCATCTTTACCCTTTGTAACAAATGAATATGAGAATCATTCCTTCTTAGAAGTCCACTCTGTTCCATTTTTGGAAAGTCTACTGCGATAGCCTCAGAGGTTCTCCACTTGGTACTCCTTTCAAGGAAGAATTTACCACAGAAACTTAGCCAGCCAACAACCTCTACTTACAGAACCTTTGGAATTTATCCTGGCATTCAGTATGAGAACTTGTCCTCCACTGGCTGCTCCAGCTAATGATGACGGGGGCAGTAAATTCTGCAGTCTGGCCTCTTTTGCTTATCATGAACTCCTCTAATCAGAGATCTTTGCTCTTTGCTCTAGACCTCCTCATTGGGCTAGCTAAAATTTTGTCAGGACAGGACTGTATTCTGAAGCTTTCTATCCAGTTCTCCTCCTTTCCCCTTCCTTTCATAGGTAGCAGACCTGCATTGCCATCTACAATCTTTCCACTGTTCTCTCCATTCTTTCCACTGCCTCTCCATTCTCTTGAATACATACTGCCTAAGATGCATATTTTGCACTTGTAACTTTGTCTTGGTACCTGCTTTCAGAGCACCTAAAATGACAGTCATGGTTGCAAAGAATTTGGGAGTTCACTTTCCTACCCAAGCTAAGACACCTCTTGAAATAACAAGGGTACTATGATTCCTGTATGAGTTTCTGGTGACCAGGATTCTTTCTCCTTGGCAGGTGGCAATCTGGGATACACAGTCAATGTTGTTCCATCATACTATCACAGGAGAGCAGTGCTGGTGGCAACAAGATGGAAAACTAGCTATAAATACTTCCAGTGCCCTTGCCAAAAGCTGGCATGTACTGTTGTTTCATCCTTACCTGCATGAACAACCTGTCCCTTTATTTCCATGTGCTGCTTGTGAGAAAATCAAACCTGTGTTTCCTCATTGAGCACATTTCCAGTCTTTGCTTATGTTAACATGGCTTGTCCCTTTTTTGATGTATTAACTCACCAATGAATTGTGAGCTGCCAGAGGAGATACTCTATCTAATGCTTTATTTGAAATCATTTCTAGATTATCATTTCTCTTTAAAAAACTCTAATACTATTTTCAAAAATAATCATACGCATGTGGTTGAGTTTTACCTGAACCATTTCTAATTCTATTATAAACTTTTGTTTTTCTTTTGCTTTTCAACATGGCATATGTGCCTTTTTTTTTTTCATACTCTGGTAAAGCAACTTGACAGTTGGTAGCTGTCTGGCTGTTTATTCAACATATGTACCACTTAATGCACAGGTCTCAGTGATACAGTCCCCAAAGTTGGTCCAACTGGGATAAAAGTCAACAAATAGAGCTTTTCAGAGAGTACATTTACTTGGGGAGAGTTAAATATTTGAAAGGTGTTTAGCAGCTAAGATTTAAGCCTAATGTCACAAGAATTTACAGGGTCAGCACCTCCCCCAGCACAGCACATTTTCTTGATTTCACATAGGAACTCCATATGTTAGGAAATCACCTTTTTAATTAGATCTCTGTAGCCTCATTCTAAGTTACCACTGTCACAAGTCTTGGATAAAATCCTATTCCCAGGAAACCTTTCAGCAAACAGTTAGCTGTGAGTTCTTACAAAAAGATATTGAGACAGATTCTCCCAGATTGCAAGTGATTTTAAATTAGCTGCTCTGGAAAGTAGTGGGTGTGGTGTTATTTCAACATCCTCATATGTTACCTGAGCCTTTTCCCCAGGGAAAGCAAAATGTGTTCACACTAGTTTGCATTTCTGAAAGTGGAATTGGTCTGGAACTTCTGCAGCTTATTCTGTCCTATCTGAACTAGAAGATGAGAGAAAAATCGAAATTCCCAAACTATTGTGGCTAGCAGGATGGCTAAAGTAAGAGTCTACCTGATGAGCAAAGCTTCTAAATTTTTAGAAATATTCTTCAAAGAGTAAGGAAGTGAACACAACAACTATATAGGAGGACCAACTTTGCACCAAATCCATTAAATAGATTATCAGATATCATCCTCCCAATCCCCCCCAAAAGACAATATGAATATTTTCACATTGTTAATGAAAACAGTAATTGAGGCTGAGAGGAAATGTGATTTATCCAAGGTGTCAGCAATGATAACAGCTCAGCTAGACTCAAGTCTCACTGCTGCCACAGTCTACTAGCAATAAGATTTATAATGAAGGTATAGGGAATTCTCTATGCCAAGAATTCTATAAAATTTATGAGCCCACTCTACTTAAAATGAGGGTCTTTTGATCCTGGGGTTAGCCTAGAACCCAAAGACAAATTAACTTCTAAAGCACCCATTCTCAAATTCAATGTATCAGACACAAATACTATGTTTTCTAGAGTCATGTTGGAATTTTTATCCTTTCCCTCTACTTCTAAATTTGAATGGAATATCTCATCACAGGATGTGGAATCGAATGCCCCACATTCTGAATCTGAGGGACTTGGCTTACAAAGGGACTGGAAGTGATGGGGAGCCAATTAATTTATTTCTTATGGGCAAAAATTTGGCCACTTGGAAGGAGAAGACAGAAGGAAGCCAAGCAGATGAAGTTCTTTCTCTCAACTCTCAAAATGGATTATTCCATATACCAGACCCAGGAACACTCTGTGTGCTGAGTAAATACAACTTCTACCAACAATGGGGCTCATTGTGAAGCAGTTGCCAGATATAAATCCATCATTTTATTTATTTTCCTTGTATCTTCCTTGTCTGATGGCCCTTATTCCTCACTCACCTTTCTTAAGTTTGCAAGTTGGAAATAAAGGATTGGCATTTGGTTCTCACTCCAGACTACACATTCTAAAGAAACTGACAAGCAAAATCATTTGAAGCATATAAAAATTAGTACATGAAACTATTGACTTCTTCAACTGTTAACATGAAAACTTTCCTGAATCATTATTGAATTCTAGATGTTATCCTTATTTCATATGAATCTGTGTTCAATAGAGATCCTGTGGCATAATTCAATTTGCTCAAATAGTAAGCCTTTGCTTCTTTTCCTTGTTAAGAAAGCTACAATTGTGTTGGAGTCAGTTATAGGCTTAGAGCCAGGAAATTTACTACTATTGGTCTAATTCAATTCCAACACTGTCACCAAAATTTCCAGCCTCTCTTGTAGGAAGGGTTGCCACCTGTCCCACTTCTTACCAGCATCGTCCTGGAAATGTTTTGTTTTAGTAATGACAAGAGTGGACAGGACTGGTTTGGCATCTGATGCTACCCCAACCCTTCTTTCTAGAAAGTAGACATGATGCCTGGAGGTGCAATAGCCATCATTCACCAGCTTCAGCAGCCATCTACCCACCATAAAGTGACAAGTAAGGGGAGGAAAAAAATCTACATGAAAGAGCAGAAAAATAGATGTGTCAGTCCATAATGGTGTCATTGCTGTATATGGTATCTCTATAGTGCCTCCTTCTATACTTTTTGCAATATGGATAAACAAAACCTGTTTAAACCATTATAGTTATGTCTCCTGTCGTGTGTAGCCAAATGAATTATGTGTTCACATACAGTCTTAGTTTTGTGTGTTGCTTTGAAAATATCTCAAAATCTTTTATTTCCCCTGGGTGACTTACCTAACAATAACATTGAATTCAATCATATCAAAATAGAAAAACTGAAAAGAAAGCTCAACTTAAATAGCAGAACAAAAGTGTAATGTATTTTAAACCCAAGGTTTGTATACATTTTGCAAATAAGGGCTAATTTTCTTTCCTCTAACATTATACTTAATGATTGAACTAAAAAGGAGTGTTGTGATATTTCAAAATGTGATTTGTTTTTCCAACATGAAGTTTTCTTTCTAAAATGTGTACTTGGAGTAGTGATGGAATTTTTAGTAAAGATTGAATCTTAAACACTATAATGATAAAAAATACGTTTTTGAAGCACTGACTCTATATTCCTTCTCAGTGTTTAATTTTCCAATTTATATTATGAATTTCCAGGAAAACAAACAACATTTTAACATTTATTTCAACAGATGATTCTTTCCCCCAAAAGTATATGGTCACATCTTGTTAATACTAGTGTGTTCCAAAGAACAAAGTTTGAGAAAACTGTATCCAGCAAAGAAGCAAGTATTTACTCAATATTAATGTAAAATACTAGATTACATAATGTCCTACGATAATTCATACAAAAATATACAGATAGACATATCTGCTTATCTACATAAATATGTATCTATCCAAAAATTTGGATTATGATACAAAAATGAGACAAATGTCTTTTATGAAAAACACCCTAGATACCTCAGTTCATTAACACATATTAAATCCTGGTGACTTATCACCCTTACAAAAAGTTTCCACGAAAAAATATGGGAATAATGTACTAATATGTTTAAGTTCACACATGTCTATAACTGAATTAAAAATGTACTCTCTTTCCATTTTATTCTAAGTCCCCAAATCACTCCTCTGTACATTATTTCAGCTGCTCCCTTAGATTTGGAAGGTGAGAGGGAGATAAGGAAGTAGATGATACTTAATTTCAAAATATAATTCCTTTTCATTTTCTCTTTCAAGAGAGGAAGCATCAAAAATATTGTATTTCAAAACTATAATTTGGAGGAAATCATCTCTATTTAAGACTAATCAGAAATCATCAGCATTTTAATGAACACAGATGTTTATTTGCAGTTTTTCAAGTTTACTAGACCTGTCATATGGTCATAGTAGTGATGGAGTTCTTATTTTAATTGTGAATTTTCCTTCTGTAGAATAAAAATGAAGACTTATCATGCTCTAATAGATAATAAAAGGAGAAGAGTTCAAACTCCAGATAGTACAATGACTTTCCCAAAAACAGATCTTTTCCTTTTAAGCACCAGATCAATAAATGACCCTTTTGATCAGAGAACAAACTAAATCTTCCTCTATATTTTGCTTGTTACTTTCATTTTTTCTCCAAGAAAAGATGAAGCCACTTAAGTGGCAGACCACAAAAGCACTGTGACACTTTCATCCTAGTCAAGAGTTCAAAAAGTAAATAAAACTTTTTGGATCTTATAGTTAAGAACAAAGCTAGCACCCAGTAGCTCAAAATCCCTTTGGGGTTAGGGGTATATTCAGAGCATCAAGAATCAGTATTTCCATTTAGACATACAAGTGATCTAAATACCATTCATAGGACTTTAAAAGCCTTTTTGAAATAAAAAGTAGAGCAAACTACAAAAGTATAAATTTCAAGTTTTCCTACATTGTTCCTACTTTGTAGAACATTCAGTCAGGATAGGATATGCGAGGGTATCACTTATCAATCAGAAATGAAAGAATGTGCTGGTCCACGTGGCCATGGCACAGAAATAGACTAATGAGAACCAACAGTGTGCCTCTCCTCTTCAATTAGTTTATGTCGATTTTGACAGGAATACACTGGGTGAAGAACCTCTGTGGGTTTTTTGCTACCCTGGCAGATCCTACCCTTCTGATTAAAAGTCCTGAAAGAAGGAATAGTTTTTTAAAAAGGTATATGCCAAAAAGTGAAAAGACAAGATTGGGATATATGAAAGGATCTGATTCACATGTTAGTAGTTAGACTAGATATTTTGGCATAAGGTAAATGTTTCATTTAGGTGGAAGGGAAAACTACCTGTAAGGCTGACATTTCTATTTAATTTAAGAGGTGATTTGGGGCATTGGGTGCATAATAGTTTTAAAGAGATTTAATTACAAATTGTATAACATCAAGGGATACTATTTTGAAAGCATTTTGAAGGTAATGGTATACAGCACAAACTCTCCATGCTTCATCCTCTAACCCACTGAAAAAATGAAGAAGCACCAATTGTTTCTTTGGTTCAGATCTGTATTGTTGAATAGGCAAAGCTGCTGAGAATACAGCTAAGTTTAAGCTGCACATTTTGATCACCTGTTTCTTATTTTCTCTAACCCTACGTAGATCCAATACTTATTTTCTTCCCACAATCACAGTTAAATTCATCCACACAAATAAGTACTGAAATCTAGTTGTAATGAAAAAGAAAAAAAAAAAAAACTCAGTTATTTAGATGGAAAATGTGCCCTGAGGAGAAAGCCACTGTAATGTCAGAACTAAAAATTGGCAGTTTTGTATTTGAGAATTTCTTACTGGAAATGTTAATTGCAAAATGTGCCAGCTAAGATTTGCTCTGTCTTTACCAGCACAAGTATATCTCATTTGGTGCTTTGTCTTGTTTTACATCCCTACTGCAGTCTGAATGAGTGATGCTCTTCTTGAATTACTGTTCTTTCCCAATTCCTTTTCCCCTTCTTTGCCTGTTTTACTAGTTCTCATGGTTCAGTCTCTATTGTTCTCCTTGTCTGGCAGTCCTTCTGGAATTCTGGCTTTATAAGACTCTATAGTGAAAGGTTGCAGGATTCTTTTCCTCTCCACTTGTATACTGCCAAGGGACTCTTTTTGAAGACCTAACTTTCACCATCAAGAACTAGGGAGGCAGACCCAGTGGCCTTCAGGGATTTAATTAGAGTTCACCAAGTTAGAATCTCCAAGCTCTCAAAGACCTAATTTAAATACAAGTTCACTCACTTTTTCAACTGTTTCTTAGGCCCTTATTAAAATTTCAGGTTATTAAAGGGAACATACTGCATTTTACAATGCACAGAAAATAAACCTAGGTTATGCAGAATCTCAAACATCCTCCAGGTGCAAATGCAAACTCCTGCCAATTGCAAGAAAAATAATAATGAATTAGCCTATAAATTATTAAAGCAGACATTGTGGAATTTTGTCAATCATGATCAATTGCATTTTTATGGGTAGCATCAGTTTTATAGGTGATAAAATTGGTAGTAGATTAGTGAGAGAAAACAAGTAGTTCCATTTATTGGTGGTCGTTTGTCCTAATATTGTCTTCTATAAATGTGATTATTAGTATGGCTACTCTCAAATCTAGGTAGTGTTATTCTTTCTCTTAAGCTGCCACTCAGAACCCTGGTTAAAAGCTGATGACCAATGATATCAATTTAAAAATCTTTCTTGTCAACCAACATGCTATTACACATGGATATAATCCATGTTGTTCTGACTGATGACAATGTTGCAAATTCTATTTTAAAATGCTCGGGTTTTTGTGGTTGTTGTTGCTCATTGGTTTCTATGTCAAAGGTGTCTTAACTGGAACTGGACTTAAAACATAAATTAAATAAATCATGATGTCAAATTGAACAGCTAACTACAACTGAAGGCCACATAGCTTTGGCACAAAGAAAGACAAGGCCACAATATGAACTGCTTCTAAGCAAGGTGTCACATAAAGAGGACAAAGGAGCAAAAAGAAAAGCAAATAGTTTGCCTTAACAGCATTTAATTGTCAAAGCCTCCTTGCAAAAATCACACAAACAAAATAGAAGAATTCTATAAACAGCAAAGAAAAAAAAATACAAGTTTTGCCATATCAATTTGATTTGAGCATACAATTTACCAAACACTCCAATATGGCTTTGTTGCTGGGCTTTATTCTTGTTTTATTTTCTAATTTCAACCAGAAAGTACACTTCTTATAGAAATACTTGTGAGAACTGTATGAAAGCTATTGTTTCCAAGTCTTACTCATCTCACATACCTGTAATCTTCTCAATGTAATTAGTACATTAGCATTCCCAACCCCCTACTATGGTTTTAATAGTTGGATTAAAGATCTGGATCTATTCAGAGAAATAACAATGAGACTGAGAAAGAATTTAGGTCATCTGTACCTTGAATTTTATATTATTTATGTGCTTTTAGTAGGCATAAGATCATAGGTACTTCCACAGCTAATAATATTTTATTCACTTCATTCTTAAGAAAAATATAGCACTGGAGATACTAATATGAAATCTTTTATACCAATTTACACTTTAAGTCAAATCATATTTTATACTTGATTATTTTTGGCTTTACTACACAGAAAAATAGTAAAGTTATCTTATAAAAGCACATTAGTTCTCAGTTACGACATTACAAGACTAGTTTATTGGTATAAATTCACATGAACTTCCCAAGATGAGATATTTTTCATAATTTAAAATTTCAAAGTTATGGTTTATAACGATCACCCTGGAGTGGGAAAGGAAAATCTGTTTCTTCAGGAGATGTGTTAAAAATTTTTTCCACTTTCTTTCCACCAAAAGATCATGCTTAAGTACTTCCATTAAAAGTAAAATATTTTTAAGATTTTCCTTGTTATTTAATGAAATTCAAAATCAGTTTTCAAAGACAACCACCCCATTCCCCCAACCCTCCAAAAAACTTGTCATTTCATGACAAACTTAGATTTCCTGAGAGATGGAAAACATTTGCTGTGAAAATTACTATATTTATCCTTGAGACATATTTGGTAAAATTCACTAATTTGCCCAGTGCATAATTTCAGTATGTTCATGGAAAAACAAACTGCCTCACCAATGACTTTAAAACAGAATCCCTCTGCTCTTAGAATTTTATGGAAGCAAGTGCTATGTAAATACTAATGATTGAGTATGATCTTCCCAGGCAGTGGGAAGGAAAATACTCATTTTGGCAATACACACACACATACACACACAGGATTTTTTAGAAAAGGCCTCTATAGCATAATTATTAAAAAAAATACTGTAAACAACAATTTACAAGTAAACATTCAAGTCAGAAAACAAGAATGAGTATCAAGGCAAGGTGTGATGACATCAGTCAGAGGGTTTGGTTCCCAAATGTTCTGACGATTCTAGTTGCATGCAACTTGTTTTACTTTAACATTACAAATTTTTCTTCAATAATGTGCTAAAAAAACAAGAGAATCTGGTCTTTGGTTTGCCATGAGATTATTTTTTAAATATTTAGAGAGAAGCTTATTCATCAAAAGGAAATGAATTTCCCAATTTTTGAAGGTAAAAATGTACTTTAGCTTGGAATAGCACTCCCAATCTCCTGTCCTTCAAGAGTTCGTACATCTCAATTTTGTGCCCAGATTACCTTTTGTTCATTATAAAATAAGAACCATTTCACATTTTATTTTCTTTAAAATAGACATACCTTTAGATTTTTTTCATTTGATATTTTACTCATCATATGTGATTTGGTATTGTATATTTTTCCAAACTACTATTTAAGAGGTTTCACAAACAAAATCATCAACAAGACATAAACACACAAAATATCCTTAATTTAACTATTTCTTCTACTTACAAGTACAACATTTATAGAGGCAGGAAGGAATAGCCAAACCAAGTGATATCATGGCCATAAAATAGATCATCAAAGGCCATAATGTGTATCTAACTCCTTTCGTGCCAACATGGTAGTGAGCAAAGAGGATAGCCTTAACTTAACTCACTAATATCTGGGAACATGTACTTTGTAAAGAAAACCATATTGTATCTACCTGTGTGCCTGTTTTGACTGGAATATTTGAATTTGAAATTTTTCTTCCTACATCTATGACTAATTGAGAAAATCATTATTTAAAAATCATTCTATAAAATAGGAGACATGAGATGGGAAGGTCATAAAAGTGGAAAAGTATGTTGTTGGGTAGGGAAAGGACTAAACTTTTTTTGTATATTTTAGGATTTTATCACAATGCTCTGTTAAGCTAAAAGATATAGGGGGAACCCAAGAAAAGTCCAAAATCCATGGTCAAAATCACAGAAAGCTTTCAAGTAGAGATTGACTAACTGGAAGGTAAATTTTAAAATTCTATATTTACAGCCAAAGCAACTGTTAGTTATGGTAGAAGAAACATTTTGAGCATTCCCATAAAGGGAATGATACTCAAAATATATCTCAGATCTTCCACTTTCCCATGCCTATTCTAATCCTTGCTCTGTTCATTTTAATTCTGAGTTATTGCAACACCCACTTACACAATTGCACTTGAGTTTAGAAAAAGAAAGAGAAGCTGCAAACACAGCCAGAAATGGTCCCTAAGCTAGTGTTCAGGCTTCTTGCAACTCTTCTTCTTCAAATACATTGTTTGTCATTGGCCACCAATGTGTGAGACATCTGATTGAATACGTTCATTGTAAAAGCTTGTTTTAACAGTTACTCATAGATTTTAATTGATTAGACAAAACCACCATTATTTTTACCTGATAATATGGAGACAAATACGTGAGAATAAAACCTGTCAATTCAGAAATTTTCTTGTCATTTACCTGTGCCAGCCAGCACTATTAATATTGCCTTCAATATGAACTTTCTCTGGAGGACTCCTTGAATTGACTAAGTGCTCTTTGATGAGTTAGGATAGAACAAAAGTAGAAAATGAAATATATAAATCCTTTTTTAAAATGATACAGTGTGGGTTTTGACACAATACCTTTCTATTTTATTTATTTTTTTTTTTATGTAGTGCTGAGGATTGAAGCCAGTGCCTCACATATGCTAGGCAAGTGCTCTAATACTGAGCTACAACCTCAGCCCTCAATATGTAAATCTTAACAGGAGGCCAATGAATTATAATAAATAGAAATAAATGGAAAGAAAAAAATTGAAGATGCCCTAAGATGAGGTGGGGCATCCTTCCTGTCCCCAGAATATCTCACCTTATGTAATTTGTGACTTTCTGACACTTTGTCCAAAAGTGAGTGCCAATGTTGATGGCTATGTAAGACAAGAACAAAGTTCAGGTTTATATACAATTCATATTATGTCAGTTATGTCTGATAAATTGTACAGTAATACCTTTTCCTAACATTTCAGTATACTCCAGTATTGAGTGTTGTACTGGGGAGAACACAGACACCACCCATGTTCCAGGAATGCTCACCAACCCAACCACATTCTAAATAGCAGCTTGGTGGAGAAAAAAATGGGAGACCATCTCTCCCATTAATGACACATTTCAGAATGTACATATATGACTGCATGACCAATGTGATCCTATAACATGTATAATCAGAAAAATAAGGGATTACACTCCATTTATGTATGATCTATCAAAATGTATAAATGCATTCTACTATCATGTACAACAAATTAGAACAAATTTTTAAACATTTAAAAAAAGAAGTAATACCCCTACTATACATCATTTTCTCATAGTACATTTCTTTGAACTTAATCAAAAAGTCATGATGATTGACTAGTAAGGAGGCTGAGACATGTAATATTTACTCAGGTAATAATATGCCCAGCAAAATATTGAATATTTTATTATCAAAATAAAAGTGTATGTATACTGAGTAGACCAAGCTCTATTATGCAAGGATTACAAGGCTACCATTAAATTCATGCCTACCTCTCTAGAATTTTTATTCTTTTTACTCTCTTCAGTGAATGTAATTTTTTAAAATCAATCCATATTCTCCTTTTGTCTGAATCACACTGTCTTTCTGTCTTCAGATGGTTAACATTTATTTATTCTTTACTCCTTAATTTCAGGTCATGTCCTCAGGGAGTGATACCTCTCATTGAGTCAAGTCCAGTGGCACTTTGACTAACTCCTTTGATACATTCATTGGACATCTATTAATTGTAGCTATTTTTATTGAATAGTCTATTCAGAAGGACAGGTCAGTATGACGGAAGCTCGAAGTGTCTTGGAAGCATGGAGAATGAGAAAGGATTAATATAGAGAAAATCAGAAAAGACTTCAGTTTGAAGTTGAATCGAGATCTGTGGAAGCAAACATATAGGAAAAAGGACTACAAGGAACATAAGCTCATTTGTTGAATAAGCTGAACTTCACTGGGACTTCATTATAGGTTCTGAAAACACACTATGTGGATACATTTTTCACTGTTCCTGGAAAAAATTGACAGTTCCCATAGATCTTCCAGTTCCCTTTAGATCATTGAAATACCCATTTCATTCTAATTCCCATAACTTCAGTCCCATCCAATATACTTCTACTACTGTCTCATTTAAACTTCTAAAACGTGGAAAACTGAAATAGGCAAGGAAAATGAGAAATCATGCATGGTCTTGCATGGATGGTAGCATTATAATGTGGCACTGGTACCCTCTGAATGGCTGTGAATCAAAGTTATTTTTTCTCATTATATGATTTTATAGATTTTACGGAAATGCTTCTTCTATTGAGACTCAAACGAGTTCCCATGGTGCTAGGGCTGGCTAACCACTTAGAGTTCTTCCAGCCCTCCATGCTTTGGTTGAGATACTGCACACTTCTGTGAAGTTCTCTTAAGTGGAATCTCTTTTAAAACTACACGAGGTTGGATACCTTTTGTGAGGTCCACATTTGCCCCTGACAAAAAAGTTCCATTTGACTCTCTCCAAACTCTTGAATCAAAGTTCATGTAAATGCTATTACTCCTCTGTGTTAAGTCAGCAGGAAGAGACACTTTAACCAAATCCTCTCCTCTTTTCAAGAGTGAGCAATGAGTCATGAGATCCTTCTTATACCAAAGAAATCTTGTTAAACTCTGAGGTGTCCCTTTGAAGGCCCCTTCACTTGATCTGAGGTGAGAGGGAAAAAACTGTCTTCTTATGTTCCATGAAAGGGATGGGGAATCCAAAGCACTTAAACATTCTCTTCAAAGAAATCTTTTCCAACCTCAGATTCAAGCTTCTTCTATCATAGCTCAGATATGGTGGGGAAGTCCTAGAGCTGCTTTTCTGTTCCTTAGCATGTGCTGCAAAAATATTAAATATTATTATTTTAAAATGAGGAAATATCTGATTTCTATTTATGTCCTTTGTGGCCTTGAATGAAACTGAAAGAAAAGTACTCAATTAATACCATATATTAGGGGGAAATAAAACAATGCTAATGTGTACTTCAGAATCAGGGACTTTTTGGTTCTTTCATGTTAGGAGATAACAGACAGAAGCATAAAATTCACACACCCAGAAATACAAACAAAAAACAAACAAGAAATTGAGAGATACAGCTAATAATGCAGGTTGGGACCTTAAGGATCATTCTTATAAGTTGAAACTTGGTCCTGTAAGCTAAATAGAACAGCCATCAAATTTCACCATGAGATTATTTTTAAAAACACATTATATTACCCATCACACTTTTGTAATCACTTCAAATCTTGAGAATGATAAAATTTGCTGTAGGGACATTTCTATTAGTGGTTCTATTATAATGTGATAGAATTGGATGGTCCCACTGGATTTACATAACTCTGCATTTGCTTCAAAAATTATACAATTTCAGAGAAAAGAAATCATAATTCTGTACAAATTCCATTAATAATACAATGGAAAAAACCTGTTGTAAAGTTCCTATGCCACAGAAAAATAAGAATACTGCCAATAAATACAGCACAGTATACTTAAATATAGTTCTTTAATTGAGGTCAAGAAATCTAGCTGAAATAAAGTTTAAAGTAGAAAAGAATCCATGAAATAGTTTGGATAGGTCAATATGAATGCTTCCTTATGAATATTTTTTTGAAGGAAATACCCCTATCATTCAATTCTAAGTCTCAATAAAGCAAAAAGGGACTTGGGAAGTCACATGACTTCATTCTACAAGAACCAGTTGGTAAATCTGAATAATACTGGCATAGATATGATAATCAAATCCAAATGTATTAATGATACTGCCAGGAGAAGCATATAAATATAAAAATAAGAGGACAAGAATAGAGCCCTAAGGGACCACACATTTTACAGTAACTGTTTCTGATGAGCTGCTACCAAAGATAGTATGCTGTGTCGGCTGACAAAGATAATTACATTTCAAACCAATTTAATGCTGTCTCAGAAATTCCAGCTCACGTCTCTGGAAGATCTAACAATATCTCACTGTCTACTGTGTCAAAGGTGAGTGATAGATCTAAATTTGAGAGTAGGCATTCATTATTTCCCAGCAACTTTCACCTATTATTGAAGATAAACAAATAGTCCTTAGTAAGGTACAGGAACCTCAAAATCCATGCTAGAATTTTATCAAATATTCATCATAGATAATATATTTCCATTATTTCTCTTTTTTTTCCTTAAAAGACAAGAACTGGAAGATCTATATCAGAACATAACAGCCACATAGTTGATAATTCTTCAATGCTTGTGGAATAAATACATGCTTAAATTTTTGTTAAGGAGTCATTTTCAGCTCAATAGATTCAATGTTGATTCAATTTGATGAACTATTTACATGTAAAATAGAATGTTAATAGATTATGGTATTCTTTCTATTAAAAATTACATTCCCCCATAATTTCTCAGGTGACTAGAATCAAATGACTTTTTAAAATATACAAAAAGCAAGATAATAAAATTAGCATAATAAATTTTCTTTAAATATTTCAGAAAATTTTTGTGTAATTATCCAAGGAATAATTTTGAATTAACATTTTTAACAATAAAAAATGGGAAACTTTTACAAATGAAGTAAATATAAATCCAAAAATTCAGGAAAAAAATCATTTCCATTGTTTTCTTTCAATCAATAATGTAATCACCAATTTCATTGAGATATAAGAAAGGTAACTCCATTCTATTTTAAGCCCCTCCAAAATGGCAGGATTTCAGTCACGGTATTAGGGAACAGACTAATGAGAATGGTGGGAGCATGAGGTTAAAAGAATAATTCCCACATGCTTTCTTTTCCAAGAAGCACTTTACCTGCAGCCCTGCCTGGCCTAAATGGATAGGGTATGTCACATTCCTTAGCAAACTACCAGTTCACTGCTGGAGAAATGCAGGCTCAAAATAATGTTCAAGTTGCCCTGAAGGGGGAATCTTTTGCAACGAGATCCTGAAACTCTGGGAGATAAGGATACTTTCTTCTAACCGTAAAAATCTGTAAGGATGTACAGTTAAGAGTCCAATCAGTACTGGTCAGCATGGGCCAAGGTGACCTAGAATTGCCATGGCAGTGGGTAACTTGAAAGTCTGATGTCACCCAGCTGTCAGTCAAATGTCAAGAGGAGAACCTGAGTGGGACTCTCTGGAAACTTCTCCAGATCTCCAATGAACTGGAATCTAGGAGAGACACACTGTCCCTCTCCTCTCTAAGAACCCATTCTTTCACTTGAGAGTGTCCCCTTTCCCTTTTCCTATCTCTTCAATAAACTCATTCCTGTTGCTCTGAGTGATATGTCTGAAATCTTTCCGATTTGATCACAAGAATTGGAGTTTGAAGGAGGGTCTTCACACTGCCTTCATTTCTGGAAATCCCCAGCTCTGAAACAACTTGACACCAACTATCATGAAATATCCCCTTTGCAATCCTGGTAGTTTCTTTGGTTTTTCATTTCTGCAGTATCAATGCCATTGTTAGTGTCAAGCATCTAAACACTAGCTGAGGGTGAAAAAAAAAACAGAAACAAACAAACAAACAAACAAACAAAAAACTGGTCATTTATTTTATGGCTTATGTATCTCTCTTTTGCTCTTAAGTATTTTTAGTCTGGGAGAGATTTCCCTTCTTTTCTCTCTTCAAATCCTCCAAGACACCAAGCAAATTAAAAAGGAGATTGGGTTGTAGAAAACATAAACCAGTAAGGAAAATAGATTAATTACAAACAGCCAGCTTCACAGCTACATGACCAGTGTAGCTGCAAAGGGCTCCATGATCAGAAGTGGGATAATGCTTGGAGTTTAATATTCTATAGGCTTCATATTTACAATCATTAATAATTTTATCTTTGCATTTTTATTTTGTAAGAGAACTCAATAGGACAAGGAAGCATATGCCAGGGACTTGGAGCCTTGTTTCATACTTGACCCACTTTCTGTGACCTCTCTATCTCCCTGAAACAAATTCTTGGCTATTGTATGACCTGCCCCCATCTAGTGACTGCTGCTGTCCCATTGCCCACCAGGGTTTTGTCTATCCTTAAAACAAGTTATTATCAACACTTATTATCAACACTAATGTCCACACTTTTGTACAAATATAAAATTTTATGTCTGTAAGGAATATATGTAGAAATGACATTTCTGACTCTGGTTTCTGATGATAAGTAGATATTTAACTGTATTAGAAACTGACCATCCAGTTTCCAGGCTGTTTGATCATGTTTTATTTTCTTAAGCAATGCATGAGAATTACAGTTGCTCTATGTCTTTACCATACTGGATGTTGCTGGTATTTTTCTTCTTTCAAACACTGATAGGTGTGCAGTAGTGTAGTTGTACAGGTGTGTAGTAGTATTTCACTGTGGTTTCAATCTGGATTTTCCTAATGGATAATAATGTTAAATATATTTTATGCGCCTATTTTCCATAGTTAGATCCTCTTTGATGAAGTGTGTTTTCAAGTTTTTGTTTATTTTTTAATTGGGTTGTTTGCCTAATTATCTTTGAATTCTTAAAATTGTATTTGTCAAAAAACATGACTTGCAAATATTTTCTCCCAGTCTATAGTGTGTGTTTTCATTCTTCTGATGTCTTTGTCAAAGAAAACATTTTTCAATCTGGATTAAGTTCAGTTTTTAATTTTTTCAAGTGTATCATACTTTTGGTGCCATTTAAAAAATCTCTTGGCCTAACCCAGATGAGAAAGATTGTCTCCTCTGGCTTTCTACTGAAATTTCATAGACCTCTGTGTTCATTATAAAACTATGACCTAATTTTTGTTAATTTTTGCATTCGGAGTGAGGTTTGTATGTTTGCAAATGATCTATTGTCCCAACACTGTTTATTTAAAATCCAGTTTTCTCCATTTAATCGCATCTTTGTCAATCAAATGGTTGTATTTTTAGGTCTATTTCTTTACTCTCTGGTTCCATTTTATACGTCCATCTCTTTGCCAATACTATACCATCTTCATAGCTATGCATGATGTTTATTAGTCAATTAGTTTTTAATCAAATAAATTTACAAAGCAGTAAATGTTTTCTGTGAGTAAATCGTGTTATCAGAACCCTTAAATTAAAAGTTTGATTTGGTGGGAAATTGCTAGAAAGAGCATATTAGCATGGTATAGAATGTGTATATGGGACTTTTCCTACACAATTGGGGTAAAAAGTACATCCAGGAGAAGTGAGTAAATACTGAAGAGGAATACTGCTCAATTGAAAATGGAAATTAGTCAGTTTCATTTGGGTGAGAAAGGGAATGATAATTGATATTTTTAAAAATACATATGTACATATGTACTGTGCCTGTTTCTAAGATTTGATGTGGCTTTTTACATTATGCTCTGAAGACTAGATAATGTTCAAGGAAGATATATAGTCTTCGCACAATTTCCTTGGGACTAAGTTTTAGTCTGAAAAAGGAAAACATTTATACAGAGTCATGTTGAGCAAATTATTTGGGACCTACAAAAGACTGTAAACAGAAATTTCAAATGGTTTCACTAAATACATGGTATTCAATGAGAACTGGGCTTTAGGGTAAATGTACTAACTAAATAGATTTGTAAACTTTATTTCTTCAGTAATCATTGTCTCATGCAAAATGATTTCACATTTAATTTTTGCCTAAATGATAGCACTGTTTTATTACTTTACCTTGTAGGGCATTTTAATGCTAGGAGAAAGACTGTAAGTAAATCCTTTAAGTGATTCTGTCTATAGTAGTGATAAAGTTCTTCCTACTTTTTTGGATTGACAAACATTTAGGGAGAACTGAAAAAGGAACCCAAAAGTACCTTTGGGTACTTAAAAGAAGTACTACTGTGGGAGTGAAAAGAATCTGAAAACTTTAGAGCAAATTTTTTGTTTTGAGATTTATTTTAGTGAGGTTAAACAATAACTTTGTCTTTTTCCCTCAGTGTTAATGAAAGGATAAGGACTGAATTTCACTTACGTTGGGTATAGCTCTCATAAATAAAAGATTTCCAAGAAAAAAAGACATTAATCATTCTTTGTGCAGCTTCATAGAGTTTTTTTATTTTTTTATTTTATTATTTTCTTTTAATTCATTTAATTTTGATTCATTGAACACAAACGGAGTACAGCTATTGTTTCTCTGGTTGTACACAAAGTAGAGTCACACCATCTGTGCATTCATGCATGTACACAGGGCAATGATGTCTGTCACACATTCTGTTATTATTCTTACCCCCGCAACCGACCCCACCCCTCCCTTCCATCTATGCTATCTATCCTTCCTCCATTCTTGCCACCCTTCCCCACCATATTATGCATCATCATTCACTTATCAGAGAGACCATTTGGCCTTTGGATTTTTGGGATTGGCTACTCTCACTTAGCATAACAGTCTCCAACATCATCAATTTACCTGCAAATGCCATAATTTTATTCTTCTTTATGGCTAATATTCCATTGTATATATATACCACAGTCTCTTTATCCATTCATCTATTGAAGGGCATCTAGGTTGTTCCACAATCTAACTATTGTGAATTGAGCAGCTATGAACATTGATGTGGCTGCATCACTGTAGTAATCTGATTTTAAGTCCTTTGGGTATAGACCAAGGAGTGGTCTATACCCAAGACCAAGCGGGGTCAAATGGTGGATCCATTCCAAGTTTTCTAAGGAATCTCCACACTGCTTTCCAGAGTGGCTGCACCAACTTGCTCTCCCACCAGCAATGTATGAGTGTACCCTTTTCCCCACATCCTCACCAACACCTGTTATTGCCTGCATTCTTAATAAAAGACATTCTAATTGGGGTAAGATGAAATCTTAAGGTGGTTTTGATTTGCATTTCTCTTATAACTAGGGATGTTGAACATGTTCTCATAAATCTGTTGATTGCTTGTAGATCTTCCTCTGTAAAGTGTCTGTTCATTTCCTTGGCCCATTTATTGATTGGGTTATTAGTGGCCTTGTCGTAAAGATTTTTGAGTACTTTGTAGATTCTGGAGATTAGTGCTCTATCTGAAGTGTGTATAGCAAAGATTTTCTCCCACTCTGAAGGCTCTCTCTTCACATTTCTGATTGTTTCCTTTGCTGAGAAAAAGTTTTTTAGTTTGACTCTATCCCAATCATTGATTCCTGCTTTTATTTCTTGCACCTTGGGAGTCATGTTAAGGAAATCTGGTCCTAGGCCAACATGATGAAGATTTGGACCTATTTTCTCTTCTATTATGAGCAGGGTCTCTGGTCTAATTCCTAGGTCCTTGATCCATTTTGAGTTGAGTTTTGTACAGGGTGAGAGATATGGGTTTAGTTTCATTTCGCTGCATATGGATTTCCAATTTTCCCAGCACCATTTGTTGAAGAGGCTGTCTTTTCTCCATTGCATGTTTTTGGCTCCGTTGTCAAGTATGAGATACCTGTATTTATGTGAGTTTGTCTCTGTGTCCTCTATTCTGTACCATTGATCTACCTGTCTATTTTGGTGCCAATACCATGCTGTTTTTGTTACTATTGCTCTGTAGTATATTTGAAGGTCTGGTATTGTGATACCCCCTGCTTCGCTCTTCTGGCTAAGAATTGTTTTAGCGATTCTGGGTCACTTATTCCTCCAAATGAATTTCATGATTGCTTGCTCTATTTCTATGGGGTCCGTCATTGGGATTTTAATTGGAATTTCATTGAATTTGTATAGCATTTTTGGTAGTATAGCCATTTTGACAAAATTAATTCTGCCTATCCTAGAACATGGGAGATCTTTCCATCTTCTCAGACTTTCTTTAATTTCTTTTTTTAGTGTTCTGTAGTTCTCATTGTAGAGGTCTTTCACTTCTTTTGTTAGATTGATTCCCAAGTATTTTATTTTTCTTGAGGCTATTGTGAATGGTATAGTTTTCCTAATTTCTCTCTCAGAGGATGCATCACTTATGCATAAAAATGCATTAGATTTATGAGCATTAATTTTATATCCTGCTACTTTACTGAATTCATTTATGAGTTCCAGAAGTTTTCTGGAGGAATTTTTAGGGTCTTCTAAATAGAGAATAATGTCATCATCAATTAGGGATAGTTTGAGTTCTTCTTTGCCTATTCATGTTCCTCTAATTTCTTTGCTCTGTCTAATTGCTCTGGCTAGAGTTTCAAGGACAATGTTGAACAGAAGTGGAGAAAGAGGGCATCCCTGCCTTGTTTGAGTTCTCAGGGGGAATGCTTTCAATTTTTCTCCATTTAGAATGATGTTAGCTGTAGGCTTAGCACAGCTAGCCATTACAATGTTAAGGAAAGTTCCTACTATCCCTATTTTTTCTAGTGTTTTGAGCATGAAAGGGTGCTGTATTTTACAAATGCTTTCTCTGCATCTATTGAAATAATCATGTGGTTCTTGACTTTAAGTCTGTTGATGTGGTGAATTACATTTATTGATTTCCAGATGTTGAACCAACCTTGTATCCCCAGGATGAAACCCACTTGATCATGGTGCACTATCTTATTAATATGCTTTTGTATGCGATTTGCTAAAATTTTCTTAAGAATTTTTGCATCTATGTTCATTAGGGACATTGGTCTGAAATTTTCTTTCCTCAATGTGTCCTTCTCTGGTTTTGGTGTCAGGGTGATGATATTAGCTTCATAGAGTGAGTTTGGAAGGGTTCCCTCCTCCTCTATTTCATGAAATACTTTGAGGAGTATTGGAATGAGCTGTTCTTTGAAGGTTTTGTAGAACTCGGCTGTGAATCCATCTGGTCCTGGACTTTTCTTTGTTGGTAGGCTTTTGATGACTTCTTCTATTTCATTGCTTGAAATTGATCTATTTAAGTTGTGTATATCCTCCAGATTCGGTTTGGGTGGCTCATATGCCTCTAGGAACCTGTTGATGTCTTCCAGGTTTTCTATTTTGTTGGAATATAAATTTTCAAAATAGCTTGTAATTATGTTTTGTATTTCAATTGTGTCTCTTGTAATATTTCCATTTCCATCATAAATTTTAGTAATATGGATTTTCTCTCCTTCTCTTAGTATGGCTAAGGATTTATCAATTTTGTTTATTTTTTCAAGGAACCAACTTTTTGTTTCATCAATTTTTTGAATTGTTTCTTTTGTTTCAATTTCATTGATTTCAGCTCTGATTTTGTTTATTTCCTGTCTTCTACTACTTTTGGTGATGATCTGTTCCTCTTTTTCTAGGGCTTTGAGCTGTAATGTGAGGTCATTGATTTGTTGACTTTTCATTCTTTTATTGAATGCACTCCATGCAATGAATTTTCCTCTTAGCACTGCTTTCATAGTATCTCAGAGATTCTGATATGTTGTATCTTCGTTCTTGTTGACATCTAAGAATTTTTTTATTTCCCCCAATGTCTTCTGTTATCCATGCATCATTCAATAGCATAATATTTAATCTCTAAGTCTTGGAGTGGTTTCTGTTTTTAATTTTATTGTTGATTTCTAATTTCATTCCATTATGATCTGATAGAATACAAGGTAGTATCTCTATGTTTTTGATTTGCTAAGAGTAGCTTTATGGCATAACGTATGGTCTATTTTAGAGAAGGATCCATGAGCTGCTGAGAAGAAAGTGTATTCGCTTTTAGCCCTAGAAAAAGAGGAACAGATCATCGTTTTTTTTTTTTTTTTTTTTTTTAATAAAGCAAATTGTCAATTTTTAAAAATTAAATATACAAATGGTAACATAATGACTTAAAATGTTCCTCTAAAGATCAGAATATCTGACAATCTTGGTACATTAATCAGGTAAAACTGAACATATTGAATAAGTCTCAAATTTAGATGAGCCTTTTCATTTCCGGTTTTTTTTTTTTTTTTTTTTTTTTTTAATTCTTTTATTTACTTATTGATTCATTGAACACAAATGGAGTACAGCTATTGTTTCACTGTTTGTACACAAGGTAGAGTCACACCATCTGTGCATTCATGCATGTACACAGGGCAATGGTATCTGTCACACATTCTGTTATTAATTTTATCCCCCACCCACCCCCACCCCTCCCTTCCCTCTATGCTAGCTATCTTTCCTCCATTCTTGCCATCTTTCCCCCCCCACATTATGCATCATCATTCATATATCAGAGAGACCATTCGGCTTTTGGATTTTTGGGATTGGCTGATCTCACTTAGCATAAGAGTTTCCAACATCATCCATTTACCTACAAATACCATAATTTTATTCTTCTTTATGGCTGAGTAATATTCCATTGTGTATATATACCACAGTTTCTTTATCCATTCATCTACTGAAGGGCATCTAGGTTGATTCCATAATCTAGCTATTGTGAATTGAGC
>JAJEJO010000930.1:748681-826849 GCA_020662805.1 Glaucomys volans | reverse complement strand
CTTTGGGAGTCATGTTAAGGAAATCTGGTCCTAGGCCAACATGATGAAGATTTGGACCTATTTTCTCTTCTATTAGGTGCAGAGTCTCTGGTCTGATTTCTAGGTCCTTGATCCACTTTGAGTTGAGTTTTGTACAGGGTGAGAGATATGGGTTTAGTTTCATTTTGCTGCATATGGATTTCCAGTTTTCCCAGCACCATTTGTTGAAGAGGCTGTCTTTTCTCCATTGCATGTTTTTGCCTCCTTTGTCAAGTATGAGATACCTGTACTTGTTTGGGTTTGTCTCTGTGTCCTCTATTCTGTACCATTGATCTACCTGCCTATTTTGGTACCAATACCATGCTGTTTTTGTCACTATTGCTCTGTAGTATAGTTGGAGGTCTGGTATTGTGAAACCCCCTGCTTCGCTCTTCTTGCTAAGGATTGCTTTAGCAATTCTGGGTCTCTTATTCCTCCATATGAATTTCATGATTGCTTGCTCTATTTCTATAAGGTCCATCATTGGGATTTTAATTGGAATTGCATTGAATTTGTATAGCATTTTTGGAAGTATGGCCATTTTGACAATATTAATTCTGCCTATCCAAGAACATGGGAGATCTTTCCATCTTCTCAGATGTTCTGTATTCGCTTTTTGATGGATGCAATATTCTATATATGTCTCTTAAGTCTAAATTAGCGATTGTGTCATTAAGTTCTATGGTTTCTTTGTTCAATTTTTGCTTGGAAGATCTGTCCAATTGGGAGAGAGGAGTCTTAAAGTCCCCCAATATTATTGTGTTTTGGTCTATTTGTTTCCTGGAATTGAGAAGGATCTGATTGACATACATGGATGCTCCATTATTTGGTGCATAAATATTTATGATTGTTATGTCTTGGTGATTTATGCTTCCCTTAAGTAGTATGAAATGCCTTTATCCCTTCTGACTAACTTTGGCTTGAAGTCTGCTTTATGAGGATGGACACTCCTGCTTTTTTACTCAATCCATGTGCATGGTATGTTTTTTCCTAATCTTTCACCTTTAGTCTGTGGATATGTTTTTCTATTAGATGAGTCTCTTGAAGGCAGCATATTGTTGGTTCTTTCTTTTGAATCCAATCTGCCAGTCTATGTCTTATGATTGATGAGTTTAGGCCATTTACATTTAGGGTTATTATCGAGATATGACTTGTATTCCCAGTCGTTTTGATTTATTTTTGGATTTTAATCTTACTTGGTTTTTCCATTAATTGGCTGTTCCTTTAGGGTCATTCCTCACTTTGCTGACTTACATTGTTGTTTCTCATATCTTCCTCTTGGAATATTTTGCTGAGGATTTTCTGTAGGGCAGGCTTTCTATTTGTGAATTCTTTTAGCTTGTGTTTATCATGGAAGGATTTTATTTCATCTTCAAATCTGAAGGTAAGTTTTGCTGGGCATAAGATTCTTGGTTGGTATCCATTTTCTTTCAATGCTTGGAATATGTTGTTCTAGGCCCTTTTTGCTTTTAGGGTCTGGGCTGAGAAATCTGCTGATATTCATATTGGTTTCTCCCTATATGTAATCTGATGTTTTTCTCTTGCAGCCATTAAAATTATGTCTTTGTTTTGTATGTTAGATATTTTCATTATAGTGTGCCTGGGTGTGGATCTGTTATGATTCTGTGCATTTGGTGTCCTATAAGCCTCTTGAATTTGATTTTCCATTTCATTCATCAGATTTGGGAAATTTTCTGATATTTCATTGAGTAGATTATTCATTCCTTTGGTTTGTGTCTCTGTGCCTTTTTCAATCCCAATAACTCTTAAATTTGGTCTTTTCATGATGTCCCATAACTCTTGGAGGTTCTGTTTATGATTTCTTACCATCTTCTCTGTCTGGTTGAGTTTGTTTTCAAGATTAAATATTTTGTCTTCGTTGTCTGAGGTTCTGCCTTCCAAGTGATTTAGCCTGTTGGTTAAACTTTCTATTGAATTTTTAATTTGGTTTATTGTAACCTTCATTTCAAGGATTTCTGTTTGTTTTTTTTTTTCAGAATCTCTCTCTTTATTGAAATGATCTTTTGCTTCCTGCAATTGCTCTTTTAGCATTGCCTGCATTTGCTCTCTTGACTTCTCATTCGCTTCTTGGATCATTTTAATTATGTACAACTCCCTTTCTGACAATGCTTCTGCCATTTTGTCACTGGGTACTTTTGGTATAGTATATGGGTTTGTTTGGGATGTTTTCTTCCTATGTTTTCTCATGTTGCTAGTGTCTCTTCCCCTCTAGTAGTGCGAATCCTAGGTATTGCAGTTTCCCCTTGAAGACTTCTAGGGTTCCTGCCTATTTTCATTACCTCCCCTTGAATTGAGAGATCAATAATAACAGCACACCATATAAACAATATGTGTCCTTAATCTAAATAGTCCCTATTAACAATATGTCTCCTTAATCTAAAAAGTCCCTATTAAGATATTACAGCATTGTCTTAATAAACAGAGATGAGTTCAAATTATTATCTTCAGCATAACCAGTAAGTTTGCAATAAGGACTACAAATCCTAATGTTGGACAGGGAGAATGAGGAGGGATATAGGACAAAACACTAATGAGATAGGAAGTGAGTCTATAGATATACTATGCCATATGAATAGTGGAAGTGGAATTAAAAGAAATAGGTTGTTAGTGTGAGGAAAAAGAGATTCTCCAAGGAAACAGATATATAAGAGGGAGATAGAGTGATAAGCATAATAATAAAAGAAAAAGGTAGGAATCTAGTGGGTATATTAGGAATAATTATAGTATTACAATTAATTTAAAAAAACGATCTGTGATAAAAAATATACTGTACAGTTCAAACCTCTTATTTTTCAATGGCCTCATGTTTGAGAGGTGCTTCATCAAGCAGTGACCCAAGAGGGGTGCTGTCCCACTACCTCCAGGTTGGGAATGATCAATACTTCTGGGCAGAGGCGGCCTGGTGTTGATAGACGATCAGATGCAGCACAGGTGATAGACATGGGGCCAGGGTGTGGACCTGGGCACTAGACCAAGTTGGGGTGGGGGCACAGTGTGATGGAGGCACAGTGTGTGGGGCGCACTGTGTGGGGCGCACTGTGTGGGACCTGGGCACTAGACCAAATTGGGGTGGGGGCGCAGTGTGATGGGGGTGCAGTGTGTGGGGCGCACTGTGCTCAGTGATGGAGACACTGGTCTTGATACCCAGGCAGGCATGAACTCCAGGCTGTGGGGGCTCAGGCAGCTGTAGGTGGTCGCTCTTTCCCAGGGGAAGGTGTAAAATGGCACTGAGGGGCCTAAGATCCCTGCTGGGGCTGGGGACGCCAGCTGCCTCAGGTTAGAGCTCTCCAGGAGCCGCCGCAAAATGGCGCCGGAAGACCAGAGCTCCCTTCATAGAGTTTTAATCTATTAATATCTAACTTAATCTTTAGCTCCCTTCATAGAGTTTTAATCTATTACTATCTAACTTAATCTTTAGTAAATACTAAAAGGTCATGAGGACATCTGTAGTTTTTTTTTTCATAATTCTTTTTTAAGTATTTAGTTAAACAGCTAGCTGCCTCAGTTTCCTTGAACTCCACTTTGCAGTTCCTCACCCTGGCCAGGCCACCATGCTCCATTTGGTTTCTCCTCTCTGTGCTCGTGGTATAAAATAAAAACTGTCACCAGTCAGAAAACCTGGGTTATATTAAAGCTCCAGCACCTTTGTTTTCTTTTTCTCAAGATAATAGATTTTTACCATCATTGTTCAATGTTTGAGAGCCGTTATTTGATTTCTTTTCCTGCATTCTAATTGTTCACAGAAGAGGTTCAGTCTAATATTTTACTCCATTATAGTTTAAAGTAGAAGCCCTGCCTTTTATTTTTCACCTTTTTCAATAATGTTAGATCAGGTGTGTGTGTATGCTTGTGTGGATAACAAAATCATTATAAGTGCTGACATACACGTATTTCTACAAAGTTTTTTCATGTGATTGCCAAGTTGAGGTAAGGGTATGTTAACTTTCTAAGAAACACTTTTGTAAAGTGGTTGTACCATTTGCATTCTCACCAACAAGTGACATTTCCATTGACTCCACATTCTTGTGCTTGATTTGGTTATGCTTTTTGTTTTGTTTTGTTTTGTTTTTGCTTTATATGGTATACTTTATTTATAGACTAGTGATTCTCTTTTTTATTTAATTCTATTTTTTCTAATTAGTTATCCATGATAGCAGAATGTATTTATGCATTTTGATGAAGCATACATAAATGGAGGGTAATTTCTCATTTTTCTGATTGTACATATTGTAGGATCACATCAGTCATGCAGTCATATATGTACATGAGGTAACAATGTCTGTTTCACTCTACTATCCTTCCTACCCCCAGACCCCTTCCCCTGCCTTCACTCCCCTCTACCTAATCTAAAGTAATTCTATTCTTTCCTTGCCCTCCTCCTTATTGTGAATTAGCATCCACATATCTGAGAAAACATTTGGCCTTTGGTTTTAAGGGTTTGGCTTATTTCACTTAGCATGATATTTTTTAAGAATTTTTTTCATTCTTTGAGGTATAACTTTAATATTCATTTCCCTAGTAATTAATAATGTTGTCTTTTTCAAGTACTTTTTTCTATGTTTATATCTTCTTGGTTGGTGTTTCTGTTCAAATAATTTGAAAGGTGGCTATGGTGGCACACATCTGTAATCCAACCTCCCCAGGAGTCTCAGGCAGAATGATGACAAATTCAAGGCCAGCCCAACCAACTCAGCAAGTCTCTGTCTCAAAATAAGATTTTAAGAAAGACTGAGGATATAGCTCAGTGGTAGAGTACTTACCTAGTTCAGTTCCCAAAACGACAATAAAAGAAAACATTTGAATATATTATTAACTGAGATGTTCATTTTCTTATTGAGTTTTTTGAAATTATTATGAAAAAATTTCTATATAAGATACAAGTCTTTGCAAATATCTAGCCTGTGGTTTGTCTTTCCATTTCCTTAAGAGTGTGTTTCAAAGACTTTTCTGTTTAATTTTGATAAAGTTTAGCATACTTTTTTTTATTTTTAGAGATTGCCTTTTGATTCATGGGGTTCAACTTTTTTGTTTCTATGGTTGTACATGATGTAGATTCACACCATTCATGTAATCATACATGTATATAGGGTAATGGGTCTCTCATTCCACTGTCTTTCCTACATTTGAATGAATTGTGTGGGACTTTTTAAAAAAAAGTTTATTTGTTCTAATTAGTTTACATGACTGTAGACTGCATTTATGCATTTTTATGAATCATATATAAATGGAGTGTAATTTCTCATTTTTCTGATTGTACATATTGTAGGATCACATCAGTCATGCAGTCATATATGTACATGAGGTAATGATGTCTGTTTACTGTCCTTCATGGAATTTTATATGGTCTTATCTAAGAAGTCTCTGTATAAGTCAGGATCACAAGATTCTTTGCTGTATTTTCTTTTTTAGCTTTTCTAGTTGATTGTGTTATACTTGGGAATCTAATCCATTTTGAGTTAATTTTCAGTGTGTATCAATGATTTGTTTGGCTTATTTATTTATTTTGCAATAGAGATCCTATTATTTGTTTTGCAATATTTGTTAAAGAAACAATCCTTTCTCCATTGACCAGTATTTATGTCCTAGTCATAAATCAACTAACTAAACTTCTATGGGTCTATTTCTGGACTCTATATTCTGTTTCATTGATCTATAGGCCTGTTAGTTCATCAATACTGCTTGAATGGATTATTGGAGCTTTATAATATGTCTCTGAATAAGGGAATATGGATTGTACAGTTTTCTTGTTTTTCTTTTTAATTTTCTAGTTTTTCTGCTTATCAAAATAAAATTTACAATTAAATTGACAATGTCTTAAAAATCATACTTGACTTCTTTGGGGGAAGGGTTTCATGTTAACTTTTTATTGCTGTGACCAAAATACAAGATCAACTTCATGGCGAAGAGCATGGTAGAGGAAAGCTGCTCAACTCTTGGCAGTCCAGAAGCAGAGAAAAAAGAGGAGCCAAACAAAACAATATAATCCCTAAGGGCATGCCCTCAGTGACCTACGATTATCACTGAACAATCCATTCAAACTATTAATCCATCAAATGAATTAATCCACTGATTACGTTGCACCTCTGATAATCTAAACATTTTACCTCAGAACATTACTTCATTACTACATGAGTTTTGGGGGACCTCATATTCAAATCATAACATACTTTGAATTTATAGATTATTTTGAAAAGAAGTGACATCCAAACCATAGCAAATATTCCAACCATAAACACATCTCTTTCCATTTTTGACTTCTTTAATGTGCTTTATAATTCTCAGCATATGAATCATACACATATTTCATTAGACTTATATATACTTGCATGCAATTAGAGTTCAATTTCCAATTGTTGATTGCTAGGATATAAAAATACAATTGATTTTGTATATTGACCTAGTAGCCTGCAACACTGTCAAACTCATTTATCATTTTTGATAACCTTTGAGGTTTTGGAGTTTCATTTATTTATTTATTTGTTCATTTATTTATTTATTTTGGAGTTTTCTATATAGGTAATCATGTTGCCTGTGAATAGAGACAATTTTATTTCTTCTTTACAACATGTATGTTTTTAATTTTTTAATCTTATTATGCTGCCTAGCACCTCCATAACATGCTGGATAGTAGCAAAAATGATACCTTGATGTGCCCTTCAGTTTCCAGTTTACAGAAAGTTTTAAATGATAATTTGATGTTAAATTTGGTCAAATGCTTTTCCTGCACCTATCAGTTATGTCACTATGTCATTAACAACAGACATTCTGGGGTAATCAAACTATGAATAGTGGTGTTATGATTTCCTCTAATTTTTTTAATTTTAGTATTACAAATTTTTCCTTGTTTTTACATTAACATATTTGTGTTTTTATATGTGTATATAAAGCAAATATTTGGATCCTACTTTTTTCCTTTTAAACTATCTAAAAATGGTTTTAATTGAGACATTTAAATTATTTGCACTTGATGCTTTATTGTTATTATTTTTAGCTTTAAATCTAACAAATAGCTATTTGTATATTATGCTAATCATCTTTTCCTTATAGAGCTTTTCCTCTAGTAATTCCTATTTCTGGATTAAGTTTATATTTTTTATGATTCATTTTTGGTCTTTTGTTGAGTAATTAGCAATTCCATTTTTAGGTACTCTTTGGGGTAGATGAATTTCATCTCCCCTTATCACAGTCTAATTTCAAGTACTAGTATAGTTCTTAACATCATGCACAGAAAGCTTAAAACAGTACTCCTCTATTATCTTCTTTCTGGACTTGGTGTTATTATCATATATTTGTTTCTACTGTGTTATAAACCTCACATTGTTATTTTTGCTTGAAACTGATTTTCTTCCAAAGTAATTTTAAAATAAGAAATCAATTATTTTGTTATATAGTTACAATGACTAATGTTCTTCATATTTATATAGATTTTTATTTCAATCTGGCATCATTTTCCTTCTGCCTGAAGGACTTATTTCAATATTTCTTTATTCAGAAATGAAGGCAAGATAAAGAATACTTTAGATATACAAAAAAATCACAATTTACAACCACACATCTACCATCCAGAAAAAAATACAATGCAAGTCATATATGTAGTCTAATTTTGTGTATCTACATTAAAAATGTGTAAAGATGTAAAATCAATTTTAATAATATATCTTATATTGTGTAGTATATCCAAAATTTTATTACTTAATAAATATTAAAAAATAAATGATTTTATATGTCATATAACAAATATTAATATCTGATGAGAATTTTATAATTGTAACATATCATAATTTGGACTATACGTATTTCAAGTGTTCAAAAGCCACAAATGCCAGTGATTACTCTATAGGACTTTATGGGTAGAAAATATTATGACTGTATAAAACATCTATGGTCAGCTTTTTAGGATTGAAAATAGGAACCCTATGCAAAGTAGAAAGTATTCAATGACATTTTGTAGGTAATTACCAAAGTGTATTATAACAACTTCATGTCTTCTTTCTACGATTTCTCCATTCTCATAATTACAATAATTACATCATCTTGGATGTATGATCATCTTGTACTTACGATGCCTAAGAGAGTAATAAATAAAGACTAGGAGAGATCATGGAATCAACTGGCTAGGGCTTTAAGTAATGGAGCTTGCCACCTCTTTTTTTTTTTTTGTATTCTAAAATAGAAAAATATGCCAGTTACATGTACCTGGTGTAGACCTTTCTGCAAATGTGTGCTAAACAACTGAATCTGTGAGTTTCTGTTTGTGATCTAGCTTCTGATGGAATAGAATTCCCTGTGAAAATTTTCTACAGTATGAATGCATATTGCCCTCCAAGGCTGTTGGAACTTAAATCTCAATGTAACAAACTAAGTAATGGGGCTTCTCTCTTTTCAGAGGTGAGTGAGTTGTGAGGGTAGAGTGCTAGTGAATAGGGTTAGCAACCCATAAAACCATATGCTATAAGATCTTTTGCCCATTTGCTCTTCTATTCTTCCACTATGTGAGGACACAACCAAAAGACCTTCACCATATGCCAAATGTGATGCTTTAATCTTGGACTTCCAGCATCCAGAACTGTAAGAAATAAATTTCTGTTGTAATAAATTACTCAGTCTTTAACATTTTGCTATAGAAGAACAAATGTACTAAGACACTTTTCAAAAGGTCTTCTAAGCAACTAAAATTACTCTAGTTTCTCAAGTTCTTTGATTAGCTCTCTGCACAGACCTGATAACACTGTTCAGAGATTTTAAACCTTAGATTTTGAGGAGAACTTTTGTCTACTGTGACTACACTCTTCTCCAAAATTTTACCTTTTTTGTGTTTTACCTTTTTGTGTTTTTTTTTTTTCCTTTTCTGTAGTCTATTCCAACTTTTATGAGAAACAGTCTGTATATATGTAAAGTCAGGAGGTTGGGTGAAGAGGAATAATTTCCTTTACCTGATAGACCTCCTGTTAATCTGAAACAGTATTTCCATTCAGGCACCAAGTATCCCAGAAAAAAAGTCCTGACACTCAGAAGGAATGTTCCTAGGAGTCTAGCAGATTCTCCAATAAAAGATTTTCCCTCACAGTCAGAACTATCAAGGAGTCATATCAAAATATCCAAATATTTACAGCTGTGTTGTTCAATAAGAAAACCCATGTAAACCTAGTCATTTAACATTAACAAATATTTAAGTAATAAAATTTGAGATATGCTTCTGATATGAAAGCAAATGAAAAGGCACATAGAAGTTTGTTCTTCAACATTCTTTCTCTTTTAATTTTATTTTAAAATTAAATTAAAATGGAAGAGTGGGCTGGGCACGGTGGCTCATGCCTATAATCGTGTGTGTTGTCATTTTTTGCCCATAGCCTATCTCAGATTCATAGTCCCAGTTGCTGCCTGCTCAGTTATTTCCCCACCTCTCTCTTCCTTCTGAAGGGAAGTTGTCTTAGCCAAACTAGTTCCTAGACTTTTCAGAAAGGTAGCTGGAGAACTGGCAGAGTGAAGGCCCACAGAGGCCTGATGGGAAATGGAGATAAGCCAATGCATACATGAAGCTGCTGTAATGGCCAAAGCTGGAGAGAACAGAGGAGAGGATGGGAGAGAGAAGAAAACAGTCTTCCAGATCCAAAATTCACACATATTTGGGGATTTTGAGCCACTGAGGAGCATGAGAAACTTGGAAGGCAGCAAAGAAATATGTAAGAGTTTTGCAGAGTGTTTTGAATTGGTTCTACTTTAAGGGTTTTGAAAGACATATGATAAAGGTTTGAATCTGATTTTTACATTGCTTCTTATCACTTATGGTTTTGTTCCTTTAAATGGGATTCTTTGCAGAATCTTTAAATTAAATCTTTAAATCTGGGACTTAGTGATAAGGGTGAATTTACATTGAAAGAATTCCTGCCATAAGGCAAATGGAACAATATTAGTAACTAATGTAAACGTTACATCATGAGGGATAGAATCATTCCTTCAGGGAGAATTGCCTATGTGTGGATAGTAGGACAGTTTCCACGGTCCTCTCTCCCTCCCCTCGCTGCATTGACTTAACCTCAGCACTCATGAGCAACCGCCACCTGGAACACATGCAAGAGTCCTGTTATAGAAAACTCCTGGGGATAATAGAAGCTTCCCCCAGTGTTCCCAGAACCAGGCTTAACCATAGAATGCTACTTAGCTCTTTATGGCATTCTGATGGATTCCTTGCTGCTTCCCAGATAAACTTTTGTTCATCTAAATTAGCCAGGGTTAATAGAAGCCTAACTCTTCACTTGTGGATCAGAGAAAGATACTATTTATCTTCAACTGCTGATATCTATCAAGTGCTCTATTTTTATTTGAATATCCATTCTGCTAAAATTATGAAATGCTCATACAGTAACCCCAACCCCTTTATCCAATGTTTTATTTTATGAAATTTCAGTTACCTGTACTCAAGTATGATCTGAAAATATTAAATGGAATATTCTTGTAGTAAATAATTCATAAGTTTTAATCACATGATTCACCATTATGAGTAGTGAGATGTTATCCCACTCCCTCCCATCTGGGACATGAATCATCCCTTTAGCCAATGTATCCACCCTGTATAAACCACCCACGTGTTACTCACTAAGTCACCCTTTCAATTATCAGATTGACACAATTATCACAGAGCTTTTTTTATTATTTTCAGATAATCCTCATAATCAATAATGGTCCCTGCAAGAGTAGTTTGAGTTCAGATGTGCTGAAGAAAAGCCATAAAGTTCTGCTATAAGTGAAAAATTGAAAGTACAGTAATAAATTTTGGGAGATAGGCCACATTTAAGTAAGTTTTATTACAGCATATTGTTGTAATTGTCCTATTTTATTATTAGTGTTGCTGTTAATTTCTTATTGTATTTAATTTATAAATTAAACTGTCATAAGCATGCATATATAGGAAACAATGTAGTATATTTAGTGTTTAGTTCTATCCAAGGTTCCAGGCATCCACTGGGAGTCTTAAAACATGTCCCACATAGACAACTGGTCTACTGTATTTGAAATGTCTTATGAGAATATTTTCACTAAACTCCTTAATTCGAAATGACTGTATCTTGCAAAAATTTAAAATAAATTTGTGCTTTAGAATAGAATCTTTTTGGGCGAAGGTGAAGGATATCTGGGATTAAACTCAGGGGCACTCAACCACTGAGTTGCCAGCCCTATTTTGTATTATATATAGAGACCGGGTCTCACCTAGTTGCTAAGTGTCTCACTTCTGCTGAGGCTGACTTTGAACTCTGGATCCTCCTGCCTCAACCACCCAAGCCAGTGGGATTCCAGGCATGCACCACCACACCCAGCTAGAGTAGAATCTTAATGTTAAAACACTGAATGCCATATCAATATCATCCAGGACCTTAAATAAAAATAAATAAGCAAGAATAGTGATGGAATAGAAATGACAATGTTTCCACATCTTCTGAATATGTAATTTTCCAACAAAAGAATCAGAACCACCCATTAAAGACAAAGCTATTATCTTGGTCCATGCAAGTATTCAGATGGTTACCTGCTAGCTTCTTGAAGTAAAACCACATGTCAAGTTGTGTTATAATCACAATAAGCAGATAGGACAAGTCAAAATCTGTATACCATGCTATGATATAACAATTGCAGTACATATTTGCTTATTCAATTTGAGTTGATAGTTTTCATGCTTTTTTTTAAATAAAATCCATTTCTGAAATATTTATTTCTTTGAGTTTTTGTGAACATTGGAGCATCTTACATTTAGTTTTGACTCTGGTTTGCAATAATTTGCTCTGAATTAATTTATGATTAAAATATGTCACACCTCCAAAATCACCTTCATTTCCTAAGTAGAAAATTGTTCAAGATACATATGCCATTTCTCACTTGGGCACTATTCTTATTACGTTTGATTTTTAAGTTTGGAAATTTTGATCATCTTACCATCCCCAGTAGGTAGTATTGTTAGAAGGTTCTTCCCCTATCCCCACATGGGGCTTCCTTCCTCTTTGCAGGGAGAGGTAATTATTTGAGTTTTCACTGAATTTTAGTTTATTGAAAGGCTTTATAATTTCCCCCAAATAAGAAGTCTATGAATTACTGAGCTCAAACC
Source organism: Glaucomys volans (assembly GCA_020662805.1). Taxonomy (NCBI): domain Eukaryota; kingdom Metazoa; phylum Chordata; class Mammalia; order Rodentia; family Sciuridae; genus Glaucomys; species Glaucomys volans. The sequence goes on along the minus strand of JAJEJO010000930.1, from coordinate 814,713 downwards.
AATAGAATTTTTGAAGGAGAAATTTTTGAAGAATTCCTCTTTCTTATGTTTAATACATTTTTCACAAAACATGCTATAAATGTTTATAAATTGTTTTACTAAATGTTTCATCCCTATTTTCACCTATATTTATCTTTCATTTGTAATTGAGTTTGATTTGTTTATGTAAGTGCTATTTCCCTTGATTCTGGGGCTCCCCCAATTGTGTTCACAAAATGCATTTCCATTATGTTTAGGATCTCATGCCCACAAAAGCAAAGATTCAACCATATTTCTCTTGACTTTTTTCCCCTCAGGTTTCTGCCTCAGGGCTCAATGAATTAGTAATCATCTGTATAACATTTAAAATGATGGAAAGTTATCTTAATCCAGAGATTCTCAACAGAGATAGAATTTGCCAGTTATCTAGGGAGTTTTTTTTTTTTTTAATTTCATGAATCAGTCTCTTTCTACCCTATCTTCATCCTGAGATTCTGAGGTACTAATCAAAGTAAATAAAGAAAAATATGCATGCACACACGGATAAATGCTTTTTCTTCAGAGAAACTATATGGAGACTTAAGTTTAATGTTTCAAGCAATAGAAATCAACATGGATCTGTTTAAGCAAGGAAACATTCACAAATTTTGCATTAAGCTTCTCAAAAATTTCCTTATCTAATTAGTATACTCAGAAAAAAGCAAATCAAAAAATTTACAAGTCAGGGCAGCAGTCAAAACACCCCAAGTCTCAACCTAAGAGAAGATTGCTGGTCCCTAACAGCAGCTGCATCCCCTGCATGGCCACCATGGCTGGCTCTCGTCACTCGACATTTGCACTGGCCCTCCTTCCTTTGCTGCACCTGGAATATGAATGCTATTGGCCCTAGGCCACAACCTACTATGAAAATGGGTTCTCACCTGGCTTTTGGATTCTCTAGTTCCCAATTCAAAATCCAGGGTGTGCTTCTAATTGACCCAGACAAGCCAGAAGGGATGCTGGGAGATTGGGTATTTGGCATTTTCATCTTTTGTATGAATTCTCAAAATATACACATTTAAACAATAAACCCAAGGTTCTGGACAAAAAAAAGAAAAGTTAACATATTTTACTTTGAACCCTTGTAATATAAAACTGTTTTTAAATAGCTGTCTTTATTGGTAAAATATGTCCTATCAAAATATACTTTTTAAAAATTTTTTATTTGTTCTAATTTGTTGTACATAACACTAGAATGCATTTATACATTTTGAAAGATCATACATAAATGGAGATCAATCTCTCATTTTTCTGATTATACATATTATAGGATCATATCAGTCATGCAGTCATATATGTACATGAGGTAATAGTGTTTTTTCACTCTACTATCTTTTCTACCCCCATACTCCCTCTCCTCACTTCACTCCCTTCTACCTAATATAAAGAAACTCTATTCTTTATTAACTTTAACTTATTGAAATATTTTTAATTATAGAAATGACACTGTAATGCACTGGGTCACAATACAAAAGCAGATATAACCTAATTAAAACAAAGAACAGAAAATCCAATCTTAATGAGAAAATTACCTATCACTCCACAATAATCAGCATTCTTATTTTGCATTTATCTCTCTAATCCATATACACTATAAATCTTAATCTACTACGTATTTCTAATATAAAAATAGTGTTGGCCTAAGAATGAGGAGGCCTAGATTTAGCCTTGACTATGCTACTGAGGCACTTGCTTACTGTAGCCATTTATTCTGCCTGTTTCACTTTCCTATTTTCTAAAATAGTTATGTTAACACAAGGTTAAAAAAATGTCATAGAGCACTTGAAAGATTAATAATAATCTTCCCATTGTAGACTTCTCCTTACCCTAGAGTTCCCTCATCACAATGATTCTCCTGGACCATTCTACCTACTTGAAATTTGCTCCCTTATTGATCTGATTTGGCTGTGGTATCATTTTCCACAAGCATCTTGTTGATGTTCCTTGTATGTCTTCACACTATTGAAACATAAGTTTCCAGCAGGCACAAAATCTATCTTCTTGACCAATGCATCAACAGCATCCAGAAAAGAGCTCTGCACAGACCAGACACAGGACAAACATCTGTAAATGAGATTAGCAAAATAAAAGCATAAAGCACTTTGAAATAGTTAAAATATCTATAGAAATTAAAATATCTACATAAACATTTATTTTTCAAAGTCACAATAATAATCTTTTTCACATAAAACATGTTTGTGTTGTCAAGAAAACTTTAAATATTTTATAAAATATGACAAACCTGATTTCTTTTCCAATTCTGGCAGCAGAAATATATTTTACATATATCTTATAAAGAATTGCACGCAAAATATTTTATGTGTCTCTTTCAAAATATTTTTCTTTCCCCATAGCGGGAAATTCTGTCATGCAGACAAGTTCCTTGTGATGAATAATACAAGACCAGAGGAGGACAGTGGGCACGTCACGTACTTCTCTTTCCTTGATGCTATGGTTCACCTAAGATGTTCCCATTCTTTCTTCTTTACAATGATATACCATTGCTACTGGCCTTCTAAATGCTCCTTTAATTTCTTCCCTTTGCTGCACTACATGATTTTTATGAGGATGAACAAAGAATTACTAGTCCATTTCGATCAGCAGTAAATCTCTCTTTTGCCCTTGTTGCTTCTTAACTGTACTTTAAGTCTTATTTTCTGAAAATGATTAATTCAAGTAGAAAGGTGCTTTGTTGCAGCATCCTTGAATAACCCTTTTATTTCTGACTAAGTGCTGTTGTGGATGTGGTTCACATGTATTGGGTCTGGCCAAGTATTTGACACCTTCCTTGTAGGATCTGACCAAAGGAGAAGTACAGGGTCCATGCAACTGAAAATCACACTTCTTGGGACCCACCCAGATTCTTATATTACCTTTTCATATTAAATTGCGTACACTATTTCTCTCTTTGAACTCAGTTTCTTTACTTGTGGTATTGTCACCAGAGAGGGTCTGAGGAATTCCTGGAGAGGGAGATCTCAACTCAGACTGAGTGGGATTCTTGATAAATGTTACAAAAATGAATTTAAGGATGTGTCAGTTAGACATGCAGACAGGTTTATTTAGGAAAGCAGACACATAGGGGAAAATGTGGGTTTTCTTCAGAATGAAAGATGTTCTGCAAGTTCTTAGGCTCTTCTTTTAAAGGAAAATGTTGATTGGTGGGCATTGGAAAGTATGTGGCGATGACATCAATCTGGTAATCACAGATAGTTTATGGTGTTCTGGAAATTCTCAGGGTCCTTAGGCTGATGTGGTCTCCCTTCTCTGGCCAATAGAAATGTTGGGAAAGTACACTATATTGTAGGTTTCATATCTTCCTTTACTCAACCTATTCTAATAGTATGTGTATTAGCAGGTTAATTAAAAAGCACAGGGAAGTTTTCATAAGCAATTGAATTTCCAGTAAGTTTACATTAAAAGTGAAGATTTGTGGATTTCTTGGACATTTGAGAGTGAAAGCCTAGGAGATAGAATCGTTGTTATGGTTTAGATGTGGTGTCCCCCAAAAGCCCTCATGTGAGACAATGCAAGAAGGTTCAGAGAAGAAATGATTGGGTTGTGAAAGACTTAACCCGATCAGTGAATTAATCTCTGATGGGATTAACTGAGTGGTACCTGGAGGCAGGTGGGGTGTGGCTGGAGGAACTGGTTAATTGGGGGCGTGGCTATGGGGTATATATTGTATCTGAAGAATTGAGTCTCCCTCTTTCTCTTGCTTCTTGACCAATATATGAGCCGTTTGTCTCTTCCACCCTCTTTTGCCATGATGTCCTGCCTCACCTGGAGCCCTGAGAAATGGAGTCAGCCTTCTATGCACTAAGACCTCTGAAACCCTAAGCCTCCAAATAAACTTTTCCTCCTCTGTGATTGTTCTGGTCAGGTCCTTTAGTCACAGCAGCAAAAGGGTTGACTAAAACAACTGGATTGGGAAGAGGCTTGAGAGGAATACTGGCTTTGGGAGTGAAGGTATGAGGAATTTTAGCCCAAGACGTTTAGATAAAGTTATATTTTCCTTGTCCTTCATTTTGTCTCCTTTATACCTATTGTTTATGTCTTCTATTCTACCTCAGTGTGAGAGTCTATGTTAAGAAAAGTCTATAACTCCCTAAAAATTCAATCTAGTGTTTGATGCAAGTTGCAGTCTTATTTTTCTACAAATTCAGATTATACACCTTAGAACAAAACTCAAGAATTATTTTCTTATATTAATTTGTGAAAAAAAGCAGGAATTTTTAAGAGACCTAAGCTAAGAAACAATTTGGTCAACTGAAGTTGGAAATCAGTGTGATATATTGGAGGCTAAAGTAACAATCTAAGAATCAGAGACTTCAGAGTTCAGTTCCAGCTTTGCAGAACGTGTAATTTATGACCTAGAGCAAAAACTAAGTTTTGGGGGTCTTGGTTTTCTTATCTATAATTTGAGTTACTGTTTGAATTTAAAAGCACTACAGTCACTATTAAAGTTCTTACATTAGGGTTCAGAGAATCAGTATATATATACTTATATGTATTTATAATTATATATGTATACATATATGATTATAATTATATAATATGTAATATATATAATTATATACATGCACATATAATTATAAGTACATATAAGTATGTATAATTATAATTATAAGAATATTTATTAAAATATGTATATTCATGAAGAGAGAGAAAGATTTATGATGGGAATTGACTCATGAGATAAGGAGGCTTAGACATTCCACTATCTAAAGTTAAAAAAACTAGAAAATCTGGAGATGTCATTTAATAAAAGTCCAAAGGCCTGAAAGCAGCAATCTAATGGCATAAGTCATGATTCAAAGGTCTGAGAATGAACAGGATGAAGGAGTGTGTTAGTGATTAAAGTACCAGATCGGGCTTGGAGGCCCTAGAACCAAGAGCACTGATGTCTAAGGAGAAGATTGGTGCCCCAATCCCTCGTTCAAACAAGGACAGCAAATTTGCCATTTTGTCTTTTTCTTCTATTTAGGCCTTTAACAGATTTGATGATGCCTGCTAACGTTAATAAAGGTAATCTTTTCTTAGACTCCCTATTCAAGTGCTAATCTCTTTAGGAAGCACCTTCACAGATACTCCAAGAAGCAATATTTTGCCAGGTATATGGGCATACTGTAACACAGGCAAGTTGAGACATGAAATTAACCACCATAATTTTAAATCATACAGGTTCTCCTTTTTCAGTGGTGCATATTAATAAAAAGGAATAGTAAATTATAAATTAAAATTAGCCATTGTGAATCATGCTTCTTTGAACATGAGTGTGCATTCATCACTACAGTGTACTATATAGTATATGTAGTCTTTAATTCTTTTGGATAGATACTGAGAAGTGGTATAGCTGGAATACATATGGTATAGTGGTATATCTTATGGCAGTTCCATTTTTAGTTTTCTAAGGAATCTCCATGCTGATTTTCAGAGTGGCTACACTGATTTACATTCCCACCAATAGTGCATAACAGTTCCTTTTTTCCTCTCCAGCATTTATTGTCATTTGTGTTCTTGATGATTGCCATTCTTCCTAGAGTGAGATGAAATCTTTGACAGAGAAGTGAGTGAAAAGGATTTAACAGGAGATCAACACAAGGAATCCACAGCAATGGGTAATTTCAAAGAGATGAGGAAAATGTAGTGTTTCCTTGGGTTAAAATACCCAGTTGAAACTCAGCTACCTTAAGAAGTAACAAAGTTGGGTACATAACATTGCAGAATGGAAACTTCACTCTTCCTTAGTGATCTTTGTGTATGGAGAGAAGGGGAAATTTTTCTTTGGCTTAATGGTGAATTAGTGGGTGAGGCTACTCACAAATCAAATTTTGAAGAACATACTTCTTAATGCTCTTGAGCTTTTTAAAAATATGCCTCTTCTTTATCCACTAAATTCTCTGGTTTCAAGGTGATTGTTCCTATTGGCTACAAACAATAACAAAACCAATTTGCCACGCCCTTGGGGTTCCTTTTCTGTGAGCTTTCCTAAGAAGAGGTCCCTGGTTTTAAGTCCTTCTCTCATAAACATGGTGTGCTTTGCTCTCCCTGCTCTCTGGTTCCTGATGGATGATGTGCAACTTCTTGGAACTCTCAACCAAGATGAGCCAGAAGGTGCATCACATTTACCTCTACATTTTCAACTCTTTGCATTTTGTTATCAAGCCATTTTATTTCAAAATAGAGAATCTCTTTCTTTTTGCTTTTAAGATGGGACAGAGTAGTAGTAATGAACATGGAAATAGGTAATATAACAAAAAAGGGAAAATAATAGTGAGAATTTCTGGAGATAGACCTTACATAATGAAAGATAGAGCACATTTTCATCCTGCAAGTATGGTGCCTAGGATTCTTTCTCTCTGAAGCTCATGAATAGGGTCCAGTGTGAGTCCATTTCCTTAGGTTATATAGGTACTCTGGGTAGCTCATCTTGCTGCTTGAGGTTGTATTGAGTAGAGGGTCTCTGGGAATCATGATGATAAGTGAAATAAGTGGAATAAGATGAGAAGTGAAACACTTATAGTATAGGTTCTGGAGGCCTCTTTCCTTCAGAGAGTTTAGAAATTTAAAACTTAATATATGCAGAACTTCTTTTTTCTTCAACCTACTGATGGCTCTTAAAGAAACTAAATGAAAATCTTGAATGCATTTCTAGTGCAGAGAACATTAGCCTATGGTTTCCACAAAAAGAACAGCAGATAAATTGAATGGTCATGTGGTGCTTAGCTTTCATAACACAGAATAGTCAGTGTACTACAATGAGGCATATAATGAAACAGAACCATTGCTTTAATCCAGTATGCTATGAGAAAATCTCTGAATAGCAGAAGCTAACTGGAAACTGTCAACTGGAGGATGGAGGTAGTAAGAGCATATTAATTTAGGAGAAGAAAAAAATAGTCCATAGCTATTCATCCTTTAGTCCTATAGTCCATTAGAAGGGCTACAGAACCCAGAAGCAGAGGGCATTTCAGAGATAGGAGAGATTAAACACTTCTAATTTCTAAATCAGAGAAACCTAATTTTTTTTAAATCAGGATAGTATATATAATATGAAGAATATTGGCCCAAATGGTCAATATTTATTTTCCTTTCTGGGTGGTGAAGTTAACTATCAACACTGAAATCTTAACTCTTCACAAAGGTTCTTATTTTTTTTTCCCATTGTGTAAAGAAAAAAAAATCTGATTAAAACAGAAGGAAAAAGAAAGAAAAACTGCACAGAAAAGGAAGTAAAGAAAAATCCTGCTCTTTATCAAAACATATTTGGTTGATAAAATCCCCACAGAAATAGCTGTATTCCACTTAGTGTGGTGCTGGGAGGGGGTTATGCCTTCCAATTCATATAAACTAGAAAGAGAAGTATAACAAACAAAATATTGACTATCCTTTCAAATAGCTCAATTGGGAAATAATGATTAGTGTCAGACATAATATCACAAGGTCAATAACCTTTCATCCCACAGTGCAATATTTTACTGTGTCTGCCCCAGAAATCAGTTACAATAGACTCTACCATTTGTCATGTACATCATTTGGATTTTCTGAATGTATGAATAGGTGACCTTAACCATTCTACAACTACTAGGAGTTGAAGGTCATGCCATATGTCACTGAAAAAAGAATTTCCTCTGAATTGGCAATAAACTCTTGACTTTGACCCATGACATTAATGTCATGAAGTAAAATGTTTTCCATCTTTGTAATTTACATATAAAAACAAACATACTTATTCTACTGGACTGTTCTTTTATATCGTACAAGAATATGGTCTATTTAAAGGAACTATTCAAGCTGCAAGATTTACTTACTGCTAAAATTAACTTTCTTAGGGGGAACACAGTTCTTGAGCAATTTCTCTTGTTTTCTCTTCTTCATGTTTGCTAGCTAGAGAAACAGAGAGGTAGATATCAATAACATGAATAATCTGAGAAGCCACAAACCTAATACAGTTGAAAATTGAAAATGCTTTTTCATATTTAAGACCCACCTTTCAAAATCTCCGTATCTATTGATTGTCAACTTTTTCTCTGGATGTGACCTTTTGGGGTGAAAAGAAAAGAAAGACTTAAGTTAAATACTTGCTACATTTAATATATTGAACATCTCATATAATACTGTTTCAATTAGACAATTTACAAGCTGGATTTTATCTGCCAAATGCTGTGTAAGAAAAATACAATTATTTATATACATAGAAAATAAAATTTTATTTTGTTTCATCCAAACACATCTTTCAGGCTTTTGATTTAACTTCCTTTCCTATCATACATACAAAGTAGATGCAATAGTTTGTTCCTGAGTGAAAGAAGAATCTTTCTAAAGTCTAGGCGCTTAGAGAAACCAAGGCACCATGATCCTCTGTTCTATCAACTTATACTTAAAACTTGTGGGAAGATAGTGAGTGAGCACAAAGGTAAGAAGAGAATTTTTTTTTTCCTGTGTGAAACTTCTATTTAACAGTGATTCCTATCACAAGAGATTACTGCAACATTTTTAATTTGATCCCTCTGTCAATTTGACTCCTCACATTTACATGTATAGATTTATATGTATTATATATATATATGTCCATATGCATATATTTACACATATAAGGATGACAATAATTTCATTCACTCATATATTTCTTATTCTCTCTTCTCCCATGTGATAATGATTTTCCTGTGGGCAAAGATGCAAGGGAGTCATCTTTATGCATTAATGTATTAACATCTGTCATATGTTGAGAACTAGGTAAATGTTTTTGGTGGGAAGGAAGGAAAAATTAAATTCTAAACATGAAGTCTCTTTTAATTGTGAAGTATTTTTAGTTTTTCAAAACTTTCTCTTTACAATTTCAAGTTACTATATTTCAGTGTACTGCTTTTATGTTTGAAGCTTGGCTCTTACAGATTATGAAAATTTGCACAAGATAGTTCATCAAATATTTGTGCCTTGGTTTTCATATTTGTAAAATAGATATAATAACCCAACCACACAGGGGTTTATGAATATGATACAGACTAATATAAGGAAAGTGATTTAAGTGTATCCATTTATACTGTTCAATAATGATTATTAATATCTCATAGATATTAGATTATTAATATCTCATAGATTATAAAATTCATTTTAAAATACAAATAATAATACCAATTTTATGTGTTTTTAGTGCTTTTAAAAGTGACAATAAATGTAAGCAATAAATAAAACTTTCAGAAAGATTGGATGTGGGCTATGAGAAAGCCAAGTCAATGATTGAAGGCTTTTCTCCTAGGTAACTAGAAAAAAAGAAATGCCAATTTTTGAGATGGGAAAAACTGTGATAGACCACCTTCAAAGGGAGCCAATCAGGAGGCCAATGTTAAGAACATAAAGTTGAAAACTTAATGAAATATCTGAACATAGGTTTTCTTAGTCAGTAAATGAATACAGAACACAAAAGATACAAATCGATAATTTCAGTACTAGTCCCTTGGGCTTATGTCAAGTTAATTGAACCAATTGAATATATTAGTGGCTTCTAATCTATTAGATATTTGGGACCTTTTAAGAAGCTGATGATAGACACAAGAATATATATTCACAAAATACATTTAATTTTTATGTTTTGGAAATTGATTGTACCTACATAAACCATAAAGACAATGCTGATAAAATTATTATCCTCTTATTCTAATTTTTCATGCAAAATAACACTCACTCCCTGGAAAACTTTATTAAATTGCAGAGATGAAACCAAATATAACCTTTATTCCTGCATAAAATTTAATCTCAATAGACTGTTGCTCTACTGTTCTTTAGCTTATGTGAGAAGCTGAAAACAACAGAAGACATTCAACATACTTATATATTTAATGAATTTAGGTCTTTTATTTTGATGGTAACAAGATTTTAAAATTAAAATCCACATAAATATATTTTTAAAAATTTCAGTGCTCACACAGTTCACTTCACAAAGTCCTTTCAGAATTGTATTCAAGATGCAACTTTCAAAGAACCTGAGTTGAATTTCCACCAGTTTCTTTGTCCTCAAAGTCATGAAAACATCTGGTAAAATCTGTACTAACCCCCACGAAAACATATACTAGCATTGAAAATATTTACATAGTTATCTATCTCTAATGTCTTTCTACCAAAATTGTGGCTTCACCAAAACATTCCTAACCTCATCAGTATTAATCATGGTAGCTACAAGAACTTGAATGAATCTAATTTTCCCATTCCTAAGTCCATATTTATTACATAAATTACCTAAACAATAATAAATTTATTCCTATAAAAATGCCCTACATCAGTTGTAGCGGTGAACAATAGAAAAATAAATTAAGAATATAACTTCACCTACAATAGCATCAAAAGAACAAAACAGTCGGGAATAATTTTTCAACAAAAGAAGTATGAAATCTTTAAGTAAAAACTTCAAACATTGTTGAGAAAATTAAAGACATAAATAAATGAAAAGACATGTTCTTAGGACAAAAGATTTAATGCTGTTAAGACAGGACTACTTTCAAATGAATCTACATATTCAAAGCACTTTCCAGCAAAACCCCCATCAGCCTCTCTTCAGAAATTGACAAAGTAATTCTAAAATTCACATAAATGCCAGGGACTCCAAATATCTAAGATAATGAACACAATTTGAATACATTTTATAATTATTGCTTTGTGAAGTTATTTTTCAAATCATTCTGGAGAAGAAAAGAATTACAAGGTTAGTGTATGCTTTCTTTTAGACTTAACTATCTTTCTCCATACCTTACTGGTATTATGTGTGCATTGAAGTGTCTACAGCCCTTTTATTTAGCTGAAGGATTTCCTGACTATTATTTGTGGGGCAGGTCTTCTAATATCAAATTTTGTTAGTTTTTGTTTTTCCAAGACTGTTTAATTTCTCCATTTTCTGAAAGACAGTTTTAGAGATTTCCTGGCTGACAGTCTTTCATTTACCACTTTATACAGATTGCCTCACTGCCTTCTGGTTTACTTGGCTTCTGATGAGAATACATGCTAATCTTGAGAATACCTTCAAGTAATGAATCATTGTTCTCATGCTACTTTCAAGATCCTCTCTTTAGTATTGTCTTTAATTTTGACAGTTCAATTGGGATGTATTTAGGTATGAATTCTTGGAATTTATCCTACATGAAGTCATTTGCATTTCATGGATTATTGATCAAAGTTTTTAATCAAACTTGGGGAATTGTTTATCCTTACCGCTTCCAATATTCATCTTGGCTCTTCCACTCTCTGTTTCCAGAACTCCCACTGTGTACATATCAGTATGTTTGATGGTATCCTAATATCTCTGAATCTCAGGTCATTTGTCTCCTTTTTCTTAGTTTCCTTTTCACCCTTGATCATTTCAGTTGACCTATCTTCAAGTTCACAGATTCTGTTATCTGCCAACTCAATTTCGTTCTTAAGCCATTTCTGTGAATTTTTCATTTGAGGTGTTACAATTTTCAACTTAGGATTTCTATTAATTCTTTCACTATTTCTACCACTTAAATGATATTTTTCTTCTTGAAGCATTCTCTCATATTTTCCTTTAATTATTTATATACTGTTTCTTTTAACATATTTATAGCAGGTGATTTAACATCTTTCTAATGTCTAATATCCAGATTTCCTCTTTTCCTAAGTATCTGCCTGACTTGATTTCTTTGTGCATCTTGTATATTCTGTTGGAAATTAAGCATTTTAAATACCATAAAGTGGAAGCTCTAAATGTAATCTACCATTGTGGTAAACCCTCCTCCAGGGTTTGTTACTGCTATTTGTTTATTGTGACTATTTTGGACTAATTCTTCAATTGTGTGTTCTTTGTCTTGTGTGGTCACTAAAATCTCTGCCTGGCTACCTTAGTGGCTACTAATTATTTGACAGAGATTTCCTTAAATCTTTTGAATCAATAAGTCTCCTGGCCTTCCTGGGGACCTTTTTGGATGTTCCAGGACACACCTATAGCCCTTTGACAGGAAGATTATGACTTGCCTTAGCCTAGTGTACAGTCTCTGAATCAACAGAAGGGCAGATCAGCACTTTCTCAGGTCTGACTCGGACATGTCCACAGTCCTGTATAATCTCGTGGACTTCCAGATTTCCAGGAATATGTAGGAGCTTTATAAAGCTTTTATAGGCATTTCATTCTTCTGTATTCCTCCTAGATTTTTTGATCAGCTGTTTGTTGGCTCCAAATTATAGCAGCCTCCGGTTGCTATAATGCTTAACAACTAGTACTAATTTTTGTTTGTTTGTTTGCTTTTAACAAATGCTTTGGGGATAGGGCTACACACAGAGGAGGAATGATGAATAAGATCAAATAAAGACAAATCGTGAGGATTGAACTGCCAGACAGATTGAATAGTGGAAATTCCCTGAAGACAGGATTTTGTAGAGTTCCATACCTTTCTGCTTCTTTATATAACTGCCAAGCTTCAGGTTTTCACAAGTTCTGTATTTGTGGGATTGTTGGTTTATAGGACTGCTATGCAGTTAGAGGAAGGAGAGAGAGTCGGGAATCCACAGTTCACTATTCTTACTGAAACTCGTGTGCTTTCTTTTTCTTTATTTTTCATTAGTGCATTATAGTCAGACATAATATTGGGGCTCATTTTGACATAATTATTCAAGCATGGAATTTAATTTGCTCCAATTCAGTTTCCAGCACATCCCCTTTTCAAGCCCTTCTCCCTCCCCTCTTCGCTTTCCTTTATTCTACAGGTCTTTCTTCTATTTATTTATAGTCTCTTTAAAATTATTATGTTCTAGTAATACATAAATGTAAAATTCATTGTTACATATTCATATATGCACATATGTGTGGTCAGATTCATTTTACCATTTCTCCCTTTTCTTATCCCCTCCCTCCTCAATCTCCTTCGTCTACTATACTGATACCTCTTCTATTTCCATAAGATTCCTTCCCTCCTTCTTTTTTCCCTTATTTTTCTCTAGCTTCCACACATGAGGGAAAACATTTAACCCTTAACTTTCTGGGTCTGTTTTATTTCACTTAGCATGTTGTTCTCCATTTTCATTCATTTACCAGAAAATGCCAAAATTTCATTCTTTGTAATGGCTGAGTAAAACTCCACTGTTATATATACATTTTCTTTATTAATTCATCTGTTGATGGGCAACTGGGGTGGTTACATAACTTGGCTAATGTGAATTGTGCTGCTATAAACATTGATGTAGCTGTATCACTATAATATGCTAAATTTAGTTCTTTTATATAAATACCAAGAATAGCTGGGTCATATGGTTGTTCCATTCCTACTTTTTTGAGGACTCTCCATACTGCTTTCCAGAGTGGTTGTACAAATTTGAAGTCTCACCAACAACCTTTTTTCCCACAGCCTCGCCTGAATTTGGTATTATTTATATTCTTAAGTTCTATTCTGACTGGATTGAGATGAAATATCAATATAATTTTAATTTGCATTTCTCTGATTGCTAGAGAAATTGAACATTTTTTCCTGTATTTGTGGGCCATTTGTGTTTTTTCTTTTGAGAAGTGCCTGTTTAACCCATTTATTAATTGGGTAACTATTTTCTTAGGTGGTGCATCCTGCATATTAATCCCCTATCTGAGGAGCACAGAGCAAAGATCTTTTCCCATTCTGTAGGCTCTTTCTTGATGCTGTTGCTTCCTTCAATGTGCAAAACTTCTTAATTTGATGATGTCCCACTTATTGATTTTTACTTTTATTTCTTGCACTTTAGAAGACAAGGGAGTTAAGGGAGTCAGTGCCTATAGCAACATGTTGGAGTATAAGGACTACATTTTCTGCTAGTAGTTCTAACTTAAAAAACTATTTTCCTTCAAATTATACAAGCATTCCATTAATTTATATAATTCTGAAAATGTTGGTTTTCAGAATTGTAGCCATTGTTTTTCTTGCTTTGTAGTGAAACAGATTTTTGAATAATCTTATCCCCCATTCCAGAAGTGGTTCTCATCACATGCAATCTATCAGCATGATTAGTCAAGGTTTATATGGATTCTAGAATGTGCTACATAGGTCACCAGAAACTTGAAATCAAGCAATTATAGTGTTGTGTTAACTCAACTTTAGCATTTAAAAAAAAATTTTGTTGTAGATAGACACAAGACCTTTATTTTATTTATTTATATTTATGTGGTGCCGAGAATCAAATCCAGTGCCTCACATGTGCTAGGCAAGTGCTCTACCACTGAGCCACAACCCCAGCCCCCAATTTTAATATTTTAATTCTTTATTCATTTTACCATTACTTTGGATTTTTTTCCTTTATGATTTTTTTGAAAGCTCCTTCAGTAGTTGGCAAAAGGAAGTTTATATGCAAGAGAAAAAACAGCAAATGGTTACATACCATAGGTAGGGAAGTTTGGAAGCCTTATTTCCATAGCAACATCCCCTGCATCCTGCCCCCACCTGCCACACACACCTCTTTGACCTTGTAACTCTTCCCAATCTCCCTTAAAAGGACTTTTAAGCTTTAGATCTCCAAAATCTTAACCTCAACCACAGAGAGGAATCATAGCATCAGCATTCTCAAGTACATATTCTTTACCTGATAATGAAAACCCAAAATATTGAAGAAATTTTACAATCCAAAATATCAAAATATGACAAAAACTATTTTTCAAATACTTTAAAGAAAAAACAAACCCATAAAGACTGTCAGCTGAATAGTCCAGTGTTTAATAAGTGTAAAGAGTTAATTTCAAAGACTAAAAAAAATAGAGTAAAGCAGATACAAACCTGTAGTCTACATGAAGAAAAGTTAAATATATTGGAAATACTTGAAGGATTAAATCAAACTACAAATGATGATTCATATTTGGGAGTAAAACTTTCTAACTGCCAAATTTTTATAATAAATTATTTGTGAGACAAGATTTTAAGTAGGGATGATGTGTATTTTTATTTATTGCTTTTTGCATTTTAAGCATTTATTATCATTATGGAGTGATTCCTTACCTTTTTTAGGGGCAGTATTTAGATACAAATCAAATGAAACTTAGAGTCTTCATTCTTTTTACAACAGTATTTTTTAAATTAAGCATTTATTGTTGCATTACAATTATACATAATAGCAGAATTCATTGAGACATTTTAAATATTTTAAATCTTATTGAATTTTTTAAAAATAAGATGCTTATCTTGTTTAATCACATTAATAATTTTGCCAAAAGACTATGAACTTTTCATTTTAAAATATAAATATCCACTTATTTTTTCCAAATTTTATCACCCACACACTATAAAATGTCAAAAAATTTCCTGGAAAAAGTCGTAACAAATCACAACAGAAGATATTGTAGTTAATAATTGTATTTACAGTTATTAAAAATGAGGTAATGAGGTCTGGGGAAGTAGCTCAGTGGTAGAGTACTTGCCTAACAGGCACAGATCCCTTGGTTCCATTCTCAGTACCACAAAACACTGTCTTTCCCTATCCCAGCCCTCCTTCCTTCCCTTCATTCCCTTTCATCTACTCCACTGATCTTTCTTCTAAAAGTTCATTAATTTTTAAAATGAGGTAACAGATATTCCTGATGGATGTTTCCCCCAAACAATAAGCATCTACAGAAAGCAAATAATGTATAATTCATATCTTCAAAAAGGACAAGTTTTTAAGAAAGTAATATTATTGTCCCCTAAATACATTTCCCAATCTCTAAAAAGACTTTCTACAGCAATACATTCCATAAATTTTTCTTTACAATTCAGTTAAAAGCAGGATCTTAAATAAATTTCTGCCGCCACCTCATACATGTGAAGAGTGAATGCAGAGTGAAGTCCTTTACCAGGGAGCCATATTTTTACAAATACTTAGAATTACACTTTAATTCTGTACATCAATTTCACATCATTCTGCATGTCAGTTATTAAATGAGATCACAGTAAATACTCAACAAACTGTATGATTATTTTAAAAATAGAAGCCCCTAAAGCATTCTATCAGAATATCACAAGCCATATTGAAATCTTATGATAAAGAATAGGGACAAAAATCCTTATTGCATTTAAATATGGTTACAAAAATATTAAATAAAACATCAGGTTACTGAATTCAACAGTGTAATGATCTAATGATATCTCTTAATCTTCTGGAGTTTATGCTAGAGATAAAAAGATAACTTTAACATTTAGAAATCTATTGCAATAAATTGTCAGATCAAAAGAAGAGAAATATTATAATTTGGTAATAACAGAAAAGATGATGAAATTAAAAACAAATTCCTGGTTAAACTATTAAAAGGAAAAATAATTTACTGGAATACAAGAAAACTATAAAAACATGAAAAGCAAATATACTAATGGTAACACATTAGAAATATTCCCACTATGCTCACAGTCACTCAGGGTGTTTCTACCACTACTAACAAACATTTTTGTTCCATCTTGGCCAATATAAGAAAATAAGTAAGAAGTGTTGATTTTTAAAAAGCACATATTGAAACCATTTTTATTTATAAACAAACAATGCTAACAGAAAAATTTAAAAATAAGACAAATATGCATACATATACAGAGAGAGACACTTTCCCTTAAAAACAATATCAACCCCACTTAGAAATCTGTGATATCCTATTCACAACAAAATAATAAAAGATGAACAATTAAACAGAAATTCTACAAGATCGTTCAATGGGAAGTCTTAATATTATAACTCTAACATAGTCTGACATGTTTTTCTGCGAATTTGTGGTAGACCATTCTCATGGCCCCTAACAACGCCCAACTCCTGGGTTTTATGGCCTTAGGCACTCACTTCTAACAAATAGGATAAACAAAAGTGATGGGTTATTACTTCTGACACTAGGTTACAGAAAGACTGGCTTCTCTATCACACCCTTTCTCACTCTCTCTGCTGGTTTGTGAGGGGCCATGTTATAAACTTATTTATAGAGGGACACATGCAGCAAGGAATAGTGTAGCCCGTGACCAACACCCAAACAGAAAGAACATCCATGAGGAACTGATTTCTGACACCAACCTGAAGAGTGAACTTGGAAAAAAAGTCTACTCTATTGAACACTGAATTGACTGCAGCCCCCACTGACATCTTCTTGCAGCCTTGTGAAGTACCTGGAAGCAGAGGCTCTCAGAAAAGTCACATTAGGACTCAAGACAAACTCTGAGACAGGTTTTTTTTTTTAATTTAATAAATTTGCTTTAAGATGCTTAAGTTTAGGGTAACTTGTTACATACAGACAGATAACTAATATAGAATTCAAGACAAATACAAAACTTCTATGAAATTTTAAAGGTTAATATTAAAGTACATCTTGAAAATGCTATCAAAGCGTCATGAGAATTTTTAAGTACAAAGACCCCAAGGAGAGATTTTCTCTATCATATATTATGAAGTATAACCATTAAAATAATATGTCTCTTGATTCAGAAATAGACACATGCATCAAAAATATGAAAAAAGGGTCCCAAAATAAACCTTATATGAAGCATTCAAAATCAAGGAAAGTTATAAGTAGTTCAAGGTCATAGAGACAACTGAGTTTTTCTTGGGAAAAAAGATGAGGAAAAAAGCCAGTATGATGAAGTTCCCTCACCCTTTTATTTTTCTTTCTCTTTCTCATTATTATTTCTTTTTATTCCTCCCCCACCCCGCCATTTTGGATTAGCTTCCACAGAGAAAACACTTGATTTTTGACTTATGGGGACTGACTTATTTCATTTAGCATAATAGTCTTCAGTTCTATCCATTTACTGGCAAACGACATATCATTCTTCTTTGTGGCTGTGTCTCCATTGTGTACATATGCCACATTTTCTTTATCCATTCATTGGTTGAAGGGCACTAGATTGTAGAGGAAGGAGACTGAGGAGGAGAAAGGCAGGATAAGAAAAGGGAAGAAGAGTGGGATGAATCTGATTGAACTTTAATATGTGCAGGCATGGATGTAGCACAGTGGGTCCAAGCATCAGTTGTATCCACGGAACACTGATTTTAAAAAAAAATAAACTGTGAATGGATTGAAGCCAGAGGTGTGCAGCAGTAGGGGAAATGTGCTGAGGACTGAAGTGGAGTGGGTTGTGTTCCATGCTTTTGTGATTTTATCAGGTTGTATCCTGGTATTGTACATAATTAAAAAGAATTTTGTTTAAAGTCAATATGATGATACATACCAAATATTAATTAAAGATGGATTAAAAGGCTGAAAGCACAGGCTGGGATTGTGGCTCAGTGGCAGAGTACTCAGCACATGTAAGGCCCTGGGTTCAATCCTCAGCACCACAAAAAATAAGTAAATAAAATAAAGGTATTGTGCCTGTCTACAACTAAAAAATATTTTTTAAATGCTTAAAGTTGTAAAGATCACTATGTTTTACTAGTTGATGAAGTCCTTTCTAAACAAAGCCCCAAACAAAAAGACATAAAGGTGAAATTGGCCTATTAAATTGCATAGCAATGTAAATATCCCATAAAATAAAGGTATTATTAATAGGCCTAAAACTGAAGGTCCGAACTCAAAGAAAATTTTAGAAAATATATAATAAATATATTATATATAATATATAATAAATAATATATAAATAAAGAATAAGATATATGTTAGAAGTAATTTTTATTAAAATATACAAAAAAGCAAACCGCCACATAGGATATTTTAAAAAGCAATTTAAATATATATTACATGTACATTATATGCATATTGTATATGTATGTACAGTTGTATCCTCATTTTTCGTAATTCTACATTTGAGAATTTGCCTACTCACATGTTTATTGGAAACCCCAAAATCAGAATTCTGAAACTTATTAGCGGAGCAGCCTCAGGTAAGTCACTTAGTCCTTCTGAATATCATTTTCTCCCTTGTAAAATAAGGACAATAGAATTTGCCAGGATGATTTGTACTTTGTTATTTAAGATTCTAATAAATGAGAGATTATATATGGGCATATATACATAAATATGTGTATACTTCCTGTAGGAGCTATGGGTCAGTGTTTGCTAATTCAGTGTATTGCTATCAACTTTATAGAACATAACTACCAGGAATAAAAAGAATGGACTCTGCAGCAGGAGAGGGTGTATGTGCAATAATTTAAAATGATCATCCTTGAATAATCATAATTTTAATATGCATTTCTATTGCTACCTGTAAGGATGAGAATTAACAAAAATTAAAGACTGATTATATAATATAAAGTATCAATGAAAGATGAGAATGTAAGAGAAGGATTACTCTTATCAATTGTTGGTGGGAGACAAGGTACAAACTAGAACAAATTTGTTTGAGATAATTTTGCAATATCTATCAAGTCTAAGCAATTACTTGGAAATCTATCTCATGGATATGATAAGGATTTATTTAGCTTTTTTGTAAACAGCAATTAAAATAAACCAAATATCTGTCAATAGGGAAATGGTTTAAAATATGTACATGCATACTGAAAAACAGTATGAAAAAGAAAGGAAAATAAAAGACATACATACCAAAGTGTGGATGTCCATTTTATTGCAAAGTTAAAATAAATTGCTTATACATAAATACATACATATATAGCCAGGAATGGTGATAAACACTTGTAATCAAAGTTATTCAGGTATCTAGGCAGGAGGATCTCAAGTTCAAGACTAGCCTCAGCAATTTAGCAGGATCCTGTCTCAGAATAAAAAAAAAATTAAAAGCTAGGATGTAGCTTAGTGGTAGAGTGTCCCTGGGTTCAAACCTCGGTGCAAAAAGAAAGAGAGAGAGAGAAAGAACTAAACATAAACATGGATATATAATGTACATTATATATCCCTATAACACATATGCAATATGTAGTTTCTTTATGTACATATGACACACATGCATCCAGTGTATAGATATAAAATATAGTTATGTAAATATATATCATCCCAATTGTCAATCCTAGTTACTTACAGTAAAAATATTGAAGCTTAATGCAGGAAGGGGAGGGTTATTATCAAGGATTATTGTCATTGCTCTTGATTTAGTATTATTATTCTTTGATATTTCCACTTATTTAAAAGGAGCATATATTCTTATATTACTTTCATAATTAAAATGTTATCTGTCACTTCCAATTCAAAAATTCAACCACTTTAGCATGAGACAGTTTTTAGTTTTGTTTATACTCAGTCTCAAAAAAAATATTTTCCTATCATTGACCCCATTGCCCATTTATTATAAATAAATAATGCATACTAAATTTAGTACATCATTCTCAATGACAGTGAATTGCTTTTTACTATAAAGAAAATGCTATAAAGATGTAAAAAGAAACCAACATCCATTAAGCAGTTCAAAACTTCCCAAATGGACATAATATATTTCTCTCTTACAAAAACTTGGAGGAACTTCTTTATTTGTGTAGACATATTTAGGCATTTGTCGACTCTGCTAAAATTTAAGCAAAACTTAGAGTTTACTAGCAGGATATAAATAGTACCATTAGAAATAGTACTGGCTTTATTTTTCCCTATGAAACATCATATCATATGCAGTGACAGAAAACATGCTATTTTGCAAACCTCAAAGTAACTGTTACATGTGTCTTAAAGATCATTTAATTTATTTTTAATGATTTGCATCCTTTCTCAGGGTCAAAGGCATCTTTTACATCAACTTGCTTTCACAAATTAATGTTTGGAAGGAAACAGTAAAAGTCAAGTTGCTTAGGAGTACATTAAATTATATGCTAGTTAATAGTGTTATAGAGATGCCTTAAAAATAAATTGCCCATAATACATTTTAATAAAAGAGCTAAATGCACTTTTTTACTCTCTGTTAAAAGCAGATGCCTATTTGGCACTGTTTGGAATCCCATTTGCCATGTATATTTTGATTAATATTATGCCTGGTAATCTGCACTACGTGGTCTAGGTTCAGTAACCTCACTGTAAAATAATGAGCCTTCAAGAATAAAAAATATGCTCACTATAAAGTTGCATATTCTGAGAAGCAGTGAACGTATTCAAATGAAATGAAAAAATGAGGTTTTTCACCCAGTAAATTTGCTCGAAGTGAAACTTACATTTCTCAATTTGTATTTAGCTGTCAGTCTCTGCACTAAAAACTGGACGAGCTATCAACCTTTTGCATATGTTTTCTATAAATACCTTTTCTTCTCTGATTCAACTGCCACAGGACTCTGTAGAAGTAGTGGTCTTAAGGGAGCTTCCAGCAACTGGGATGCAGCCAATGGCAGCAAGTTCACACACTAAGTGGCATCTTCAGAAAAGGACCAGCTCTCATATTTTATGAAATATGTAACATGATTTACCCAGGGTTGTCAGAGGAGATGAATTTCAGCCAATGCAAGGTAATAAATAGTAATATGCGCTGCATATATTTGACTTATAACCCTTGGCATTTCGAAACAAAATTCTTTTGAAGAATTCATTTTATACGTCATAAACTTTTCTATTGTTTTTCCTGTTTGGGCTGTCTTTGTCATCACAATTCTTATGAAAGTATTATTCAAAATTGTAAATGAAGCAATATTTTTGAGAATATTCACCTATAACTTTATTTCCAGGCACCACTTGAAACAGGAAAGTTAGTAGTGTAGAAAATGGTTCATTTCATTAAATCAGAACCTAGGGAGGGGAAAAAAAAACAGTAAGTGGTTAGTCCATGATTATAGGAAATTTGTTATTAAAGTTTAATGCTATTTGCTCTCATGAAGCACTTTACAGTTTTATAGAAACGGAAAAATGCTTTTGCTGCTATATTTTAATTTTACATATTTGGAATGAAATTTGAAGGCTCAGCTAATGTACTGATGAGTTATTATTCAAGGCAGAATATTTTCCATTACATATAAATGTAGTTTACATCACAGATTATCTTATTTTCATCTAGTAGATACTATGTTTTAATGACCATAGTTTAAGACCTAACAATGGCTTTCTTTGGTGCTGTCCAATAGGCAATTTTTACAAAATCATTTGGATGATCATACATAACTTTAAATTTTCTGTTTATATTTCCTTCTTTGTTTTTCTCCAAACCCGTAAACACACAAATATTTTTGAGATTCCCAAGTATCTAATTAATGCATAGTGCCATGTTATAATCATACCGCAAACACATAATTTTAAAATCGGCCACTCCCATTTTTTGTAAAGTATTACATAATTTTACATAGCAACCACACAGAGATTTCTATATTTGATTTTCACAAGACGGGTGAAGGAACATCCTGTTTCCTCACCTCATACACACACTGTTTTGCTAAACACATATACACTTTCCATGTAATATGGACACTGCCTCCAAAACTGTGCTTGCTTTTTCACTAGTAATTCTATTCTGATGTTTCTGCTGGCATATCCTTTTGCACTCACAAAGGAAACTTGGAGCTGGCCCCTGTAACAAGGCCCTGGAGACTTTGCATCTGCAGGAGCTCCTTACATCTCAATAATAGAAAACAAGACATGGGAATAGATATATCTTCTCCATCTCACAAGGAGTGTGAAGGCCACTACTTGAATTATTCATGGAACAGGGAATAGGAAGATTATGTGACCACAGCCCACCTTTGCAAGTGAACATTTTAACATCATTATAAAAAACGAGTATTATGCATCTCTTATGGTACTGAGCTAGGCACTGTATAAACTGAATTTATGAGAATTGTCCTCTATAAATCCCAGGTAAGACATATTGAGTATCTGTAAGATGGATAATGAACATCTATTTATGTAAATTATATAAATATATCCATAAATATGTAAGCCAGAGGTAAAACTGTGTACACTGTATTTAATTTTAAAAGATTTGGGGTTTTATTTTTTTTTACACTAGCTTTTCTAGGCCAGAAAACAATAGAATAAAGATTTTAATAATTGAGAGAATCAGAGTGAGGAATAAATTTCTGTAATCGCCTATCTTAATCAATTTCCAAGTCCAAAATTATTTTATAGTAGATAAATTATCCCAAATTTTAACATTGTTACTTTGAAAAGGTTTTGATGCAGGTCACCTTTAGCTTTCCTGATATGAAAATAAATTACGGAGAAATTAAGGAGATCATTCTTATGTTAACATTCAGGTTGGTTAATGATTTTGCTTTTTCTATTTAGCTAAGTTATTAAATGTGATTCTTACAATTACAGAAGATATACAATAGGCACACCCAAATTTTGTTTTCATAATTTAGTAAGGATTTTACTTAAAATTTTGTAACTAAGCCAAATCATGTTTTTAATTCACCTGTGGTAGACACTGGAGAAGCTGAGATGAAGAAGGTACAACCTCTGCTTTCAGTGAGCTCCTAATCCAGCAATCAGAGGATAGTAAGATCATCAGTCACATAATGGATCATAATTATAAGGTACACTGAGGGCCAGCCATGTTAAGAGAATTCAGAAAACAACTATCCATCCCAGACCAACAATTTACAAATTGTTTCCCACATGACAATCACAAGTTACAGAAAAAGAGGAAAGAAAAGGAGTGTAGAGGTAAAGTGGGAGAATAATAGTGATCAGAGGGGCCCTGGACAACAGCACAGCTGTACAAAACCTAAAACGCACAAGAGCTTGTTGTTTTAAGAACTGCCCTAGAGAAGAGGAAGGAACAGCAAGGTATGGTTGGCAGGAAGTGTGCCATGAAGACACAGCATCTAATGCAAAGAGGCTTAAACTTAATTCTAATTAGTAAGGGGCATTATTAAAGAATATTAAGTGGGAGAGAGATGTGATCAGAAGATCATTTTAGAGAAATAACTCTGCTGCTGATATGGGAACAAATCAGAAAGCCCAAAAGATCAACTAAAAACCTCAGAGGATAAGGTGTGGTTCACAGCATAAAAAGTTGGAAGTTTTTGGTGCTATTGTTATTATTAGGAGGGATTCCTACAATGTGGCTTCAATGCTTCTCACATGGGCTGCAAAGCATATAAATATCCAACACAAATGCTGGGATCTGTCATTTTGTCTAGCAGGATTGTTGTAGCCTTGGAAAGAGTGAGTCTATGACAAAGAGAACTACCCTGGTTCTCACTCCACATTAAAAAAATATTTATTAAGAAGATGTTGCAATCAAAAAAAATTTTTTAAAGGGGATTTATTGTTATCCAAAATCCTCCCTTTATTTAGATGATAGCTTCAATTCCTGAATTGTTCCCCAATCCTCTGCAATAAACAGGCAGACAAGTTTGCAAAAACACTACTGTCTACTTTAGAAAACATCCTTGCCTGAATTCCATCATTTGTTCCTGTTTGATAATAATTAGAAGAGAAACTAGGTAACCTATCAAACTGAGTAATGAGATAGTGTGTGAGGGCCATCTTCAGTGGGAGCATTTCAGTTCTGCAGGAATGATTTTTAGAAAAGACTCAAAAGTACCTGGATGTTCTCAGGGTCAGATTATAAGAGAATATTGGTATCCAATGTACCTTCTTGACTGCTGCTTGAATGTGAAAGCCTGTTTGAGGATTGCTGTACCAGTGAAATATTGTAAAAAGGCTCTAATGAGCAACAGAGATGCAATATTATCTTTGGCCAACCTACATAGTGTCCTTAGTTATTTATACTTTGAGTAATGAATTGTGACTAATTTATACAAGAGTTGATTGGGAATATAATCTTCATTTTCATTAAATCTATAAAAAGAAAAAAATTAAAACTAGGGATGGGAAGAAAATAACCAATAAAAAGATCAAAGCCTAATGTATCAGCAGGTAATTATTGAGAAAAAATCCTCTGCAGATAGGAAGCCATGTTACTGTGTTCCCCATGAGTGGAACTTAAAGTGTGCTAACCTAAAGTGAAATCGAGAAGCCTAACCCACTCTCATCTCTTTTCTTTACTTTTTCACTTCTTTGAAATGTGTAATTAGATACATAAGCTTAAAAGCCCATCAAAATTAATTTAATGTAAAATTAGTCAATGGAAAAATCTGAATAAATTACATAGAATTCAACATGGAGAAAATTTTAGTTAAGGGGGGAAGTTGTTAAGATGAAAGGAATGCCCTTCAACAAATGAATGGATAAAGAGACTGTGGTATATATACACAATGGAATATTATTCAGCCATAAAGAAGAACAATATTATGGTATTTGCAGATAAATGGATGGAATTGGAGAATATCATGCTAAGTGAAATAAGCCAATCCCCAAAAACAAAGGCCAAATGTTTTCCCTGATAAGTGCATGATGATATAAAATCAGGTTGTGGTGGTGGGGAGTGAGAGAAGAATGGAGGAACTATAGATTACCTAGAGGGAAATGAGAAGGAGGAGGGGGCTGTGTATGAAAAATGGTGGAATGAGACAGACATCGTTACCCTATATACATGTATGATTACATGAATGGTATGAGTCTACATCGTGCACAACCATAGAAATGAAAATTTGTACCCCATTTGTGTACAATGAATCAAAATGCAGTCTGTAAAATTTTAAAAAAAGATATGAAAGGAACAGGATGTTCAAAATATATTTTTAAAAATTCTAGGAAAAGAGAAATTCTAGAGAAAGAAAATATTCAGATTGTTGGAAAAACAATAAGAATTTTTCAGAAAGACATAACCTCAAAGTAGGTGGAGTACATTAATCCTCAAGCAGTATAAATAAAAGTATAACAATTCCTAGATTCATCAGTCAAAATATATAGAATGTAAAAGACAAAGAGAATACTTTTAAAAAAAATCAAAGAATTACCCTAGAAGGTAAATTGAAATCTGACTAACAGCAACAGTGAAAGCTATAAGTCTGTGATGGAACATTATTTAAGTGATGAATATGTAATAAACCAGTATAGAATTGAGTACTTTGCAAAATTATCTTTCAATACCAGTGCAAGAACATTTTTAGATAAAGAAAAATTGCCAAAGTTTATTAACACCCAAGTAAAAAAGAAAATTTTAACATGTATTTTAGGAAAAAGAACATCAACCTAGAAAAAAATGATGAGCATATGAATAAATCTAAAATAATATTGGTGGCTTATGTAAAATAATAATAATAATATCTAACTTTGGAAGTTAAAATGAGAAGAAAGATTAATCAACATAATGCAAAGCTCTAGGACAAAAATACCATATGAGAGAGAGGATGATTGGAATCAGCTCATCCCGAACTCTCCTTGAATTGCTGGATTGGATAGAACAAACTACCATTATATGTTGCTTATCAAAAGCACTTATAACCATGGCATTGGAAGGTAGAAAGTAAAAGGATGTGGGAAAATATATGAAAAATAGTAACCATATAAAACTGATATAAGCAGTAAATTTCAGAAAACATAAACTGAGGGCAAAAGAATTAGTAGCAATAAAGAACAATTACATACATTTATATATTTATATATTTAATTCACCAACAAAATTGGAACAACTCCAAATTTGCATTCACTTATAAACATAGCTACAAAATATGCAAAGAAAATAGAAATGACTACAAGAATAAATTCACAAGCCCATGATCAGAGCAGATTTTAATAAAACTCTCTTTACAGAAACCTGAAAGTAGTTTTATATGGACATGCTATCAGACAAAAATATATTATTTCAATCCTACACAAATTCTTCCATAAAACAGGAAAAAGTAGGAGGATTATCAAATTCATTCTATGAGGATTGTCCAAAATTAGATCTTTAAAATTACAAAATTAAAAACTATTCTCCCAAATAAAAATCGATTCTAAAACTTGAAAATATGAACTGAACATTCATTGCAGCATTGTTCAAAATAGTGAAAAATATAAGAACAAATATCCATGGATGAGAGAATAGATAATTTCTAAAAATTCATATAATGGAGCCTAGAAATATATATCATAAATCTGTAAAAGAAAAGAGAGGAACTACTAATAAGCACAAATTTCAAGATTATGTAATCTTGGCGAAGGAAGGAGAGACTGATCGGGAGGAAAAGGCACTGAGCTTCTCTAGTTACTATTTTATTTTGTACATTTTATTGTGTTATATTTCATTTTTGTTCTTAAGTCAGGTGACTAGCATATATATGCATTTTATGTATTCTATATGGAATATATAAATTATCGCATATGAAAATTTAAATTTATAGTCTCTATCCATGCTATAAAATGAAAAACTTATCTGTAACAATATTATATACTTCTATATTAACATTGCTTTCATTAATTTTATCGACCCTCATGTCCTCAACTAAAGTATGAGCCTATTTTACTCTGCATTGCCTGGTTCAGTTACTAGACTGTTAGGTGTAAATGTCCTCAATGAATAAGCATTAACTGATTTACTACTAATCAGTAACAATATTAAGGATACATTTTTCTCAGCTAAATCTCTAGAGCATTTAACTAAACCTCACATTCTTAAATTTTTGACCTTCTAGTTAAATAGTGCTTAGCATTTCTGTTGTACATATTATTCACTATTTTTATGCATAGATTCTGATTTTAATATACCTCTTCATATAAATAACTCGCATCATCAAAATGATTGTGTCCCATATCAAACCACATAAGCCCTAAGTAATTAATTTACTGTGGACTAGAACTCGTCTTTTCCAAAGATTCCTGGGCCCAAGAGCCCTTCGGTTTTACAATATATGGAGACAGAATAGAGCCTTTAGCTGAGGAGAAAGAGCAGGAAGGAAGGGAAGGAGGAAGGAGGGAGAAGCTTTAAAAGTTGCTTTTTTAATACCTACAATAGTTTCCACTTTAGATGGCATTTAATTCAAATGTGCTGGAGATCTTTTTCTTCTCCTATTTCTCTCTTGGAAACTTAAAAAATAATTTTAAATAAATGTGCCTTTTCATAACAAAACACATTGTGTACTCTGAAAAATAATTGTTTCAGTGTAACCATGATAGACATGTTTGCTGAATTTATTTTGATTTGTAAACACTGAATACAGGATTTTTTGGCTTTAATGATCATTAATCTTCTATTAATAATTTTAACATGTTTTGGACATGCTAACTATTAGAAAATTGTTTATGATACAATTGTGCTTTCTAATGTCTAATGTGTAGTATACAGTAAAAAGCAGTGGGATTTTACCTTCTTATTTAAAAGGATGTTTTCCTTCTTATTTGATTTAGTATAATTGCCATGCAGATTTTTTAAATTCCATCCCCTTCCACCAAGTTCTCATTGGTGCATCTTAAACCCATGTCTGTGCCTTAAACAGAATACATTGGTTATAAATGAGTATCAATGCTCTTCTCAGTTTCACAATATAGAATTTTAGCTCACAAATTTGGTTTAAGAAAAGCATCCCTTCATATTCAAAACACTAGAAAAAATAGGGATAGTAGGAATATACCTCAACATCGTAAAAGCCATGTATGCTAAACCCAAGGCCAACATCATTCTAAATGGAGAAAAATTAAAAGCATTCTCTCTAAAAACTGGAACAGAACAAGATAAGGGTGCCCTCTTTTACCACTTTTATTCAACATTGTCCTTGAAACTCTAGCCAATTGCTTTTATTACTACAGCAATTAGAAGAAAGAAATTAAAGGTATACAGATAGGTAAAGAAGAACTCAAACTATAAATACTTGCCCATGGCATGATTCTATATTTAGAAGATCAAAAAAAATTCCACCAAAAAACTTCTAGAAGTAATAAATGAATTCAGCATATTAGCAGGATATAAAATCAATACCCATAAATCAAATGCATTCCTATACATCAGTAATGAATCCTCTGAAAGAGAAATAAGAAAACTGCCCCATTCACAACTACTTCAAAAAAAATAAAATACTTGGGAATCAGTCTAACAAAATAGGTGAAAGACCTCTACAATGAAAATTATAGAACACTAAAGAAAGAAATTGAAGAAGACCTTAGAAGACAGAAAGCCCTCCCATGCTCCTGGATAGGCAGAATTAATATTGTCAAAATGGCCATCCTACCAAAAGTGTTATACAAATTTAATGCAATTCTAGTTAAAATCCCAATTATATTCTTTATAGAACTAGAAAAAGCAATCATGAAATTCGTTTGGAAAAATAAGAAACTGAGAATAGACAAAGCAATCCTTAGCAAGAAAAGTGAAGCAGGAGGGATCACAACACCAGACCTCAAACTACACTACAGAGCTATAGTAATAAAACCAGCATGGTATTGGTAACCAGAACAGACATATAGACCAATGGTACAGAATTAAAGACACAGAGACAAATTCACATAAATATAGGAATCTCATATTAAACAAAGGTGCCAAAAACATTCACTAGAGAAAAGATAGCCTATTCAACAAATGGTACTGGGAAAAATGGAAAGCAACATGGAACAAAATGAAACTAAACTTTTATCCCTCCCCCTGCATGAAACTCAACTCAGAATTGATCAAAGACGTAGGCACTAAAACAGAGACCCTGTGAAAACCAGAAATAAGAGTAGGCCCAAATCTTCACCATGTCAGCCTAGGATGTGACTTCCTTAACAAGACCCCTAAAGCAAAAGAAGTTAAATCAAGAATCAGTAAATGGGATGAACTCAAACTAAAAAACTGCTTCTCAGCAAAAGAAACAATCAATAATGTGAAGAGAACCTACAGAGTGGGAGAAAATCTTTACCACATGCACCTCAGATAAAGCATTAATCTCTAGGATATATAAAGAACTCAAAAAACTGAACACCAAAACAAATAACTCAATCAATAAATGGGCTAAGGAACTGAATGGACACTTCACAGAAGAAGAAATACAAACGATCAACAGATATATGAAAAAATGTTCAACATCTCTAGTAATAAGAGAAATGCAAATCAAAACTACCCTAAGATTTCATTTTACTCCAGTCAGAATGGCAATTATCAAGAATACAATCAATAATAAATGTTGGTGAGGATGTGGGGGAAAAGTCATATATTGCTGGTAGGAATGCTAAATGGTACAGTATGGAGATTCCTCAGAAAACTTGGAATGGAACCACCATTTGACCCAATTATCCCACTCCTTGGTTTATACCTAAAGGACTTAAAATCAACATACACAGTGACGCAGCCACATCAATGTTTATAGCAGCTCAATTCACCATAACTAAAATATGAACCAACCAAGATGCCCTTCAACAGATGAATGGATAAAGAAAATGTGGTGTGTATGCACACACACACACACACACACACACACACACAAATGGCTATTACTCAGCTTTAAAAACGAATGAAATTATGGCATTTGCCAGTAAATGGATGGAGTTGGAGAATATAATGCTAAGTGAAACAAGCCAATCCCAAAAAACCAAAGGCCAAATGTTTTCTCTCATATGTGGATGTTAATTCACAATAAGGAGAGGGCAGTAGGGAAAAATAGAGTTAATTTAGATTAGGTGGAGGGAAGTGAAGGGAGGGGAGGGGAGGTGGGGGTAGGAAGGATAGTGGAGTGAAACAGACATTATTATCAGGTATATATAAGACTGCATGACCGATGTGATCCTATATATACAATCAGAAAAGTGAGAAAGTACACTCCATTATGTATGATCTATCAAAATGTATAAATTCATTCTACTGTCATGTACAACTAATTAGAACAAATTAAAATATTAATTTAAAAAAGCATTATTTTTGTAGCTGAATCATAGGCCTATTGGCTCATAATAGAGTTGTGTTAAACATAGTGTCACTTTTTGTTACCACGTACTGGCCAGTTTTCGTTCCCAAAATAGGTAAGCTAATTATGAAACACATGCCTGTAGAGAAACACACAAACACCCATTTGCCTATACACATTATTTGCACACACACACGAAGGTTGCAGGGAGTGCTCCATGGTAGTTTCTTCAAAGTTTGCTATGGCAGTTCCTAATGTGCAGAGATGGGTATTGTGCCTGAATAACATGTAACTCTGTTTGGTGGTCAGTATGTACAGTTTGAAGCTAATCAGAAAAAGAGTTCCAGTCATGACCAATTAATTTCATGATGATCATGACAAAGACTACAAGGAACCATTTCACAAATGCATGCCTTGTTTTGTTTAAAAACACAACAGATAAAAGACGGAGGTCTTTGTTTAAATTAAGGAGGTTTCCGCTGACTCATTAATCTAGGATAAGACTACCTCATTGTCTACCAAGCTCTTACTCACCTTTCATAGAAAATTGTACTTGCTTGTTTCATCTTAGATTGGATTCTTTATAAGCAGAACCTGAGACTGTATTCATGAGGCAAGTAACTTATTAAGTCAGAGTTCTCAGAGATTTCTTTATAAAAGTAGAAAGAGTAAGAAGTCAAGTAAAGGTAAAGACGAAGTGAAATTTAGTTTCAGCCTATCCTACTGTGAAGTTCTGGAACATTAATTATCCCACAGAGTATATCCTGCCTTGAAGGAGAGTCACTGGACTTGGGTACACAGCATCATTCAGCCAGCTGCAGACTGCTTCAAGGCAGTGATGGGGCACAGTTTAATTCCCAGGCACCCCAAGCAAGATGACTCCACTATTCTAAGAGCAAAACTCCAGAAAATGCTATAGATGTGCATTATTACAGCAAAATCCTAGCAATAAAACTGTTCTCAGAAAATCCAACAGGGCACCAATGGGTCTGTGGCAGTTGTCTCTCTTCTGAAAAATATGCAGTTTCAATAATGACAGTGACAGTTTCAGTCTCATGTGGAAACGGAACAATCTCAGACATATATGCTGGAGATACAGAAATATTTATGATGGAAATTACCCAGAGGTTAGTAAATCATGATTTTACCTTTAAATTTTTTAGCATCTTAAAGAGAATTGACCGATACTATGTGTAATTTTGGGGTATGAAGAAAAACCTACCTGATTAAAATATTCATCCAGAGTTGTTACTATAATTTTTAACTTAATTATAATTTTTCAAAATCTTTTTACTCAGTCTTTAGATCAGCACATTACTTTTGCAATGGAGTCAGGGCATAAATGATACCTATTTATTTGGTAGCTACTTTAGGTAAATGGAAAGACTTTTACTTCTGGTATATTCCCAAAGCATTGAAGTCAGGATCTGGAGGAGATATTTGCACAACTATGCTCCTTATAACATCACTTACAATTCAAAATGTATAAACAACCTATATATCCATGACAAATGTAAAAAGAAAATGTGGCCCATGCATACCATGGAATGCTATTTTGGCTAGGAGAGGGAGAGGGAAGGGGAAATGGAGGGGAGGGGAGGGGAGAGGGAGGAGGAATCACAACACAAATGACCCTGGAGAACTTGCTAGGTAAAAGAAGTCAGTCACAGAATGACAAATACTTCTTGATTTTACTTCTACATAGTATTTAGAATAGTGAGGCTTATAGAAACAGGAAGAAGAATGGTTACTTTGAGGGGAAGGGGTAGAAAGCAACAGGGAGTCAAGATTCAATGAGTATAAAGTTTCAGTTATGCAAGATGAGTATCAGAGAGCTACTGTACAATGTTGTTTATCTGTAGTTGACAGCACTGCATTGTGCACTTAAAATTCTATTAAGAAGGTAGATCTCAAGTCACTTGTTCTTACCACAACAAAAAGGAAAGGGAAAAATCATGTGAAATTGTAATTGACAATAGATGCAACCACCAAGAATATCTGCAAGTAACCATATGTGAAAATGACAATAAGGAACACAAACAGTGAGCCCTTTGGAGACAGAATACCATTTTCCTTGCTATTGTTGAAAATAAACAAAAGAATTATTTTGGAATCAGGTATTTCATTTATAATTTTCTTATGTTGTAACTCATTTCATACTTATGAAATTATTTTAATTATCTCATTTTTATAAGGCAAATTACTTGCTTCTTACTTATAGAGAAATTTAATTATATATTCATTCTCTAAGTATTTTGAGACACAGAAATCAAAATATTCTGGATTACAGAAAATTGTGGGACAATACTTCTTGGCCTTTGCAATTGAAGTGCTCCTCATGTTGTCATTGGATTAAGCTTCTACTCCAACTTTGCAAAGCTTTTTAATGCAAAACTTTTCTTGACTCTACCTGCATGAAGAATTTGCTCCTCTTCCCACTCTCAACTATATCTGTTTCTTGTAGATATGTGAAACATATAGGCTTAAGAGTTAAAAACAGAGACTGAAGTCCCTAAG
The DNA here is from genome assembly GCA_020662805.1 of Glaucomys volans. Classification (NCBI taxonomy): domain Eukaryota; kingdom Metazoa; phylum Chordata; class Mammalia; order Rodentia; family Sciuridae; genus Glaucomys; species Glaucomys volans. The sequence goes on along the minus strand of JAJEJO010000930.1, from coordinate 781,710 downwards.
CTGCTACCTACTAGTATATGAGACTGAACCTTTCTCCTAAAGGATTTTTCAGCTCAGCTCTGTCACTTATTAAATGTCTCTTATAGCATTGGATTGTCTTTCATGAAAAATTGTGTGTTAAATCTCAACAAAATTGGTTCATTTTCACTGTCTTTTGATACTTACAATTTTTGTCCTGCTGTAATTTTCTGTCAGTCTACCTGAGGTCAGGGACTATGCTTTACTCTTTTCTTGTTCCTTAGGTTTGACTCAGTGAATCTGAGTCCACATGCTCCAACCTCTGGGAATCAAAAATCCCAGAAACTACTTGCCCAATTAGTTCCTAAAAACCATTGTTTATATCTTTGTCTAGAGTCATTCTTATAGTATTTATACCTATAATGCAATATCCCTGATAGACGGGCACCAGTTCCTCACTAAGTGTCTTTTGATGATGTTTGGGAAAAAATAAATTTTATTGCCCCACTCCAATTTGGAAAATAAGTAAGGAATTTTTTATAAACCGATAAAGTTTTTATTTATGTCAGGCATCTGTTTAGTTTTGATAGTGGCTTGCAACATTGTATAACTTTGAGAAATCACCAGAAACCTATATTTTTGGCACATCTGGGTGAAACTTCAATACATAGGTGAAAAGTTTTAAACCAAGTGATTTTCCCTAGAGAAAATGGGGTCCTTGGAGACCCAATCCTGGGGCATAAATCCATATAGATGGTCATCCCTGTATAGTCCAAACTGAAGCTGCTCCTGTAGGTTTTCTCCTTGTTGTTCCCTTACCTACTTCCCAATTTCTCACATTTATTGTAGCCACACTATTCTAGGTTCAAAGTACTTTGCTGAGGCAAACACAGAGAAACATTTTTTGGATTTATTCTGGATTTGGGAAGATTTGAGTTGAAGAGACATGGATACATTGATATTATAGATTTTTATTCATGGCATATAATTAGGAGGAAATAAATAACTTCCATACAGAAGTTAACATTTATTGGGATGAAGATGATAATCCCAGGGAGGAGAGATAGAGGAGAAATGCCTGTAATAACTGTTTCTCTGATTATTTGTAATGGCGATCAAAGCCGGAAGATCTTAAAACATTTAAAATTGTATGGAAAATCAAGCTCCTGTGCCTGTGTTTTTTATGCCTTCCTTAAAGTCAACCTGTTTTTGTAATTACCCTAATTTAACTTTTTTTCTGTTTGCTTGTTTTGCTTATATCTTGCAGAAATCATACCATGTTCTCCCACAAATAATAATCTTCCTTATCACCCAAAATATGGGGCAGGTAGGCCAACAAGTTCACCACAGAAGAGATCTGTATGTTACTCTCTCCCTCCCGCCATCCTTATACACACACACACACACACACACACACACACTATCCCTCATGCATACCCATGGATGTTTTCCTTTTTTGTCTCCTAAAGGAAAAATTACAAGTATTAAACAGGAATTAACTACATTTGTAAAGAAGGGTACTGGAAATCGATTTGCAAGTCTAAAATGTATTTTGATCATACCAAGTATTGTTGACGCTATTTCTAAAAGGGTAATGTCCCAAGAGCATATGAAAATTCATTATTCTTTTGTAAATATTGTGTCACATAATTTTCTGTCAAAATGTTAAATGTTTTAATTATTATTATTATTAATATTTTGTAGCAGAATTGTTTAGTAGGTACACCATTTAGTATTCCAGTTGCTAAGTAAAGGATATAATGATTTAATTACCAAGTTGTAGGGTAACCACATGAATTATGTAGTCCTTAATTATGCTTTAAAATATTGGTATCAATTCTTGGTAGTAAGCACATTTTCTGCATTTGATATATTGATTAAATAATTTTAAGTACTTGTCAGTAATTTTTTTACACTCAAATAAGGAGCCACCTACACAGGCTGATAAGTGTGTGGGGGGTCACTTAAAAGATGGTCCTATAAGGCTAAAGTAGAAGAAATGTAGAAGACTGAACAATTCAACATTTACTCACCTTGACACGGGAAATATGGACTAATTGTTACAAAGCAGAAATTCACAAATCAATAGGAAAATCCATCATAGGAAGTAATGTGCTAGATGCTAAGCAGGACTAACCAAATGCCATCTCTAGTAAAACTGAATAATCAGAAAAATGTACTCATTGACCAGTGAACAATTGCATAGTTCATTGTCCTTTCTTTAACTTTCAGTTAAGATTTAGAATCACATTGATGAAATTTTCATTAAACACACCAAGTGCAATCCCAGCAATCTGTGAGACCGAGGCAGGAGGATTGCAAGTTCCAGGCCAACCTCAACAAATTAGTGAGATTCCCATCTCAAAATAAAAGCGAAACACTGGGGATGTTGCTCAGTGATTAAGCACCCCTTCCTTCAGTGCTGAAATAGAAATTTTCATAAAACATACCAATAAAAGCCATAGTTATACAGGAGTCAACCTAAAAGAGCTCCCCATAGTCAAAGCTAAAATAAATTGAACAGATAAGTGAATAAATAAATATGGTATCCGATTTTAGCAAAACATATGTTATTCTTGAGTCCATATTGATTTCATTTTTTGTTTTTATTTTTAGGATTATTATATAATATGACATTTTTCTTTTGATGTACAGTTCAAAGAATTTCAACATATATATGAATTTGTGTAATCACCATCACAACAAAGATACAGAGCAGCTCCACAACAAAAAACTCACTTGTGCTATCGTTTTTTAGCCACTTCCTCTATGACAACCATTGATCTGTTCTCTAAAACCATATTGTTGCTGTTTTCAATTAAATTGTATGGTATGTGTTATAGTTTAGATAAGAGGTATCCCCAAAAATCTCATGTGTGAAACAATACAAGAAAGCTCAGAGGTAAAATAAATGGGTTATGAAAGTTTTAACTTAATCAGTGCATTAATCCCTTATAGCGAGTAACTGGGTGGTTACTGTAGGCAGATAGTATATGACTGGAGCGGATGGGTTCCTGAGGCTGTGCCTTTGGGCTACATATTTTGTCCTGTGTGAATGGAACACTCTCTTTTTGCTTCATGGTACCATGATCCAAACTGATTTCCTCTGCCACACTCTTCCACCATAACATTCTGTCTCACCTCCCAGCCCAGAATGAGAGTCAGTCAACTATAGACGAACACCTCTGAAACCGTGAGCCCCAAATAAACTTTTCCTCCTCTAATTGTTCTTGTCAGATCTTTGGTCATAGCAGCGAAAAAGCTGACTAAAACAGTTTGTAAATTTCTGAAACTGGCTTCTTTCACTTTGATATTTATTCATGTTATTCCATATATCAGCAGTTTGGTCTTTTTTGCTGCTGAGTAGTATCCCATTCTGTGGCTATACATAGTTAATTCACTCATGGAAGGACATTTGGACTATTTCCAGTTGTTTTCTTGTTTTGTTTTTGAGAATATGAACATACTTGTTATAAACAATTTTGTACAGATATTTGTCCTAGAATAGATATTCAGATCCCTAGATTAAATACTAAGGAGTGGGAAAAGGATCATGTGGTAAGCATATGTTTAACTTTATGGGAAACTTCCAGAGATTTCCAGAGTAACTATAACATTTTACATTCCCACCAACAGTGTATGATCTCCTCTTTGGATTTTTGCCAGTCCTTAAAGTAATCAGCACCTTTTCTTTAGCAATCTAATAAGTGTGTACTGTCATCTTATCATGATATTATTTTGCATTTTTCTAATGGCTAATGAGGTTGAACTCACTTTCACATGTTGTTGCCATTACTGTATCACTTTTTACAAGTGTTTGTTCAAGTCACCTGACCAATTTTTAAATGTACTGTTTTCTGATAGTTGAGAGTTCTGATATTTGAGAGTTCTACATATTCTTTAGATAAATGTCATTTGTTGTTTATGTAATTTGAAAATATCAATGAGTCTAACTCGTCTTTATTATTTTAACAGTGTCTTTTTCAAAGAAAGGGGGATTTTTTTAGCTTTTGATAAAGTCTAATTTACCTTTTTTCATTTATGCATCATGGTTTTGATAGAATTCTTCATCTAACATTGGGTCACAAAGATTTTCTTTAACATATTCTAGAAGTTCTGTTGGTTTGTGTTTTATATTTAGATCCATGATTCATTTTGAGTGAATTTTTAATAAGGAGTAACTTAATCTTAGGCTTTTTTTGCACATGGGTCATGAATTATTCCATTTTGTTGAAAAGAAGATACTTTCCTTATTAATTCTTTTTTTTCAAAAATTAAATGACTATATTGTCATGAGTATATTTCTAAGCTTTCTTTTTCTGCTGCATTCATAAATGTGTTTATCCCTTTGTCACCTTACACTGTCTTGATTATGATAGCCTCTTTTTTTTTAGAAGAAGGCTGGCTATGAGTAAATGCATGCTTGAGTAAATACAAAAAAGAAAAAACAGGTGTAAAACTTTTTTGGCAGAGGAATTGAAAATAAATATGGAAGGATTGAGGAAAATAAAATCACCATTAGACCATCACATAATAATTGTTAAAGGAAGATCCACTAAGGAATGCTAAACTTTTTAGTATGCAAAACATGAGGGACAAAAATAATAGTTTCATGACCTCCAGATATCTTCTCAAAATATTTATTAGCTACTATGGTGGTTTTAAAATATATTTTCAAATCTTTGACAGTCCTCCCTACAAGAGGTAGAAAACTTGGTTCTCTCCTTTCCAGTGAAGACTGGACTTAGTGGCTTATTTCTAATGACTAGAACATGGAAAAATAAAAAGTGCAATTTGTCAGTACAGAAACCTGGCAGAGAGAGCTCTTGAACAAACTGATCATGTTAACATCACTAGAAATCAGGCTTTGATTATAGACACTCAATATCACCACTGTGGTATCTTTTCCAGTAACGTATAACCTCAAACTAATCAGATGGAACATCAGAAAAACCCAATGGCCACCAAGTTTTGGCCAGTACTCTTAAAAAGTGTCAAAGTCATGAAAGACAAGGGAAGACTGAGGGACTGTCATAGAGTGCAGGGGACTACAGACATGGTGACAAAAGCTACACAGTACCCCTACATTAAATCAGGAACTCAAAAACCAGGGGAAAGCTGGTGAAGACCAAACAATGTCTATAATAACATTATTATACCAGTGTTAATTTCTAACTTTCGTTACATATGCCTGGTTAGGTTAGTTAACATTTGGAGAAGATTTATGAAGCGTATAGTGTGTACTCTCACAATGTATGCTTGTTACTAATGTCAGTGTTTTCCCAGTTTTCTTTTCCTTTAAAAACACCCTGAATTTCCTTGAGGGAAAAAAAGTCCTCTCCCCGACTTTAAATTCATCTGGATTTCAATAGAGTAGTTTCAGGTGTCAATATGAAGTTCAAAGCGCTCCATATGTCTGGTCCTAAGGGTGGATTCTAAGATCAGTTTTAGTAGTTTAGGCAGGACTAATCCTGGGACTTTTTTGAGTGCCTGAAAAACAGCACTTCTCATTGCACTGCACAGTTAGGGTTGACATAATCTTAATCGTGGAGTTTTGGGGGCCATAAGCTAGAGTCTGGGGATGAATGCAACCCAGTGGGACGCACATGCCCGGGATGAAGTGAGTGAGAAGAAAACACCAGGTCTGGGTGACATTTTTAAGCCACTTTATTTAGCTATGTCATAAGATTGTCAGCTCCTGGAAAATGACTCCAGACTTTTCAGTTTTATGAGACAATAAATTCCTTAATTCTCCTTTCAAAACGTTTTTTGGGGGCTGAAGTTAAGTCATATGCAATTTGCATCAGAAAATGTCCTTTAAATTATCAATGTAGTATAAAATAAATCTGAGGTACTTCTGTTCTTTTTAGAGAAGAGATAAAGCAATAATGATTTATTTTGAACCCTAGTGATTTATTTCATGTCCATTCCATTTAACAGTGAACTATAGAAGGACAACCCCATCTTTCTTTGAAGTTGCACTCAACACAGAAGATATTATAGGAAAGCCCATAACACGTATACTAGTGAATAAAAATGCAATCGGTCAGTGCTATAAAAGTAATAGATAATTACATATGCAATACTCAGTAACACAAAAGAGAATGCTTTGGGTAGTATAGAGAGGTGAACCCCAAAAGACTTACAAGGTCAATATCAAAATCTCTACAATCTCATATAGGATATAAACAAAACTTTTTTCTATTTCTAGAACCAAATTAAGGACTAAAGACATAGAAAAAGGGGTTTTGTAGAAATAAGACTTAACTAGTAAAACCATGTCCCTGCCTTTGAACCTCCCCCCAGCTACACCACAGAAACTGCATGGATTAAGGAGAATGTGCAGTATATCCCCTATTCCTTCTTGTGCAATCTATGTCTTTGGTTTCATGCAATTTCCTCAGTTAATCTGAAATGCCATATTAAATCTATAGCTCCTAACTTAGACTATAAAAAGAATGGATTTTATTTATTATTTATTTATTTTTGCAGTACTGGGGATTGAAGCCAGGACCTTGTGCATGCTAAAGGGTAATTCCTACATGTTGAGTCATTTTGTGCTGTAATCAAAAGCAAAGCATGCTACTCAGTCTTTAAATTGAGCATATACTATTAGTGGAGTTCTTACCTAAAAAGTATATCAGGTTCAATAGGATTATATCCATAGTATGCCCATGATACAATTTTAAAATCAACACCCAGTAGACTTACTTTTGAGTAATCAATTTAGAGTTCCTTAAATTTCTTACTCTTGACAAACCCCTTCCATTCTCCAACCCTAATTTATCCAAATGGTTCTCAAATTAAGTTGCATAACTCCACGTGGAAGATTTACAAGGGAGTGATAAGAGGACTGGCAGATGTTCCTCAGTTCACTCTGAGAGGGAAGGGCATGTGGAAATGGCACTGGTTTGAATGACATTTGGAGTAATGGCCTGCCATTCCGCTGGCACTTTTAGTGTTAAGCAAGTGATCTGCAAAGTAAAGTGGATTCACAGTTAGAGTCAGCACCAGTGCACAGGTCGCCCGTAAAAATAGAAGATTCCATTATTCTTCAGGCTCCCTAGAGGGAGCAAGGTCTCTAGCATCATTACCAGGACTAAATCTGACTTTTCTACCTCCCCTAATTTCCTCCTAGTAATTATAGGTCAAGCACTCTTTTGTAAATTATAAAACCTTTGTTCTTATCAAAAATGAATAGCTGAGGAAAAAATTATAAAAAGAGTCCAAGGAAAAAAATTTCAATTAGAAAACCAAGCTAATTTGGTATGACCAAAGACTGTCAGGCATACTGACAGTGCTCTATTATGCAGTCATTTGGGCTCTTTCAAATTAGTTATGTTAATGTCCTGTGAGTGAATGTAACACTTGGATGGGACAAGATTTCTGCAATTAATTTCTGCAGTCAGTGGAGAGACAAGCAAATTTATTTTCCCCCTCTCTGGGAATTGGTAGTGGAGGGTGTGAGGTAGCGAAAGTGCATTTAGGAACAGAGTACAAGCTAAACACAAGCCCTAAATAAAGCAGAAACAATGGGAGCCAATGCCTCCTCATTCATTCAATTGACAATGTTTTGCAGCTTAAACCTGTTTTATTAATTATGTTTGACATTTCCTTAATTAGTTTCATTTACACCAAATCAATCCCTACTGCTGTATGGCATCATTTATCATTTTGAAAAATTTGCATACTGAGTGCTGACTTTTCCTACTTAATTATACATTAAAAGTGTCAAGCGCGCTTGCTGCCTGGCATTATCTGCGGCAGAAAGGTTTGTGGCTGGACGGTGATGGTATTAATCATTAAGAGCCCCAAAGTGCTGCTGGGTAATATCTGGGGAGTAGAGTGGCTCTCATTTTAACGCTAGAGAGCAGAAGTGCTTTTGTAAAATGACCCACAGCAAAAACAAAATAAATGACCTAAAACATCCGGTGTACTGTAATGCTTTGCTCTTTCAATAAAAATATGCTTTGGTGGGAAGGTTTCCTATTAACTATTCATTTTCTGTAAATTTAAGCACTATGAATCCTCTAATAGTAAATTTGTGATCTCTGCTTGGACTTGAAAACAAGATATTTTGGTTGAATATATAATGGTGGCTTGGTAGTGTACATTCCAATATATGCCAACCAAATGTGTTACTTTACAAATGAAAGCTAGAAAATATCGCATACCATTAATACAGTGATTGATGCTGCTCATTTCTTTTCTACTTATAACTTTCAGTGAATAAGCAACAATTTTTCACTGAACATGGAACACAACTAAACATAGAATATAGCTAACAAATTTAATACTGTAATAGAACTTTATTTGTATACAGTTGGAATTCATAACAGAATTTTCAATGATGAAATAATATGAACCTCTAGAATTTTTAAGCATGAAGCATAATTGTGACCAATAGTAATGAAAGAGTTAACAGGAACCTGTTTGTAAATTGTGTATCAACTATGCCTTCCTTCATGTCAGAACCCAAACTTACTGCATTTAATATTCAAATTCATTTTCAAATGCTTGCCCATTAACATAATATATGCCACTTTGCAAGCCTGGTCAGAGAAATCTGTAACTAAATAATTTTCAAGTTTCCTTCATATCAGATGCATTATATGCAGTGTGAAATTATTTCCCCACTCTGTCCCTTTGCTCAACAGCAGAAAAGCAACACAATATAGTTGATATCACTGTAAGTGCACCTCATTCTTTAGGAGCCACTATATATGCAAGAAAGTTTATAAATGCTAATTTTAAATGAACTTTTAATTGCATAGATTATGTATGATTGCAAAGTTCAAAGGCAACTGTAATACAGCATGACTTAAAAACAAAAGAGCAATATACATGGCACAAACCCATTCATGCAAATATTATAAATAACCCACTTTATTCAGTTAAATCCTCTGTTTTTAATGATACCATTATTAAATAAATTTCTCCACACTAAAATAATTAAGTAATAACATATCTAATTTAAATGTATTATGTTGGAAAACACCAAAATGATCCAGGTATCTAGAGATGATTCAGTTTAATTTTAAAAGTGATATTGAAGCCTATAATACAGTTTTTATATACATTGTGTCTCCTAAATTTTTAACTTCAAATCTATACTTATATTCTTTCTTGCCCTTTCAAACCATAGTCCTTAATTCCAATTGCAGTTCTAAAAAGGGAAAATAGTTTAATTCGAACAGAATAAAATATAAATATTGATAATAAGAAATGGCATATCTTAACATTCACTATATCCCAGCCACTTTGATAAATGCTTTATATTTATTATCTTAATCTTCACTATAATCTAATGAGATAAATATACAATTAGTTCACTAAGTCTTACAGTCTTAGGTGGGCAGTCTAAGATTACAGGTCTATAAAGTACCAAAGTTCAATGTCACAAAGATTGTCCATTCCATGTCCATGTTCTCAGGCATTTTGCTGAACTACATATGCTTATAATATTCCACAAGCCTCTACATGCACATGTGCTACAGTTGAAAATATATATATCAGCTATTTGAATCAGACTGATGCACTTAAATCCAAGTCTATTATTGACCAGTGATATGATTTTCAGCATTTTACTTAGATTGCCTGGACTCCTTTCTCATTCATAAATAAGCACTAGTGTACCTATTTAATATAGTTGTTGGAAAGTGTAGATTTGGTCATATCATAGTAGACCAGTGTTGAGGTGACTTTCCCTGTTAGATATAAAGCAACTGTTTAAATTGGATCCTTCACTGGGCACACTCTAGGAACTCTCACCTGTCTTTGAATGAATCCTTGTAAGGGAAGTGTTTGGTTATGTTAAGTACTGCAACTAATCTCCTCTCTCGCCATTCAACAATCTCCCTCACCCTCATCCTCATAATCCATCTAGAATCTGTATTTGTTCTGGTAAAAATTATCTGCTTTCTTCATGTCTGCATTTTTACCCTATACCCAGGACAAGGGCACTTCTAACTCTCCCCACCCATGAACAGCAGAAGGTGATTGACGTTCCCAATCGAAATGGAGTTAACTTGAGAAGTTAAACCCAAACAGAAAATCAAGACTTGAGTGCAATTCCTCACAAACAACATATTTAATATCATGTAGCTATATAATTGTTTTTATGTTAACAGTTGATAACCTGATCCAAAGACAAAGACAAAATTTACCCAGGGAACTTAATTCTTAATTCCAATATTTTGGAGGGTATTTGAAATTGAGAGTGTTACAGATTATCAAAGTAGATTCTTGTTGGCACTGAATTTCATTACATATAGTTAAAAGTGAAAATCTTCAAAGTGTGATTGAAATTCAAATAATTGTTCATCAAAATAAACATGTGCATGCCTGAGTCACATAAATATAAAGTTAGTTTATATACACACTCCATATAACTTTACTTTCTTTTAAGCATGGAGTATCTCCAGATACTTATGGTTTTTCAAGGAAGAACACACACACACATGCACACACACACACACACACACACACTATATCTATATAATACTATGTATAGATAGATAGATATGCATATTTTACAATTCAGAAACTCTACTTGTTAAAAAAAATTAGTGAAACTCATTTACTTGGCTCTTACAGGATTCATTAACCTTTGTCTTTTTTTTAAGAAGCTAGGAACTATTCTAAAACTGACATTGTCATTAAAAACCAATAGGAAGTCACCATTTTTAAATTAAAGTCATTAGATAAGTTTTTCAAGAGTTAAAAAAAGATTAGAAAAAATTCAAATGAGAAAAATAATTTTGCTTTGGGTGTAAAAAGACCCCAAGAGGAATTCCCCAAGTTTTCTTGGAAAGTACTCTTTTGTGATCAGAAAATCTCTACGAAATTTCAACCCAGAATGTTTTTAAGGACTTAACTCCTTCATACTTAAACTGAAATGACTCTTTAATAATAATTATATGATTTTCCTTTTGCACAACAAAGGAAAAATGAGTATCACACAATATGATAAAAAATATTTTCCAGTAACAGTTCTAAGAAAAACATGAATATGTCATGATATTTTAAATATCATTATCTCATAATTATATGTTACATCATAGTTGTATTCCCAATATCACAAAAGATTATATTCTTTTTGCCTTTTTTTTAAGAATATAAGTCCTTTAACAAATAAACTAATAATCCTTCATATGTGAATTAATATTTTGAATTAATATTGGGGGCACCAGCCATCCATACCATGACTTCCTACTGAGAGGACTGGCACATGTGTAAGTGCTGACCACCTAAACCTAAGAGTATTGAAATTAATGAAAATTAAAAGTGTGTGAAGTTGACTCTAGCCATAGCTTCATTGCCAACATTATAAAACACTAAATTTGGTTATATTGGACATAAATATATAATATGATTTCCACTAGCTATCTTTCATATATAGTTAGCCAGAAAAATACATAAACTAGCATCCAAATGATTATACCATTAATTCCCTTTATTCCTCTCATATTACCCTTGTTCTGTTTCATTTTATTATCCCTTAACGTTACTAAAATCATTTCAAAGAAAGCATTCTGCACTTTGGCAATGCTTCTCCATTTCTATTTATACATCCACCACCAGGTTAATTTTTTAAAATGTCACTCTGGTTCTGCAACTTCCCATCTCAGAAACACTCCAACTTGCAATGTTAGCTGCCAATTGTTTTGTGCTCCAGTCAGCTAAAGCTACTCTCCCTGAAATATCTCTTCTGGGTTTGTTATACCTCAGGTTTTTAAAATATCTTTGCTCTAAATTAGAATATTCTGTCACTGGCTACCTAGATGTCCAAATTTACTGATTGTGCTTTTGTCAACTGAAAAGTATCATTTCTTTTCTCTGGTTTCCTATATAGCATTACCTTCTGACATTGTTTATCATAGTTTACTGTTTATATATGTTCTTTCCTAAATTGTTATACATTATAATCTTCTCGAAAGATGACACTATGATTTCTTATTTTCAGATACCCAAAAATATCATGGACACTGTAGTTGATATTTATTCTCTGTGTCCTCTCATTTATACTGTAAGTTCCTTAAGGGATAAAACAATGCTTAGAAAAATTCCTGCTTTAAAGATATTCTTAAATTAAATAAATTAAAACTTCCCTTTTGACTTATTACTGCTCTACAAGAACATAAAATCATCATGTATATATACACAATAGAAATCAAGAATATGTACAATATCACAACTGGAAATCTTTTGAAACAATTGAATGTCAAATTGTGGACTCAGATATTTCAAGTGTCTTAATTACAGGTGATTTAATATAACTCAATCTATTTCTAAATTTCTGAGTTGGCAAAAAGCACACATGAATTATGTGTCAAGAGGTAAGAATCACCAAAGGCTACATGCTACCATATCCAGGCTTAGGCATTTAGTGCTTTCTTAGATAGCTTGAATGGATAGCTTGCTAGAATTCAAATACATTTTCTAAATTTGCTGATGAAGACATAATGAGTTTGAAGAGAGAGAAAAGGATGGAGAAAAAGAATACTATCATTCCAATTTTATTATATTTAATTAAAAAGTTATCACTGGCATTAATAATATTAAGACAAAAGGTATAGATAAAACAAGTTTTATAGTAAATCATCAGGACTAACTTTTAAATTCAAGCTTTTCCTTTAGGTGTACATTACTAACGTTTATTTTTGACTTCTCAAACCATTTCTCCCTGTTAGAACTCTTTTGTTTGCAGATTTAAAAAAAAATGTCCAACTCAATTAGCTTAAACTAATAAGGGAAAGATCAATGTTTATAACCAAAACTTTTCCAAATAGATCAGAACACCTGGAACTCAGTGTACAATGTGTTCCTTGGTATCACTTTCTGTGAGATGACCAAGGTGGGCAACTGTGGCTGTAGTGGACTGAATAGAACTCTCAGTGGCTCAACCAAAATTTTAAAAGTTCTGACTATCACAAGAGGTATCACATACACAGTTCTGAACCTAAAAATGTGGTGGGCAGAAATGGAGTAGTGTTTATGGGTCAGGCCCGAGAAATATTCCAATCTAAAGAGAGGCTGGATCAGCTTCATTGGAACCACATGGAATCAGTTTGATCTCCCGCAAGGAAAAGTAAACACCAATAACATGAACTAATAAAGAGCAGAATAGTTTCATGCCATAAAGAGAAAAAAATAAAAATAATCTGGAAGACTGAGACACACACACCCCTATGTTGGGAAGTTTGAATTTTCAAAAGTTAGCCTTGATGCTTTACTCCAAATTTGGTTTTTAACTTTTAAATTTAATTGACATGTAAGACTTTTACATGTTTAAGGAGTACAGTGTGATAATCCTATACATGTATACAATGTATAATGATCAGAGTCATTAGTGTCTCCGTAAGCATTTATCATACATTTCTGTTGAGAGTCTTGAAATCCTCTCATCTAGTTCTTTATAAGATATATATAGTAAGTTGTAACTTTTAACTTTCTCCTGTAATCATGAATATAAATAGGTTGTAGATAGATGGATTCTCTCTATATATTTAGTGATTATATACACACATATGGTTTTTAATAAGAACACACATTATAATGAAGTGAAACACACATTATTACCTCATGAATATATATGACTGCATGACCAATGTGATCCTACAATATGTACAATCAGAAAAATGAGAAATTCTACTCCATTTATGTATGATTTAACAAAATGCATCAATGTATTCTACTGTCATGTGTAACTAATTAGAACAAATAAAAAAAATTTAAAGAACATACCTTTTAACATTTCACAAAATACCTAAAACTACAATTACTTTTCAAAATATGAGAAGCATATTAATAGTATCTATATTTCCATATTATATTTTAGCTCATACATTTGCTAAATAAAATTCAAGAATTTTGATCAAATGAAAGTACAGTTTAGTCTGTCACTTAACATAGCTAAGAAATAACTCTAAAACAACATTACCATTAATTTTTCATGTGTTTGGATGTAACTCTCTCAGCTTAACTCATGGCCCTCTATCAGCCACTTCCAGGATTGGTTGTTCTTAGTATAGTTGACAGATGGGCAAAATTTGTTCTCGAATTTACTCAGAAGAACCATGGGAAAGAATTTAAATTGTGTCCATTCTGGGATTGGCTATACCTAGGCATGCCTGGTAAACCTGGGATGAATAGAGGGAAAGCTTAAGGAGCCAGACATGATAAACTTAAGTCAGCATCATATTCTCAGTCATAACATGTAAGAAGACTCTTGATGATCCGTTGCCAGTTCAGTCTGAATAAATTACCACATCCTAAGGGGGAAAAAGTTCAAATACAATTGAAAACCTATAACATACTGTGAACACTGAAGAACCTTAACAGTGCCATTAGAGAAAACTATAGAGAAAGCCGTTTAGTCAGTGTTCTCTGGAGGAACAGAACCAGAATATGTGTGTGTGTGTGTGTGTGTGTGTGTGTGTGTGTGTGTGTATGTGTGTGTGCACATGCATGCACATGTGTGTGCATAATTATGAAAAGGGAGTTTATTTTATTGACTTACAAAATCAGAAAGTGGATAATCCCACCATGACTTCTGAAGGCTGCAGAGCCAGAGGAACAATTAGCTGCACATTCCAAGAAGTTAAAGCACCAGAAGAAAAGACCAACAAACAATGCAACCTCCATCCAAGAGTGAAGGTCTGGAAACTTCCTGGAGAATCAGTGGGCAAGATCCACTTTGGAAGAATATAGAAGCTGGAGTCTGTCCTCAGACAATTTCAAAAGTAATTGATGCACTCACTCAAGAAGAATCAAGCTCAATTTTGCCTTAGCGTCCACCCTCCCCCTCAGTTTGCTGGCCCTTATGCTAATCATTCCTGAAAACACTATCATTGATACACTCAGAAGTCTCTTAATCTTCGGCATCTCTTAATTTCAATCAGGTTGACAATCCAGATTAGCCATCACACCCTCCCAATTCCACCATACTTCATCTCCCAGTTTAAGCCAAAGACATTTATCAATTGCTTCCTAGAGTGCCCCAGTGCAGCAAAGGAATATTGGAAGTGTCTACTATGCCATGCAGCATAGCTCTAGAGAAGCAGTAGGGTTCTTAATAGATATGAAAAAAAAAAGGTGCTGCTGTTACCTCATGGGGTTTGGAGATCTGAGGAGTTGACCCATTTCTGAGTCACATTCTAAACAGGGGACATACAGAAATACTGAAGGAGCATTTGCCCTTCTGCCACTTACTAGCAGTATGACATTATACAAATCAGATATCTTATTCAAAATTCAGTTTCCTCATCTTTTAAATAGAGATAATAATAATATTGTTAACGTATTGAGTTAATATGCTTGTCAGAGGCCTTATCTATTATCTATTATTACTGCCTTAACTGCTGTTGAGATTATTTCCCTGATCAGGGTCTCACAGAACCTTTAGCAATATAGTAAGAACATGGACTTGGGAGTTTACGACTCTGCAACAGGCTATGTGAAATGGAAAAACTTGAATAAAATATTTTAGTCTTTGTTTCCTTATCTATAAAATAATTTTAAAAGGTTTTTCTCCCAGACTATTAGGAAAAGTCATTATAAGACATCCAAACTATCAAGTACATTTCCAATGTACCTAGCAGTGGTCTGAGGGGTTTAATGTATTAATTCATTTTAGTCCTCTCTCATGGGAACACCACAAAATAGTTACTATTGTTTTTTCTGTCTTACAGAAAAGATAACTGAGGTGCAAGCCTCCTTACCAAGGCTCAAATCAGAAGTAGTATTCAAATAGAGCTTCCAGATAAAACATAAACAGTCTTAAACATTAAGCACCACCTCTCAGTGTCTAGAAAAGTATAGGGTTTCATAAGCGGTAGCTTTCTTTATCACTTGAGTCATCACAAGTATTTATATTATAGATGTTCAGAAATACTGGTAAATAAGTATAAGGTTGTTATGGTTTGGATGTGAGGTGTCTCCAAAAATCTCACATGTGAAACAATGCAAGAAGGTTCAGAGAAGACATGATTGGGTTACAAGAGCCTTAACCTAATCAGTGAATTAATCATCTGATGAGATTATTTGAGTGGTAACTGAAGGAAGGTCGGTTACAGCTGGAGGAGGTGGGGCATTGGGGTTGTGGCTTTGGGATAAATATTTTGTATCTGGTGACTGGAGTCTCCCTTCTTCTTCTTCATCCTCCTCCTACTCCTACTTCTCCTCCTCTTCCTCTTCCTCTTCCTCTTCCTCTTCTTCTTCTTCTTCTCCTTCTCCTTTTCCTCTTCTTTTCTTCTTCCCCTCTGTCATACTCTTCCACCATGATGTTCAGCCTCACCTGGGACCCCTGGGAATGGAGTTGACTGTATATGAACTGAGACCTCTGAAATCTTGAGCCCTCAAATAAACCTTTCTTCTCCTAAAGTTGTTCTGTTCAGATCAGAACACAAAAGCCCTCTAAAACAAAGGTATAGGTATTGAATAAGAATAATATATCATGCATGATAGGTCAATTTATTGTGTATATATTTAGAATCTTGAATTAATAGTTATGTTTAAAATTGTCATGATATTTTATAAACATTGAATTTTTCCTCGTTTTTTTTTGTAAAACTGTTTCAACAGTGTTGCTCAGAATCTTTTTTATTTTAAGTGTGGAGTCAGTCGTTTTTCATTCAGGCACTATTACAATGTAATATAAACTGGGTGGTTTATGAACAGAAAGTTTTTACTTACTGGTCTGGAGACTGGAAAGTCCAAGATCAAGATGCCAGTAAATATGGAGTCTGGTGAGAGCCAGTTATTATGTTCATAAATCGTGCTTTCTCCTTGTGCCCTCACATGAAGGAAGGGGGCAAGGAGTTCCCTTGAGCCTATGCTTTGAGGGCACTAAACCCATTACTGAGGACACTGACCTCCTGACTTAATCACCTTCCAAAGCCCCATCTGCTCAGACCATCACCTTGGGGTTAGGATTCCAACATAAGAATTTTGAGGGGACCTCAGAAGAAATTAGTTAAATAAACAGAAGTAGTTGTCTTAGGTAGGCGTAAACACACTATTAACTCAATCATGTTTTAATAAAGAAAAAAATAACATCTCTATCTTGTGTTCATTTCTGTCTAAAATCATCATGACTCTATGTGACCCTGTCTCATAGAAATACTATTTCAAAATAATCAGTAAATCAAGTTGATTTTGTATGTTTAACTTAACAGAGATTCTAATTATTACTTTATAACCATATATTATTTTGAATTATTTTCTTCAAGAAGTTATAAAGAAATAAAACTTGTGCCTAAGGCATATAAGAATATTCTAGTTATCAAAATGGAGCATTACATAGACATATGCTTTCATGCCAAAGGAATCATCAGTTATAATAACTTAAAACTTTTAAGCTTTAATTTAATTTTAAGAATTACAAATTTTAGAGGATATTTTTTATTCGGTTAACTCTTTTCTTAATTATATTATATATGTATGTCATATATATGTGTATATATTAGTTATAGGTGGACATAATACCTTTATTTTATTTTTATGTGGTGCTGAGGATTGAACCCAGAGCCTCATGCATGCTAGGGGAGCACTCTACCACTGAGTCACAACACCTGCCCCTGTTCAGTTAACTCTTCAGAAAATGATGCACAAACCAACTTAAGGAGACCATTGCTTGTTTCAACTTATTATATAACTTTGTCTGCTGAAATGTTAAATTTTTATCTTTGAAGCTAAATTGCTTTTATAATATAGGTATTGTGTAAAAAGTTAGTTGAAAATTAGCCCCAAATGGAAAATATTGATGGAGGCATAATTTAGTATACTTAATTTTATATGTTTTATATTCTTAGAGGCCAGAATCCACTTCATATTAATCATATATTGGTCTGGAGTAGTCCATAAAATAATCTTAATCCTAATTTTGAACAACATTTATTATAACAAAATTCTCCTCAGGATAAATAAGACAATGAACTTCTTATATTTATTCTAATCCAATTGAACACTATCTCTCTCTCACACCCCTTTTCTCTTTCACTCAGAAATACATAGAAATTCTTCCTATCTTAATTTTTTTTCCTAGAGAGAATTATCAATTATTTACATATAAAAACATATTATAGTAAATTTTGTATTTGTAAGGTTTTTCTTCTGTTTTGTTGGCACTAAAGTTAAAGATGCTAATGCACAATTCTCCATTTTAAAGCAGCATGTACAGAAGCCATTTTTCCTATTTGAATTTAATTTTTATACTGAGGAATATGTTATTAAAAATCAGAATTAATTAATATTAGTCACTTGAAATGCAATTTGAAGCCCAGAGTGCCCCACTCTCCTACCTCCACCACCCTGAGTGATCCTGCAGCTGACTCTGGAATACATTTACCAGATCCCATACACAGGCCTGGAGTTCTGTCGTAATCATTCTTTTCATAGCACAATTTGTGGGTCTCTGTGAAATGCAGCTATTGGTAGTTCTGCCTGTACTCAAATGAAGTGATATTGAATTTCTATTATGCATGTGCCTTGGAAACCTCACAGCTCTCCATAAAGATTTTATTCACACAGCAGATTTGTTGTGACTTAGATAGTTTCAGACAATTTTAGATTTGAATGGACATGGCAGGATCTGACAGTATAAAAGAAATATCAGGAGAAAGAAACATGTAGAACCAAATGATATATTAAGCAACCTACCGAACAAAGCAAAGAGAAAGGCTGTGATTGTAGTAAACAAAACCAGAAAGCATGTCTTTGAAGGACCTCTCATGGGGGCTAATCTTTTTATATTGCATATATCAGTTGGCAACGGAACTTGGCAACTCCTTTCATCCTACAAATTAAGTTTTGATAAAGCCCTGTTCCTTATATAACCTTCATACTTTGAAATAAATTGTTCATAATAGCACACATTCTAGTTTTCAAATATTTTCCCAATGGTCCAGGTCACAAATACAAAATGAAATATAAATACAAATATTCATTACTCTACTAGCATTTAGAAGATTTAATTGGAAAAGGAAGAAGAATAGAAATCAAATAATGGTGAAATCAATTCATGGTAAAAAAGAAAAAAAATGAGTTAACTATTTAGTTTGAAAATGAGTTTAATATGACACTTTCTTCATTATAGACAGTGCACTGATCATCAGACATAAATTAGGTGCTGCAGAAATAATACTAAAGAATGTAGACAATATCCACTGTTTCATAGAGCTCATTTGCTAATGGGGGAAACAATTAATAAAGAAGTAAACAAAGAATTCTAATGGCAATAAAAGCTATGATAAAAATAAAATAGAGCCATGGGACCAAATCTATCTGCAATGGTAGCAGAGTGTGAGGGGGCAGCCACTTTATCCCTGGTGGCCAGGGAAGGCCTCACAAAGGAAATGGTGTGAGCTGAGCCAGATGACAGTAAAAAGTCACCCATGTGGGCAGGGCACTCTGAATGGATGTCACAGCACATGAAAAGTCCTTCCTGGGCTAATGTCTCCATCAGATGGGATTTCTTCAGATCACACATTTATGTTACTTTTAGAATGTTTCACTTTTGGAAAAAAAGTTGTATAGACACGAAGGGAGATAGAGGAGTGGGTTAGAAAAGAAAATAGCTAATAGCTGTATTAGGAGAGTCAACATTCATTTGTTCTGATAGATCTCAAGAATTAGATGTATCCAAGGAAAAATCAAGGTAAATAGTATATTTAATTATGTACTTTTGGAAATTTTATATCTGACCCCAAATCAGTCTGCTGCTTTTTTAAATATAGCATTCTCTATCTTCACAAGCAATGTTACTATGTTTGATCTCTATAGCATCCATTTATGTGAATTATTTAATATAAACCTGACAACAGTTACTAGCTCTGCAGAAATCTCCCAAGAGCTGACTCTCAGCGTTCTCCATCATTCCCTCTACTGTTTCTAGCCAATCTTTCCAAATCTCCTATGATACCCAGCCTGTCATGTTCAGAGGACTGTATGCTATATTATTTAATACCAAGATGTTAGGGATTTGTCATATTTGAAAAGAAAGTATGAGAAAAGGTAATTGTCAATACAGAGTAACATATATCTATGTATGGTCTTTCAATCATCCAATAACTCAGGTGGAGAAGATAATTCTAAGTAAAATGCCATGTTATTGCCCTTCAAATCATGATATTATTCAGCTACCATGTGAGCCTTTCTTTGACATAAATTTGCCATGAGTTCTGTTCCAGAAACTTTCAGATAAGCACCATCAGCCTGGAGGAATTTTGGAACACTCAAATTTATTGATAAATTCAAGTGCAAATTAAATGAACCTACAATATATGTTTGAAGTTTTCTTTAAAGTTGCCTTTACAGTCAACAAATAATTGTAACCTTAATAGTTTGTAAACTCTTTGAGAACAAAGGCAACACCTATCCCAATCATGTCTTATATTCCCCACTAACATTGGATTTGAAATTGTTAAAGAAAAATTGCCCTGTTCAATTTAAGTAGGCAAGGAAAAGTTTAGTGAAGACCACTGCAGAAAAGGAAGACCAAACTCAACTCTGCAGAAATAATAGGCAGGAGAGAATTTAAGCACTGGAATCTGCTACTAGAAGAATACTGGAGATAATAGAGATGAGACTGGTCAATGTGAGTAGGCTATCTGGATCTGCTAATTTTCACTTACGAAGCTAAACCCTATCTACCCATGAAGACTTAGGGACAGGGTCTTATCTTTCTTGATAATTATATTTCAAAGGCATGGCTACCATGTCCTTCAAAAAGATATTTCTGGGTTATAACACTGAAAAGAGGATGGGAGAAGATCTATATATCAAAGAAGCAGACAAAAAACATTTGCAATTGCAAATTTTCTAAAGTAAATTCTCTAGGAAAATGGAGGTCAGGGACTTATGGGTCAGAAAGAAATCTGCCTAAAGTTTGGTCAAGCTGAGATGAATCTTCAAGCCATCTAGGTCAGAAAGTAGTACTTGCTCAAAAAATATTTCCTGAATTGGTGAATATAAACCTACCAAATACTTTAGGAGTGTAGCCAGACTTTGAAAACTTTCAGCCCCAACATACTTGAATAAATCATAAAATAAATGCTCCCAAAGTGATTAATTCCATAAAATCTAAATCACAAAATTTTATTTCTATTATAATACTCAAGATATAGCACAAACTGTTGTTAATTAATAGCCTACACTAATCTTTTGGGTTTCTGCTAAATGCTTGCCTATAAATAGGCCTCATTTTTTCCCTTGTCTCATTGCTAATTTTTACTCCATTCTTTTATTTTTTGGTAAGATATTCAATTATGAGATGATTTTTGACTCATACCTGGAAAGAATTTTTTTAGCAAACATTAATGGAAAGGATGAAACTCATTTTACTGAAGTGACCACTCAAAGCAAGTATTTTATTTGCCCTTCTCCACTGAGAACTATGCCCAATTACTTCAATTAATTGTAAAATTACCAAATAGAGTGAACTCTTCAATGGCTATATAATCAAAAAAGTGGAAATATTTTGCATTTCCTGGTCAAAATTCAAAGAATAAATATTTATTTTGCCATGCTAAACCTCCCCTCACCATCTGAATCCATCATTTATTAGAATAAAAAAAATACCTAATGGCAAGTCAGGGAAAACAACTTAAAAACTCTCTGCCTGATTTACATAGAGAAGAACAGGATGCCAGGCTCTTCAAATTCCACTCTCCAGAAGTGCATCTGAGAAGAAATTATGATGATCTCAAAATTTTGATGATGCTAAAGATGTTTCATCAGCTGGGGAAAAAAAGGAAAAGGCAGACATTTTTGTTGTTTTTGTCATTGTTGCTATTTAGAGGAACTCAGGTTTGCATGCTAGGCCTCATATGGAGAGTCTTTTGATGGTAGGAACTTCAAAGCCCATCACAGACTTCGGGGGATTAATCACTTAATGCAACAGTGCATAGGTGGGATTACCTCAAGTCAAGCTCTGCTTATTCTGTTCGTGGAGAGCAAATGCCCATCTTTTTGTTTCCAACAGTACTCCAGTTGAACAAACTCTGCTTACAAGTTACTTCATGTATGTGAGGTGTGAAATGAAAACAAAGTCCAAATGGTGCAAGGGGCAATTGATGCCCCATTTAATTCAGGAGGCATCATTGCCGTGTAGCAAACCTGAGCATTAAAATGCAGCTGTTCAACACATGAAATTTTACAAAAATAAAGAAATAAATAAATAAAAATTAAAAATTAAAAAGCAGCAAGATTATATAATGTTAAATTAGGAAAAAAGCTGAATTTTCTTACTGCAAAGATCGTTCAAGAAAGAGCTTTATATACTGATTAAAATTCTTTAAAATTAGTAGAAATCTTCTAGAATACCTAGAAGCTAGTAGGAGAGTGGATTCTATTTCCATCAAATTCACTTTTAATTGTCATTAATCTTTAAAAAAAAATTGCATCATGACATCAGAAAAGAACATGTAGAAAATCTGTAAGCATGTGAAAAATAAGGCTGTATGTTCCAGCTGGCAAAATAAACAATAAAAATAGTAATAATTATAATCATAATAGAACTTAATTAGAAAAACCTCAGAAAAGATCTTGAATGGGGAACAGGGGCAGGCTATGGATGGACATCATCTTTCAGGTTTAAAATGAAGATTAGGTGATACTTTAATCCCTCAGATGATCTTCAGGAGGAATGAAATTGAATTTAATCATGGTTCGGAAAGGCCTTCTGATAATGACTTAGAAAAGGAAAGAAAACCAGAAGTATGCATTAAATATATTACTGTTAGAACTGGAATGGAAATTGAACAGAAATGAAAATAGCAGTTGTGTCACAACATAATATACAAGTGAAGAGTTTGTAGATAGTGTAATTTTTACATATTTAAATATAAATTTTATTGTTTATTATATATAACTATAATGTATTATGGGGAGAATATAAATGAAAAATTAAAGTGGAAGGAAATAGGGTAGAAGTGCTTTGCCTGGTACACTCACTCCATACAATGTTTTTTTAGATAGGGAAAGGCTAA
The DNA here is from genome assembly GCA_020662805.1 of Glaucomys volans. Lineage (NCBI taxonomy): Eukaryota > Metazoa > Chordata > Mammalia > Rodentia > Sciuridae > Glaucomys > Glaucomys volans. The sequence continues at coordinate 758,764 of JAJEJO010000930.1, read as the reverse complement.
GTTATAGAAACAGAGATCTAAAAATGAATAAAAATGATTTCAGTGGCTCAAGTAAGAAAAATGGTAATTTATCTCTTATGTAACAGTAAGAAGTAAGTAGCATTGAATAGCTTGATGGGTTTTTCTCCATGAAAAACCAGGGATCCAGGTTCCTTTCATCTCATTGCTTCACCTGTCCCAGATGTTGTTTTTATTTGAATATTAAAAGCTGAGCCCTCACCTCATCAGTCTTCCAGCCTATGAGAAGAGAAAAGCAGCAATCCAGCACACTCTGTCGTGTATTTTAAGAAATTACCTATAAACTACACAAATCACTTCTGCTTATACCCATTAATGCAAATTCAGTGTCATGGCCACACCCAGTACATGAGTTTGCTAGAGTTTGCATAATAAGCATCACAGACTGGGTATTCAATAACAGAAATGTATTGTCTCACAGTTCTGGAAGCTAGAAGTTTGAGATCAGTGTCCATAGGGTTGATTGCCTTTGAGTTCTCTCTCCTTTGCTTGTGGATGATTGTTTTCTCCCTCTGCCTTCACATGGTGTTTCTTCCATGTGTGTCTGTGTTCTAATCTCCTCTTCTCATAAGGACACTGTTATATTGTGTGAGGGCCTAACTTATACCAAAGAACTCACTTCACATTAATTGCCCTTTTAAAGATCTATCTCCAAATACATTCACATTCTGAAGTATTTGGAATTAGGATCTCAACATGTAAACTTCAAAGAAACAGAATTCAGCCCATAACAGCTAGCTTCAAAGGAGGCTGAGGAACAGTTTGTAGTTGGATGGCCATTTGCTACTAAGTAAAATTTCAGCTCTTGTTACCCAAAGGAAGAAAAGGAGAATAAGTTCTATAGAAAAGTTAGCAACTTCTGCCATATTACCCTAGAATTAATATGTACAAGACAAAATTGTTCCTGTAAAAATTCACCAGGAAAAAAAATAACTGGAAGGACACGTCATTGATAATGATACTCAAAAGCAATTGAGCCCTAACAAAGAAACCGAGTTTCAATACAAAGACCTGCTTATAATGAACCCAATTCCAGGGTAGTGAAGCCATGTCAAGTGAAAAGTGATATGATACCTGTATAGATTTCTTAAGCACTCAGATGCCCAGATTCCTCAGGACAGTACGCCCAGTTGATGTTTGAGCCATTAATAAAGATAATTTTACCAATTCTATGATTCCCCTTTTTAAATAAACATTCAATCACACATATTTAAGATGTTCTGTTAATCTAGAAATAAAAAAAATTAAAGCACTTTGCTATATAAAGACCCATGATATGTGCAAATTTACTAAATGAGAAAGCTATAGGGATGTTGCTTACAAAAATTATAAGAGGAAGGAAGATAAATAAGATTCCTGAATTATTAAGCAGACTAGTTTCTGACTATATTTTGGTATTTTGTTTTTGTTTCTTAATAAATGTTCATAGTGTTCAATGTATTTTTCAAAATTCCTCTGCAAGGATAAGTCTGAAATGTAATTCAGAAACCTGCATATAACCTTCAATTCTTTTTGCCAATTCCCATGGCAATTCTATACCACGAAACCATAAACATGTGAGCACAGTTACAAATTGTTAATTTATGAAATTTATTTCTGTGGATATTGACAGTTTCTTTCTGCTGTGACTCATGTTTGGGTGCATGCCAGGAGCACCCTTTGCCTTTTACTTTACACATACAGAAAGAAAATGGGAGCATAAGGCACTTTTACTAAGAAATATTGTGATTAAAAAATAGTTATACAGCAAAAAACAGTTGCAAACACATAGTATCATTCATTGCTAATGAGTTAAAAGGATACCACAGTGCACATATAAATCACTATACAGTATCTTGCAGTTTATTTAAATTCATTGTGCCTCATTATAACTGAGCTATGCACCTTTAGGTCTGAGTTGATTAGGAATGCGATAGCTCAGAATAGCTTTTAATTCAGAGAAACATGGCCTGACCTTTACCATAATCCTGTGTGAAACACACTATAGTTTAGACATTAATAATGATGCTACCTCTTTTTCATACTGGTGAGATGCTACTTAAAATTTGGTATTATTAGTTAACAGGCCCAGGCCAATACATCAAAACCAAATTACCCTTCTGTGTATAACTGCAGTACTTAATTCTGAGTTCTTCATCTCTCATAACTATTACTTCCTCTTTAAAAATGCTAAAAACCAAAATGTAATAGTGTCATGTCACAGTAATATGTCACAGATACAAACTAAAGGCACCCCCCTCACACTCCCCATGGACTGCCATTGTGTGCTGTTAAAGATTTGTGCTTCATGATACACGTTTTAACAGCTAAGGCACTGCTTGTCTTTGACCTTTGTCTCTCAATTTAAGAATGCCATTTCTTTAAACCACCTTCTGGTAAGTCAACTAGCACAAATAACAACTTCCTTATCACTCTGATTGGATGCAGTGGAAAATGCAAATCACCAGTTTAAATATTATTTCTTCCTTAGAATTATTTTCTGTATTTATCACAATACAGTAAATATAGGAAAAATAAAGTAATACATTTCTGGCATTTAAGTGATCTAACAGTTCATCAAGGCTCATAATGGAAAACAGCCTGTGCAGACCACCCACTCTCATCCCTTTCTCCTCTTGCTTCCCCTATAATTTATATTCCTAAACAAGTGCATGTTGTTAAATCTCAGCTCTTTAGTTTTCAATATGATATATTGACTTTTACATTAAAAAATGATATAGGCCTTTTGGGACACCATCTCTTCAAAACTTAAGATTCCCATTTTTTATTAGTCCTAGGGACTAATAAAAAGGCCCATTCCATCCCTTTTACAGAATCCCTTTCCTAGGGTTAGGATTTCCTTTGTCTCTGAAAAACAGAAATACAACACAAAGGATAAAACAAAACAGGAGTCTACTCTTTTGAGCAAAAGAACTGTTAAGGAGTAGGATGGGAGCTCTGTTGTTAGGTAGCCAGGACCCTCAGATTGTATTGCTGTGTTGGGTGTGTTGCTTTTCACTGCCTGGGACATCAGGCTAAGGTAAAAGGGAGCTGCCACTCTGTGTGCACCTCAGAAAAGAAGGAGGATACATGAACTGATGTCCTTCCAAATTATTTCCTGGAAGATGTACTCACTGCCTCCACTTAAGTCCCATAAGTGGGACTTAATCAAATGACCGTGCCTATCTTCAAGGAGACAGTAAGAGCAGCTCCATTACTAAGAAAGAAGTGGGAGGGGTGATATTGTGGGATACACTGCCATACTAGATCATCTTTCTACATTATTTTAGTACAGCATATATTGAAGGACTTTTTGATAAAGGGGAAACTAAAAATACATTTTTAAAGCATTGACTCTATTAAAACTTCTTTATTCTTAATATTTTCATCTTTGACTGAAAGATTGGCTGGGATTTAAAACTAGATTGTAAATGTTCTTTGTAGAATTTTGAAGGTGTTTCATTGTCTCCTCACTTCCAGATTTGATACTCAGGCATCCAAGTCCCTTCTGATATTTAAGTCTTTTTCTATGATGCTTTTGTGCCCCCATGAGCTTTTAGAGTAATTTCTTTACTTCAGAATTCTAAAACATCACTCCTACTCAACTGGGGGATTTTTCAATTTGGAAGTTAAAGCCCTACCATTCTGGGAAACCTTTTCATCTGATTTCCTTGACAATTTTCTCAACTCTTTTTTCTCTTCTTTCCCATTTTGGAGGTTTAGTCCTAGTATCAGTCAAAATGAGCTAGACTATATTGCAGTAAAAAAAAAAATTAATGGTTTAATACAAAAGATACATATTTCTCACTGATTGTAATCTAAAAGAGACTAATTGAGGGCTCAGTTTCCTATTGTCCTTACAGAGAGACAAGAGTACTTGAATCTCCACCCTCCCTAGTATCTTAGGACTGCAGCTGGGGAAAGGCAAATGGCTGTAGATTAAGTGCAATAAACTAGGCACGGAAAGACAAATGCCACATGATCTCACTTGCAAGTAGAATGTGAAAAGTTTCCTCTCATAGAAATTGAGAAGAGAATGGCGGTTACCAGAGGCTGGGGATAGTTGGGAAGAGGGATGGCTGTGGAAAGCTTGATCCATGGGTATTAAGGTACAGGTAGGAAGTGTAGATAGGAATACAAAGCTCTGCTGTGCTATTGAACAGTGTGGTAACTTAGATGATATACTGTATATTTGAAAATAGCTAGAAGAAAGGATTTTAAGTGTTTCACCTCAACAAATTAAAAACGTTTGAATGTTGACCCCAATTTGAACATTATACAATATGCATGTATCAAAATATCACATAGTATCCCATAAATATATTAAAGATAAATAATAAATAAAAAGGAGGAAAAGAACTTACACCCACAAGTAACTTTCATTGCTTCTATTCATATTTTATTGGATACAGAAAGTCACATGCCTATACCTAACTGCAAAAGATTGTGGAGGTACAATCTCACCAGGCCCTGAAAGGAGGACAACCACAATACTACAATATTGGTTAAGAGCCCTAAGATTATAATAGGTTACCTGAAAGTATACTCTAATTTGTTATTCATTCTCTCTCTCATTGTGATTGAGACTCAGTTTATATGCAGTAAAGTGCATATGACTTAAGTATTTCCAGTACCCCAAAGACTTTTTCTTCCCTCTGTAAGTCACCATTCTTAAAGGTAACCAGTAATCTGACTCTATAATAACATAGATTAATTGTTCCTAGTTTTGAACAACATATAAATATAAGGATATAATAGCTAATCTTTCCTGTCTTTCACTAAACCATATATTTATGAGAATCTTCAATAATATTGCATGTAACAATGGTGTTCTTTATTGTAGTGTATTTCTTCATTGAGTATGTGAATATGGAACCCTTTATTTATTCATTCAACTCTTGTTAGACACAGGTTATTTCCTATCTTGAGCTATTATGAATCAACTTGCTATAAACTTTGTTGCACGTGTCTTTTGGTAGACATATGCACTCCTTTTCACTGACATATCATCCAGAATGAATTTCAGGGTCATAACGTGTTTAAGTATAGGAGTACTATCAGTTTTCCAAAGCAACTGCACCAATTTAAAAACCCAACAGCAGTATAGGAGGATTCCAGTTGCCCCTTTTCTTCAACGTGTTCTTTTTCTGTACCCCTACAAGTGTGTAGTGATATATCACTGGGGTGTTAAATTGCATTTCCCAGATGACTTTTCTTAGGCTTAATAACCATGTTTTCTATCTTTTATGAAGAGCCTTTTCAAGTTTTTTTTGTCCATCTTTAAAACTTTGTTCTTTTAAGTTCTCTTATTTCTTGGTGTCCTTTCTATATTCTGTATACAAATCCTTTATTGGATAATGCATTGCAAACATCTTGCATTCTGTGGTTTGTTTCCCTCTATTTATGGTATCTTAATAAATAAAAATAATTAACTTTAATGAACTTTCATTTTTAATTTTTTTAATGGCTTAATGATTGGTTCTCTTTGTGTCCTGTTTAAGAATCTTTAAGGAGTCAAGCTATTAATCTTTTCTCCTAGCGTTTTTTTCACCAAAACTCATGTTTTATCATTTGCATTTAGGTGTATGATCTATTTCAAATTAATTTCAGTTCAATAGGGATCAAGATTATTTTCCATATGGATAAGTGGCTGGACAGCATAATTTTACAAAGACTTTTTTTCCCAATACTGGGGTTTGAAACCAGAGGCACTCTACCACTGAACTACATGCACAGCTCTTGTTTTTCTTATTAAATTGCCCCATCTGGCCTCAACCTTGCAAACCCACTACCTTAGCCTCCTGCGTAGCTGGGGTTACAGGTGTGTGCCACCATGATCAACTTAAAAAGAAAATTCTTAGCAAACTGATTTGTAGTGATGCCCATTTCTTCAAAAAGATGACCACATAGACTACAATTTTCTCTCTCTTTGGCTTTCATTTTCTTTCATGGATCATTTTTCAACAATATATTCTAATGTTTATGATTTGCACTTCTAAATCTTAATTTCTGCCATCACATTTTAATTTTTAATACCTTTTTTATTTTTGTACTGGATGTTGATTATAGATAAAGATTCATTGTATTATCTATGGACTTTGTATTTCTGAGCACTAATTATATTTTTTTCAGCCTCCTGAATTAGCCCTGCCTCCTCTGAGTTTTTCTTTTAACATCTGTCTTTCATCTAAGAGATTTTCTAAAATATTGTTACTGCTTGCTACCCCATTCAGTACCCATAAAGCTAACTAGAATCTCCTTCTAGGTGTGAAGGACTCATCAGATAAGGGACTGACTATGTAGGAATATTGAATAGAAACCAGTACCTTTTCTCTTGGTTCTACCCATTTCCCCAGAGAGATCTTGCAATCTTCATCCTAGAAGATATAAACCCATAAGTTGTTCAATGATGTTGTTCAAACCATGGTTCTTCTGGTTTGTTCTCCCAGAAGGAGACCTGAGCTGGAGTTGAGCCACCACTCATTCTGCTAGCTGCTTAGAGTGGAGAGGAGTTGGAATAGAGAAAGTGACCAAATTGCTTTTGATTATGGACTTTCAACATTCTTCCTACTTTAACCCAACCACCACCATATCCCATATTCCAGTACACACCTGCTGTTAACCTAAAATCCGGCAAGATGACTCAGTTCTCATTGATTGACCCTCACCCCTAAATGTGAACTAAAATTCAGACTTTTTAGTCTTCTTAATGAGTTGTCACTTTTCCATTGTACTCACATTTGAAAATATTGCATTTATCACATTATCTGCTATTTTCTGTCTTCCTCACTTCCCTCATTTCTTTTGCCCTGTTGGTTCATGGCATTTTTAATTCTTGCTATCATCTTAAAGGTGTTTAGGTAGAAAAACGTGTTTTCTATACTCATGGTCTGATTTGAATTCATTGTTGGTTTTCTTCAGCACAAGATAAATTACATTCCGGAAGTAAAACAAAACAACAAACTAGTTGTTTCTCTTAAATTGAAAGTGAAAAATAATTAATCTCCTTCCATAAAGTTCAATGAACTTTAATTTATCTATTTTTTCTCTTCACATTTAGAATTCATTCGACTTGAAATCATTGAATCCAGGGCACTCTACCACTGAGCTACACACACCCCCCGCACTTTTTACTTTTTGAGACAGAGTCTCACCAAGTTTCGGAGGTGGCCTCAAACTTATGATCTACTACCTCAGCCTCCCAAGTCACTAGAATTAAAAGTATGCACCACCGCACCAGGCTCCCTATTGACTTTTTTTAATATTTCATTTTTTATTTGTTCTTTTTAGTTATACATGAAAGTAGAGTATTTTGACATATTTATACAAACATGAACTACATCTTATTCTAATAAGGATCCCAGTCTTCTGGTTGTAAATGATTGAAGATTCCCTGTGCTGTACTTATATATGTACATAGGAAAGTTAAGTCAAATTAATTCAAGTGTCTTTCCAATTTCCTGTTCCCCCTCCCTTCCCTTCATCTATTAACTTTTGCATTTTTCTTTTTTCCCCATATTCTTTTTAAAAAATTTTTATTTATTCTAATTAGTTGTACATGACAGTAGAATGCATTTATATATTTTGATAAATCATACATAAAAGGAGTGAAATTTTTCATTTCTGATTGTACATATTGTAGGACCACATTGGTCAATTCCCCCATATTCTTATTGGCATATTATCATTATATGTAATGGTGGGATTCATTGTTACATATTCATATATGAACATGATATAAAAATATAATTTGACCAGTATCTCATATCTCAATAGATATTGTTTGCTATTGGTTTTTAATAAATGAATGAAACTAAATGAAATAGTATGAATCATTTAAAAATCTGATGTTCTGTTTGCACAAAATAGTAACAGAATGAATAATTTCCATTTGGTAAAAATCTCTGTTGGCTATTTAAAATCTTCTATTATTGTGTAGCATAATTAGAAATGTGTTTCAGAAACATCAGTTGAGGACTGCTATATGGTTAGACTAAAGTTAGAAAGGTAAAAGGTATTTAATGCATTCCTACTAACATTGAACTAGTTCTTAAATGTTATAAATTGCTAGTAAATGTTAGTGGAAACAATGGCTTGCTAAGAACTAAGGACACACCCACCTGATTGTCTCTCCAGTTATTTGAAATTTACCTATTCTGTACTGAAATGATTGTTTCCCTCTTCCTAACTTCTTTGGCAAATAGTCCAGACAGTAGCCTAAGACAGAAACCTGAAAATCATATTGGACTATTTTATTTCCTTTACTCCTTATAACCAGTAAATTCTATAGATTCTATTTCCAAAATACTTCTTTTTTAATATATTTTTTAGTTGTAGATGGACCCAATATCTTTATTGATTTTTTTTATGTGATGCTGAGGATTGAACCCAGTGCCTCACACACTAGGAAAGTGCTCTACCACCCCAGCCCAAAATACTTCTTGATTTCCCCTACATTCTTTCATTTCCACTGTCTACTTCCACAGTTTTATGTTTTTATTATTGCATTATAGTTATACATAATAGTGGGCTTCATTTTGATATGTTCATAAATGCATATAACATAATTTGCTTCATTTCAAACCTGGTACTTCTTCCCCTCCCCTCTTCCCTTCCCATTTCCCCTTTCCTCTACTCTACTGGTCCCCCTATTTATTTATTGCTTTATTGGTGTATTATAGTTACACATAAAGTGGAATTCATTATGATATATTCATGCATGAACACAATACAATTGGTCAAACTCATTCTTCAGTTTCTCATCTTTTCCATCCCTCTTCCCACAATCCCATTCTTCTACTCCACTGTTCTTCCTTCTATTTTCATGAGATTTACCCCTCCTTTTTTGTTTTAATTCCTTATCTCTAATTAGCTTCCACATATGAAAGAGAATATTGATTTTCTGCGTCTGGCTTTTTTCACTTAGCATGATGTTCTCCATTTCTGTTCATTTATCAACAAATTACATAATTCCATTCTTCTTTTACACTGCCCATTTCATTTAAAAGCTTCAAACACATTGCACCAAAAGTATGGTAATAATCTTAAAACTCATATCTTGTTTTCTTTCAAATTTTGCCATACTGTATAAAGTGCTTTTTATAAAAGGCAAATCTGATCATGCCATTCCCCCTGATTAAAATGTGGAAGGGCTCCACATGGCTTTTAATATAAACTCTGATATACTATATAAAACTCTGTCTGAGAGGAGGAGGGAACCCTTCCAAACTCATTCTATGAAGCTAATATCACCCTGATACCAAAACCAGAGAAGGACACATCAAGGAAAGAAAATTTCAGACCCATATCTCTAATGAACATAGATGCAAAAATTCTTAACAAAATTTTAGCGAATCGCATACAAAAGCATATTAAAAAGATAGTGCACCATGATCAAGTGGGTTTCATCCCAGGGATGCAAGGTTGGTTCAACATCCGGAAATCAATCAATGTAATTCACCACATCAACAGACTTTAGGTCAAGAACCACATGATTATTTCAATAGACGCAGAGAAAGCATTTGATAAAATACAGCACCCCTTCATGCTCAAAACACTAGAAAAAATAGGGATAGTGGGGACATTCCTTAACATTGTAAAGGCTATTTATGCTAAGCCCACAGCTAACATCATTCTAAATGGAGAAAAATTGAAAGCATTCCCCCTGAGAACTGGAACAAGGCAGGGATGCCCTCTTTCACCACTACTATTCAACATTGTTCTTGAAACTCTAGCCAGAGCAATTAGACAGACCAAAGAAATTAGAGGAATACGAATAGGAAAAGAAGAGATCAAACTATCCCTATTTGCTGATGACATGATTCTCTATCTAGAAGATCCTAAGAATTCCACCAGAAAACTTCTGGAACTCATTAATGAATTCAGTAAAGTAGCAGGATATAAAATTTATGCTCATAAATCTAATGCATTTTTATTCGTAAGTGATGCATCCTCTGAGAGAGAAATTAGGAAAACTACCCCATTCACATTAACCTCAAAAAAAATAAAATACTTGGGAATCAATCTAACAAAAGATGTGAAAGACCTCTACACTGAGAACTACAGAACACTAAAGAAAGAAGTTAA
>JAJEJO010000930.1:708075-743681 GCA_020662805.1 Glaucomys volans | reverse complement strand
CCATTTGTGTTCAATGAATCAATAAGTAAATTAAAAAAGAAAAAAAGAAAAAAAAAACTCTATCTGATCCAGTTCTCTTTCTGTCTCTGCCATTTTCCTTCCTATTTATTCAATGTTTCAGAGCTATCAAAGTCAGCTTTTTGTGCTGTTGCGACTAAAAGATCCAACCAGCACAACTGTTGTAGAAGAGGAAAGGTTTCTTTGAGGGTTCACAGTTTCAAAGCTCTTGGTTCATAGAAGGCCTGCTCCATTCCTTGGGGCTCAAGGTGAGGCAGAAAATCATGGTGGAGGAGTGTGGCAGAGGGAAGCAGCTCACATCATGATCAGGAAGCAGAGATCTCTGAGAGTCCCTGCCAGATACAAATATGTACTCAAAGCCACACTCCAATTCTTACCCCATTAAGCCACACACTACCACTTCAGTTACCTATCTCTCAGTGAATCCTATCTTGGGATTAAATCACTGATTCGGTTAAGATTCTTACAACCCGTACATTTCTCCTCTGAACCTTCTTGCACTGTCTCACACATCAGCTCTTGGGGGACACCTCACATCCAAACCATAAAAATGAGACGTGATTTATAGTTTTGAACCAGAAATTTTACAAAACTTCCACACTACTAAATAAATGCATTGCATTCTTCAAAGTGAGTTAGTCAATGCTTGAGGCAGACCAAAGTTAAAGTATATTTTTATACTTTGTAGCATTAAGACTCATGAGTTAAAAATGTAATTGTGGCTATATAACTGTAGTATGCTGATTTTAAGTCCTTTGGGTATAAAACAAGGAGTGGGATAATTGGGTCAAATGGTGGTTCCATTCCGAGTTTTCCAAAGAATCTCTATACTGCTTTCCATAATTGTTGCACCATTTTACATTCACACAGCAATGTATAAGTGTAGCTTTTTCCCCACATCCTCACCAACATTTATTGTTACATTTACTGTATTCTTGATAATTGACATTCTGACTGGAGTGAGATGAAATCTAGGGTAGTTTTGATTTGCATTTCTCTTATTATTAGAGATGTTGAACATTTTTTCGTATGTCTGTCGATCGCTTGTAGATCTTCTGTGAAGTGTCTGTTCAGTTCCTTTTGTTTTTTGAGTTCTTTATATATCCTAGAGATGAATGCATTATCTGAGATGCATGTGGTAAAGATGTTCTCCCATTCTATAGGCTCTCTCTTCATGTTATTGTTTCCTTTGCTGAGAAGAAGCTTTTCAGTTTGAATACAACCCATTTATTTATTTTTTTAAAATATTTTTAGTTGTGAATGGATCTTCTGTTTTTTTTTTTGTTTTTTTTTTTTTTTCATGTGGTGCTGAGGATCAAGTCTAAGGCCTCACACATACCAGGCAAGCACTCTACCACTGAGCCACAACTCCAGCCCTATCCCATTTACTGATTCTTGATTTAACTTCTTGTGCTTTAGGGGTCTTGTTAAGGAAGTCAGATCCTAGGCTGACATGGTGAAAATTTGGGCCTACTTTTTCTTCTAGTACTAACAGGTTCTCTGTTCTAGTGCCTAAGTCTTTGCTCCACTCTGAGTTGAGTTTCATGCAAGGTGAGGGATAAAGGTTTAATTTCATTTTGTTCCATGTGGCTTTTGATTTTCCCCAGCACCGTTTGTTGAATAGGCTATATTTTCTCCAGTGAATGTTTTGGCACCTTTGTTTAGTATGAGATACCTGTATTTATGTGGATTTGTCTCTGTGTCTTCTATTCTGTACCATTGTCTGTTTTGGTGCCAATACCATGCTGTTTTTATTACTATAGCTTTGTAGTATAATTTGAGGTCTGGTGATGTGATGCCTCCTGTTTCACTTTTCTTACTAAGGATTGCTTTGGCTATTTTGGGTCTCTTATTTTTCCAAACTTGAGGCCCTTCAACAGATGAATGGATAAAGAAAATGTGGTGTGTATATATATATATACATACATACCATGGAATATTACCTTTAAGAAAGAACGAAATTTGCTGTTAAATGCATGGAGTAAGAGAACATCATGCTAAGTGAAATAAGCCAAACTCAAAAAAACCAAAGGCCTAATGTTCTCTCTGATATGCAGATGCTAATTCACAATAACGGGGGTGGGGATATGGAAGAATAGAGCTACTTTATATTAGGTAGAGGGGAGTGATGGGAGGGGAGGGGGTATAGGGGTGGGGAGGACAGTAGAGTGAAACAGACATTATCACCTCATGTATATATATGACTGCATGACCAATGTGATCCCACAATACGTATAATCAGAAAAATGAGAGATTACACTCCATTCATGTATGATCTATCAAAATATATAAATGCTTTCTACTGTCATGAGCAACAAACTAGAACAAATTTTAAAAAATTAAATAAAAGATAAAAATGTAATTGTGGCACATGAGATACTTTATTCACATATATTTGAAGCAGTTATGATGTTTTTCAAGTTAAACATTTCTGTAATTCTAATATTTTCTATCAGTTAAATCTTCTCAGGAAAATGTAGGGTACCAAGTGAACATTATATCCAAAATATATATTTAATTCTGGAATGTCTTCTTCTTAGGAGGGGAGTCAAAGAAGAACTTATGAAATGAGATTCTAGTTATGTCTTTAGTTACTTTTGCAGACAAACAGAGGTAGAGACCAAAGTTCACATACAAGACATTCAAATGTTGTCGTGTCTTGAGGGCGCTGCCTTTTGATTGGATTTTAAGATCTATGTGTTACTGTCAGACTGTGGAGAACCCTAAAAGTTAAATTCAGGAGTTTATTTTACAATAAGAGAACTGAAATTTGAGAGGCAGGGAAAAATAATGTATAATAAAATTCAGGTTGGATGTGGACAACAAGTGATATAAATAGAATAAAAGAGAATTCTAAATGATCCCACTTTGAGGTTTTTTAGAAACATTCATTACCTTCTTGGAGATTATGCCCTTTCCTAGCACAAACTTTGGCCCAGTGCTGAGCACTAAGAACCTCCCTAGAAAGCTTCCCTAAGTAACTCCATCTCCAAGCAAGTTCTATGCTCTGCAGCTTCAGTGCTCCCCCTGCCATGGAAGACACTAGGACACATTTAATCACTGGCCTTCTCTAAACTGAAAGTTCCATGAGGAGCATCATGCTCTTCACTGTAGCCTCTGCATGACTGTACTGAGTGCATTTTACTTTTCTGAAATCAGAGATCTTGTCCAGTGGTCGGTGAATGGGGTCCACTGTGCCTCAAAAAGGTGATAAGGAAGTCCACTCTACCTTACCACTGCCATAAAACCTCCTAGACCTCTGTTATGGTGGCACTTTTTCTGCTTCTTTTCCTGGAATTCTTCCCATCCCAACGGCCTTGATTTATGATTTAAAATGGACTAATCTCTTAATTATTGAGCATTTGCCCAGCAACATGCATTTAAAAAATACTTTTAGATATTATATAAATTATTTCCAACCATATAAAGAAAGATGATATTTGTGATATATCCAGTTTTTAGATGGAGCAACTAAGTGAAAAGATTATCATGCTGTCATACAACTGGATAGAAAAGGAGTCACTTATTGGTATCTTCTCTTGACCATATTTCCTGAAATCATAGTTGCCAAACCTGTTCTTCCGCTTCTGTACAGCTCAGAAGGCTTTTCCTGGTCTACAAGGGTATGCAAGACAGAAAGGTGTGCCTTTTTTGAAGTACATGATAAATAGAAAGATCAAAATTTTTCCATTCAGGAAGCCAAAATGAACTTTAAAGTAGTCATAAATATTGAAGCAATGATTGTGAAATTGATTAGTTTCCATAAGTACTAGTGAGAAAGTTTTTCAAAGGTGTTTTGTTTACATTTTACACTTAGTAGACACATTTTAGCAGATATTATATTGCCTGAAATATACCCACCACAGACCTTTAAGCAGCCTTAAATTCTGAATTCATACCTGTTTAATCAAAAAGTTATTTCTTAATTATATATGTTCTAGGAAAGGTCTTCAGTCTTTCTATCCCAACCCCCCAAAATACACTAGAACTTTCAAATAAATAATGTTATTGCTTCATAAAATCAGCATTTGTGTCATGTTTTCCATGCATAAATCATGGAATTTTAGTTGTGCTCAAACTTTAATGTACATTTGTCAGTGTGTGTGTGTGTGTGTGTGTTTAATTTGGGTACCAGGGACTGAACTCAGGAGCACTCGGCCACTGAGCCACATCCTCATCCCTATTTTGTATTTTATTTAGAGACAGTCTCACTGAGTTGCTTAGTGCCTTGCCTTTGTTGAGGATGGCTTTGAACTCTTGATCCTCCTGCCTTGGCCTTCCGAGCCACTGGGAATATAGGTGTGCAGGATTTTGTTTTGTTTTATTTTTGTCTGAAGTTTAGTGTTATTTTAAACTTCCATTGTGTAGAATTGTCTTTACTAAATTATTTGAACGATGAAGCTAACTTTTAACAATATTGATTTGGTTTGATATAGTCAAAAGAAACAAATCAACAATCAAAGAAAATAACTACAACTCTTGTTTAGAAAAAAAGAAATGTGTTTACAGGCCTAAAGCGAATTGTACTTTTCTGTATTTGATTCTTCTGCAAGATGAATCTCATAAGAAAATGCCTGATATATTCAAAATTTCATTGGTCTTACTCGCAAAATGTGAAAATGTAAAATGTGAAATTTCAAGTAAAATGTTAAAATAAAGTTGTGTAACTACTGATATGTCATCAAAACTTTTTATTTCCCATAAGTGAACAGAATCTATGATGCATGTAATCCATAAATGCTCTCTGACTCAAATATAAAGTTCTTGTTCTTATCAAGTTATGGCCTCTTTCTCCATTTTGGTCATTTCACATAAAAAAAAATCAGTTACAAAAAAATAGAAAAAACACACTTAGATAATCAAGAAGTTTAAGGTTAATACATATGTATGTGTTATTCATATATTACATATAAATAACAAGAAATATATGTATGTATATATATTATATATTCCTTGTTATTTTTGAGAACTGTTTAGGTTGACTGACTTGTTTTCTGGTGTTAGCAATGATTTTCAAAATTTTTTGACTGATGCATTATAATGGGGAGTTCATTGTGCAATATTTATACATTCACATAACAATCTGATCAATTTTATTTCCCAGCACTTTCACTTTCCCTCCCTTTGTTCCTCCTCTATGTCCCCTTCTCCTACTCTATTGATCTCCCTTCTGTTTTCATAAGATTGCCTTTTTTTATTCCTTCTTTTTTCTTTTCAATTTTTCTAGATTCCACCTTTGAGAGAAAACATTCAACCCTTGACTTCCTGTGTTGGACTTATTTCAGGTAGCATGATGTTCTCCAGTTCCATCCATTTACCAGCAAATAGCAATTTATAATAATTTCATTCTTCCTTGTCAATGAGTAAAATTCCATTGTGTGTGTGTGTGTGTGTGTGTGTGTGTGTGTGTGTGTATCACATTTTTTAAATCCATTTATCTGTTGACAGGCACCTAGGCTGGTTCCATAATTTGGCTAATGTGAATTGTGGTGCTCTAAGCATTGATATGGCTGCAGCCTATAGTATGCTGATTTTAGATCTTTTGGAAATATACCAAGGAATGAGATAGCTGGTTCTTGTGGTTGTTCCAGTCTTAGTTTTTTGAGGAATCTCCATACTGCTTTCCAGAGTGGTTATGCTAACTTGCAGTCCCATCAACAATGTATAAGTGCACTTTTCCCCCACATCCTCATCAGCAATTACTGCTATTCTTATGCTAAATGATTGCCATTCTAACTGTAGTGAGATGAAACCTTAGTGTAGTTTGGGTATACATTTCCCTGATTTCTAAGGATGCTGAACATTTTTTGTTTATTTGTGGGCCAATTGAACTGGATACCCAGATGTAGGACGAGTGAAACTAGATCCCTATCTCTTGCCCTGCACAAAAAATCAACTCAAAGTGAATGGAAGGCCTAGAATGAGACCAGAAACCTGTAACTACTAAGAGGAAACATAGGATTAACACTTCAAAATATTGGTTCAGGCACCAAGTTCCTTAATCAGATTCCTAAAGCTCATGAAAGAAAACCAAAAGTGAGACTGCACCAAATTACAAAGTTTCTGCAACAGCAAAAGAAAGAAGAATATGGAGAGTCCACAGAATGGGAGAAAATCTTTGCCAACTGCTCTTCCAATAGGGTATTAATATCCAGAATATTTAAAGAACTTCAAAAACATCTCTCTCTCTCTCTCTCTTTCTCCCTGTCTCTCTCTCTCTCTCTCTCTCTCACACACACACACACACACACACAAAACCTGATCAATAAATGGAAAACAAATCTAAACAGACATTTCTCAAAAGATGAAACACAAATGTTCACTGACTTTTAATCCTGGTCCACTCCTGTTCCTAAAATTTTAATCCTGCCACTGTTCCTAAAATGACATATATTTCAATCCCAAAATAAAAGCCATTGTTTAGTCTTTTCATGAAAATTATTTTAGGAGTTTTGATAATGAATCAAGTGTCAGCAGAAATATGTCAGATGTATATGGCACATTCTTTACCTGAGAAATATTCCGCTGTTTGCAAAATAGCTTTCAGTACTTAAATTAAAGAAACTTAAAATTAAGACTTCCTACACTATCATAATCCCAAATACCCAAAAGAACCTAAAGAAATAAATTTCTTCTATATGTAAAATGATTATATATGCATACACATATATAGTTCTTTTACATAGAGACACATATATAGTTTTATATATATATACACATAAAATTTGTGTCAATATAACTTCAAATTATTATTTCTACTACTGTTCTCTAAAATAAATCAAATGTCTTTCCTTCAAATAAATGACAGAAATTATGTTGTCTATTCCAGGCTAAACATTCATTCATCAACAAATACTTACATAGTATCTACTGCATAAAAAGTACATTTTTTAACATAAGGGAAATAGTCTCTACTTTCCATTGGAATTTGCTCTTTAATAAATATTTAAAAAAATATTTTAGAATGTAATTTCCAGAATGTTAATATGTCTTCTTATGCTTCTTTTTAATGAATTTCAGATTTTCAATGTTTCCCTTAGAATAAATAAATGAAACTGACATCCTATTAAATCTTTAATTTTATTACATTATGGCATATTATTCTGTATTATTTATGTAGATACTCTATTATTTTACATTGTATACCATATATGCCTACTCAAATATGAATAAATTCTTCCAGAATATTAAATTAGTCTACTCTTTTTCTGAATGCTACTCTGATTCATCTAGAACAGTACTTCTGGAAAGACACATTTGTTCTTGC
The DNA here is from genome assembly GCA_020662805.1 of Glaucomys volans. Lineage (NCBI taxonomy): Eukaryota > Metazoa > Chordata > Mammalia > Rodentia > Sciuridae > Glaucomys > Glaucomys volans. The sequence continues at coordinate 736,396 of JAJEJO010000930.1, read as the reverse complement.
ATTATCACTAGACATGAGTTCTAAATCACATTGTCTCTAAATTTACATTTATAACTGCAAAGTGAGGCAATTCCTAACTTACCTATCTTATAAAATAATAAGGATCCAATTAAAATTTAAGAAAATATATCCACATATATATTATGATCCGAACAATAATTTGCTGTGCAAGTACAATAGTAATGTGACCATTTTTGTTGGTATTATTCTTTTCACTTTTGGAGCTCCATGTATCCCTAACATTATATTTTATATATTGCAGTTGTTAGTCCAAAGTTTTTAAACAGGGTTGAATAAAAATAAATTAAGTCCCTAATGTAATTATTCTATGCTACACAACATATAAATCATAAATACATATTTATGTAAATACATTTTTTCGATAGCATGATTTAATCTTTTTAATAAGATTATCTAAGTAAGAAAATATTGGCTATTTTAGAGAAAACACCATATTACTGGGCTAAATGTAGAACTCTAAAGCTTTTTCTGCTTCTTGTTCTACTGTATTATTAGTTAATACTAATGAATATCCACTATGGAGTCGGGTGTTGCCCTATTTACATTTATGTTTATGCTTGACATTTTGAACTCAAGTTCAGTATTTACATTTGTCCCTCTTATATTTACATTCAATTATTTCAGCGATCATTCATCTTCCTGAAATCCTAACAGCTTTAAGAGAGGCTTTCACACTGTTCAAATTAATACTCCCCTAGGAATTGTGAAGTCAACTCTTTTTCTTCAAAAATAGCTTTTAAAATAAAACCACAAGGCTAACTAGAGTCCAGACTACAGAAGAGTGGTAGATATAGGTGTGTCCACAGCCTCTCCTGGTGTTCCTCTGAAAGAAGTAGTGTCTTAGAAATATTTGCCTAAATAGGGATTTCCTGAAAAACTCTGATCTAAGAGTCAGATTTTTAAATGATGAAGCTCCAGGTAAGGGCAGAGAGTGGAGGGAGCATGGAGGCATGGAAAATTGGTGAATTTTCATGCATGTATGAGTTTGTCAGGATGAATCCAACCACCATGTACAACCATAAAGCTATAATAAGTAAATAAAAATAAAATGCCAAAACATGAAAAAAAAAAGTCACACTTTAAGATTCTGGAGGAAAAGTTGATGATCAGTGCAGGTCATGATCCTGCACAGGAAGCCAGTTTAGACAGGAATAAAGACATTTTTTAAAACGCAGGTAAGTGAGAAAACATTTGGCCTTTGGTTTTTTGAGATTGACTTATTTCACTTAGCATGATGTTCTCTAGTTCCATCCATTTACCTTCAAATGCCATAATTTCATTCTTCTTTAGGGCTGAGTAATATTCCATTGTGTATATCTACCACATTTTATTTATCCATTCATCTGTTGAAGGGCATCTAGGTTAGTTTAACTATTGTGAACTGAGCTAATACATTGATGAGTCTGTGTCACTGTAGTATGCTGATTTTAAGTCCTTTGGTGTTAAGTTTTTTGAATTCCTTATATATCCTGGAGATTAGTGCTCTATCTGAGGTGCATGTGGTAAAGATTTTGTCCCAGTCTGTATGCTCTCTCTCTGCATTATTGATTGTTTTGTTTGCTATGAAGAAGCTTTTTAGTTTGAATCCATCCTGTTTATTGATTCTAGTTGGGGGGGGCAGGGAAGAATGAAGGAACTTTGGATTATGCAAAAGGGAGTGAGGCGAGGGGAGGTGTGGGTCAGTGGGGATGGGAAGGATGGTAGAATGAGACAGACATTATCTTATATACATGTGTAATTACACTACTGGTGTGACTCAGCACCAGGCACAGTCAGAGGAATGAGAAATGAGAAATTATGCATCATTTGTGTACAATGTGTCAAAAAGTTTTCTACTGTCATGTATAACCAAATTAGAACAAGTGAAAAAAAAGACAAAACAGGTAAGTGAAAAAGTCATGATGAACTTCCTGTCACCAGAGGCCTGGCACAGGCTTCCACCTTCAAATTTAGTGAACTGCTTCAATCTCAGTTCCCTACAGAACTCAGTGTCACTGTGACCACTGATCTTGCTATATTAGAACTACTTGTATCTGCCTGTCTTTGCAGAATGCATACGTGAATGAGTCTTCCTATTATTGAAGAGAAATTTGTTTTTACATAAAAACATTAGAGACCAAAGAAAAAGAACTGTGTTTCTTCAAGACAAAGTAATGTAGTAGAAATACCTTTTGCTTTTGGTTAGGTAGAATGGAAAATAAGATTGCATTATTAATAAAATTTAGAATAGCTTAAAAGTTATAGTTGGTCAACTTTGGTAGAAGAGGAAGAACAAGGAAGAGATTTAAAAAGTTTTAAGAAGAATAAAGTTAACTGAATTTGAAATGTGGTGTGTGTGTGTGTGTGTGTGTGTGTGTGTGTGTGTGTATAGTAACTTTGAATGCTATTATCCCAATAAAAATGACCTGTGAACTTTAATTCCACGTAAGTGTAAATTAGATATTATTCAGAAAGGAAGAGTGCAGAATAAAATGAAAATCTCTCACTCTGGGATCATGGACTTGATATAGTTTTCCCCCTTTGTTTTGCTTCATAACTTCTTTGTTTCACTTTTTAATAACTGCATATTCTGATAGGCAAACTGAGTTATTGGTGAGAACCATCCCAATCCCTAATGTAAGTAAATAAGAAGGTAACTTCAGCTTCAGTGTCCCACAGAAGTGATATCAATGCCCCAAAGAGGTACTGGATATAGTCTAACACCATGAACCGCCCATACATGAAGCTCAGAGGTGATGAGCCTGGAAGTTTGAGGATGATTTGAGTGTGAGACATTGCTGTGGTTTGAAAGCCTTCCCTCCAAAATTCAAGTGTTGCCAATATTATAGTTTTAAGAGGTGTGGCTTTTAAAACCCCTCCCATGTGAGTGAGATTAAGGTTCTTATGAAAGAGGGTTCAGACAGTTTGGGTCCTTTTGCCCTCTGCCTTATGCTCTGTCAGACTCCATGATGTGCTCCTGCCCTGCAGAGGACGCAGTGCTCCAGGAGGTAGAGAGCAGATTTTGCCAGGCAACAAACCTTCTGGGCCTTGATTTGGGACGCCCTACCTCCAGAATTAATTATATATAATGTTTGACTGTTTGGTCTAAGGTTTTCTACTGCACTAACACAGATTGACTAAGACAGGCATACAGATTATTACCAAGGTAGAAAGAACTTTTGCTGAACTCTTAGGATTTTTTTCAGTAGGTTGAAATATGTACTATTTGTAGGCATTTGGTAGAAAAGGCTGGAGTATTACATTTGTTCATATGTTTAGATAAAATATTCTTTAGTTTAATAATAAAATATTTGAAATCCTATTTATTGACTTACACATTTTGACATTTTTAAAAAATACAAATGAACAGAAAAGTGTCACCTTTTGGATAAACAATGTTTAAAAGAACTAAAAATATAGTCCTTATCGAGATTTCTAAAATTGTAAGTACATATTCAAATAGATTCTAGAGAACAATGCCAGTAATATTATTTATTGTTTTGTCATCAATGGATTGATGGAAACTGTTTTCTTTGAGGAAATGCATTAGGGCATTTTCTTTTTTTTCCTTCACTCGTTGGTCCTCTTTCCTTCTCACTTGGGTCCTTCTGGCTCCTCTCAGCTTCCTCTAATTCAGACTTTTAAGGAATCTGTTCCTCTCTAATTTGCATGCCTTAAACTTGCAGTGAAGCAATGGTCTTAGATCCAGCCTCCAGAAGCAAGGGGTGAAAGCAGCAGCCTTCCAAGTACACCCTCTGATGACATGTTTATGGGAAAAATAAGCCCTTTCTCTGCCACATTGAACTACTTCTTATAACCTAGCTCCACATACTATTTTACTGATTAAAAACAACTCTCTTTTCTCCTCCTTTCTAAAGATTGTTTTTTCATCATAACTCTGAGCATTACTTTGATCACAGTGTTACTGATAATTTCCTCATCCTTTCCAAGAATTTATTTCCACAACCCAGGGTCAGGAGAGAGCAGGGCAGAACTCTCCTCCTCAAATACTTTATTTCCAGAAAAGTAACAGTTTTATGATACCTGGATGCTTGATTTAGTTTTCTACCATGTTTCTCAGTGCAATATGAAGAAATATTTTCCAGACAGAAAAAGAGGGAGAATAGGTTATATATTTATACTTCAAAGTTGATGTTAATTGATAAATTCTATCCAAAATCACCCATTTCTTTTCCTTGGGAAACAAATAATAATTTCCCAGTGATAATCAAGTGAGATAAAGAGAAGCATACTTTTTTCTCCTTCCCAACATCACATAGCCATTTCATGATCTGCTCCATCTTAAACCACATCTAACTCTTAAGAATAAGAACCAAATGTAGGGAACACTGTCTACTACTAATCCATTGAGCACTATCAATGGATATTCTATTTTTTTTCTTTTTTTGGTGGTAGAGTCACTTAATCACTGAGTCATACCCTGAGCTCTTTTTTGTAGTTTTTAAAATTTAGAGGCAATGTCTTGCTGAGTTGCTTAGGGCCTCACTAAGTTGCTGAGGCTGGTTTTGAACTCACAATCCTCCTGCCACAGTCTCCCCAGCCACTGGGATTACAGGTGTGCACCACCGTGCCCAGCTCATTCATTTTTTTGTTTGTTTGTTTTATGAAAGTACTTTCTGTATATATTTTCTGTATATATTTTCCCCTCCTTCCTTCCCTGAAGTGATTATCCAAGAAGAAGCATATTTGTTTCTTATCATAATGTAACAAACTATTACAAACAATAACTTAAAACAACAGCCATTTACTGTGGCTCAGTTTCTGCAGGTTAGGGTGTGGACCCACCTTTGTGAGGTCCTCTGCCTAGTCTGATAAGGCAGAGGTGAAGGTGTCACCCAGAGCTGCAGTCTCCCTCAGGCATGGCCATCTTTCCCCAGCTCATGTTGTTATTGGCAAAATTCTTTCCAACCCTCGATTTGTGGCAGCTTGCTTCTTCAAAGGCAGTAACAGAGGGCATTTCTGACTTCCAGACATCTTCTTAATGGGCTTTTGTGATTAGGTTCGGCTCACCCAGCATCACTTTCCTTTTGATTGAATCAAAACCAACTGATTAGAAGAAAGACAAGTACATCTGCAAAAACACCTTCACTTTTGCCACATAGTGAATTTACTCAGGGGAGACATGGTCATAACCGCAGGACGTCTATGCCCTCAGGAAAAAGGGCTTACACAGTTGAGGACTGCAGGGAGTAGGAATCTTAGAAATATACTAGAATTTTTCCTCCATGTGCAAAAAAATTAAATCATTTTCATAATTCAGCAACAGAATTTTAGCACAGTTAGTCTTTATGTGTGCCAAATTTCCTCACTCTGAAATTAAGAATAGTTTTAATTTTATACCCATTTATTTCAATCTTCAAGTTTAGCGTAACCTCTCTCTCTTTCTCTTCTCCATCACTGTCACTGCTCTCAGTCAAGCCGTCAGTGTCACTCATTTTCTCTTGCTGTGATCTTGAACTGCAGAAACCATCTCCAGAGAGGGCAGGAACGCTGGTGTTTGTACTATCTGGCACCATGCCTCTGCCCTCATTAGTGAATGCAGTTGTGCATATTAAAGAAATAAATCATTCTAGTGACTGCTCTGTGTCAGAAGTACCTTCACTTAAATGATATTAGAACATGAACTTGGGATTCCTGAAAAAAAATAAAACTTTGTTCCACTTATATTGGATTTTCCTACCAGCCTGCAAACATAATTTGGTATGTTTCTTTTTCTTCTTATAAGAGAGGTCTTTTTCAGAACTGAATAAAATAATATTGTCTAACATATGAGGATAGATTGCCCAAGTCTTCTCCATTATGATGCATCACCTTTAAATTATTGCTTCCAAATAGTAGCCCAGATCTTCTCCAACCAAAAGTATCTAATAATCTGTTGATCCAACTCCACTTCTGACATCATTGGTATCTACAACATCAACAAAGTAAACTTCTTGAGAATGGAGACCTTGTTGCCTTGATTTTCTTTTATAATCCCAGATTTTAGTGCATCACAAAGAGCAGTTTTCTTGAAGTACATTCACCAAACAGACTTGAACAGAATTGAACTTAGTCTTGGACAGAATTGAGTCTTAGCCCTCAGAATTGAAGGCTCTTCCATACTCAAGCTCCTGCATGCCTCCCAACACTTTTCAGCTTCTGCTCTTCAGTTCCTCAATGACTCAGTCAAGCAGAGCTTCCCCGTGCTCTTCACTCCCACCGTGGGGGCACATGCCTCCCTACCCTGGAGGCATCCTCACAGAGCTCGTCCCAGCGCAATGCCACTTGACCTGTGGTACCCGGGCTGAATCAATCAACTTCCCACCCCACCTATGGGAAGTACTGCCACCTCTCACCATTCATATTGCTTCTTGTGCCTTTTATGTTCTACCAATCAGTGAAATTCTTCATGTTGGCATTTCAGTTGTGCTACTTGCATTTATGCTTCCTGAGGAGGATATTTGTATCTCCCATGGTCATTGACACCCAGAGTAGGGCCTAAGGGAATGAATACTCTTCAAAGAATCAAAAAATCCTTATATGTTATGGACTATTATTTTTCTCTTCTCATTGCTGAAACCCTTTTTAGAGAGATTAATATTTGTTACAAATCATGTTTTGAATTTCATCACAGTAATTTTTATTTTCACTTGTAGTCATCCAGTTTCTATTTTCTCTTTCCTTCCTTGCCTGCATATATAATTATACCTGAATTAATGAAATCTTGAAAACTATTCCCTTAAAAATAAAAATTTTGTAAATATTAGTGACTATTAATTGTACAAAATATGGGATTCATCATGACAACTCATATGTGCATAGAACTTACTTTGATTTTATCCAATCTCCATATGTCCCCTGTTCCCCCCATCCCTTTCCCTGAGTCTCTTCCTGTTCCTTCAAAGTCCACCTTCTAGTTTTCATTTGTTTGTTTGTTTTTTAGATTTCACATATGATAGAAAACATGTGATACTTGTTTTTCTGTGTCTGACTGATTTCATTTATCATAATGATCTCCTATTCCATCCACTTCTCAGAAAGGATTCTAATTCTAAATGGAAGTTGTAATATGATGTATAAGACTTAGATCATTTGAGATTCCTTTGACATAGTATTTTCACTAACATAGGAACTAAAATAAGGTTATGTTTGTTTAGAACATTATTTGGATAATAATTTTTATTAAATATAGGATATGTGGCATATCAACTCTAAAAAAGATAATAAAATAACAATTTATTTTAAAATCCTTCATTTCTTAAAATATTGTGAAAATGTATGAACTTAATTTAGATAATGCTTATGGCATGATTTCTAGAATTTTAGCTTCTAGTAATAGAAGCTTCTATTCTGACCTCTGATGATTACTTTCCTTGTTTTGACCTTCCTGTATCAGATATTTAAATTTTGTTTGCTTTCTTTACAGGGAACACTTAAACATTTAGCTTATCTGAGGTGCAATGACCTGAATAATAGAAGCAGAGAAAACTGCTAATTTAGAGATTTTAAATGGATAAACCTTATAAATGGATTATGGAAATTTAAACATAACAAATCAGTTTTAATCATGTAGTTAATGAACTCCCACAATTTAACTGCCAACTTTTCAAGCATTAGGTTATGTTTATATTCAATGTCAAATATGCACAAGCCAAGGGTACATATAAAACAATTTAAGAATCTCTGTGACTATTGAAGACTTCTAATATTTCCTCTGCATATATACTATTTTCCATACACAAATTTAGTAACAAAGTTTTTTCTTAAACTGTTTCATGACTTCCCACCATGGAATAAATTTTTTAAAGGCAGAGATTTGTGCCTGGGTATTCATTTCTCTTTCCACTCCTATGAGTTACAGATAGGGTAGTCAATAAATGTCCAGTGAATCAAATTGTGTGGTGCCTCAGAACCAAACTCCTATTTTTCAACATGATTACTACAGAGAACATATGGAGCATGAACCCTGCCCTAAAAATTCTCATCATCACTCTCATCATTACCTGTTAAGGCATTTCATCATAGTTTGAATCCTTTATGTGAGAGGTTGGCTGAGACCTGGAATAAAGAATGGAAATGTGACAAATGGGCACTTATTGGTCATTAACTATCATGATTAGAGCAGCCTGCCTCTGAGTGAGGGTCAGCATTAAGAAGTGAAACCATCCTTTAGAATATCCTCCTGATAGGAATGAAGCTGTTCATTATCTGATCATTAGGGCCTATGCCAAATAAAACATATCTCTCACACAACCCAAGTCCTAATTGTTCATTTAGTCATTGGCTTAAAAGGAAAGCAATGAAAAAAGCAAGTATCTGGGCAATTGTACAATCTTAATAAAATAGCTCAGAGCAAAGAACTGTCCCACCCATTTTGGAGAGGGCGTATGGGGCACCAAGCCACATACTGAAACTACATTATTGTAGCTAAAATTTGTAGTTGTTGATTTTTAGCATGCTGTATTGCCTTGTTACTGAAACAAGATCAAATAACCTGCCTAGAATACTTGAAAAGAAAGTTTTTCCAAAATATTGCACTAATAAAAACTGAGAAATGGCAATATAGAAGATTGTGAACAGGGAAAGGAGAAGATTGTGGCAAGTGAAAGTGAAGACCCAGGTGAAGACAAATCTAGAAATAGCAGAAGTAGCATTAATTATGACCACAGGGACAAATAATTGATGCTATCAACAAACTACAGCAAGATTCTTTATTAGGCATCTGAGAATTCTGAGTTCTCATCAGATTATTCCAACTTCATTTGTGACCCTGTCACTATCAGCTAAGTCACATAATTCTCAGTTTCCCTGATAATAAAAAGTGGTTTTACTACCTCCCTTAATTTACCGGGTTACTGGAAGTAAGAAACTATAGTAGAAATGTAGAACTATTTTTGGAAACAAAGGTAGGAGGAAATAGAGGCCCTCACTCCTCAAGCTGGCTCAGGTCTTTGCACTAATGTCAGGAAGATAAGACACATCTGCTAGAAGGATTCATATGAGAGAGAATCTTGATATGACTTTTGTATCTCCTTGTTTGGGTTTTCTTGTTTGTGTACTCAAGAGGCAGAAATGCACTTTGATCTCAAAAATGCCTTTAGTCTTAAAGGTATTCATTTAAAATGTGTTTTTCTTCTTCCTTCTGTTAGGTTCCCCTCCTCCTCCTCTTTGAAGGTTATCTGTTGACATACGGAGTTAGAAGATCCAAATAAGGCCCAGCAGTGAAATAAAATGGAAGTCAAAGGCTTAGGACTTTCTTAAAACTTTCCGATGATGATTAAAGAATGCTGTAGTTCCTTTAAGTCATCATGTAGTCTAATTTGCAAAGGTAGAAATCAGGCCATAAACTTGATGATAAATCACATCCACAAATAAAGAATACATATTTAGTTCTTAGATCTCTATAAAATCTGAAGTGCAGGAAGAGGAACATGAACATAATAAAATTCTGGTAGTGAGGTTAATGCTCTCTAATCTTAATGCTGTATGTGACTAACTCACCACAGGTACCCATACAACTTTTGACAATCCTGAGGTCATGAAGAGAATTGAGTCCAGGTCAAAGATCAGGGTATCAGAACCAAGCCACACAAGTGAAAGTAGCAGGAAAGCAAATGGAGAAGGAAAACCAAAGAGAGGGTTAAATCAAAAGATATCTTGGAGCCAGGCATGGCGGTACACACCTATAATCTCAGTGACTCAGGAGACTAAGGCAGGAGAATCACAAGTTTGTGGCCAGCATGAGCAACTTAGTGAGGCCCAAGCCAGTTAACAATACCCTTTCTCAAAATAAAAAGGGTTGGGAATGTCACTCAGTGGTAAAGTGTCCCTGAGTTCAATTTCTAGTACTCAAAAAAAAAAAAAAAAACAGTATCTTGGAAGTAGTTGTCAGGAAGAAACCTTTGTTTTTCGACACCACTGCACCACTTAGAGGCAGCTCATGGATCAAAGATTGACAGAAAGGGGCTGGGGTAGAGTGCTTAGTGGTAGAGTGCTTGCCTAGCATATGTGAGGCACTGGGTTTGATTCTCAGCACTGCATATAAATAAATGAATAAAATAAAGGTCTATCAACATCTAAAAAATATTTTTGAAATATTTACAGAAAGTTTTTTTAAAAGGAATATAAAGTATTGAAGAGAGAGGAAAGACAGTTGCTCAAAGTCTACGGAAAATGAGAGGACAGATTTCTCAATGGCTTTAAAAAGGGTGGAAAGAGATAATGAAGAGGCCTCCAGATCAAGCAGCCAGGGCCAGCCTCCCAGGCACTGACCTGACCCATCACTAAAGCCCTGGGCTTAGAAGGGTTCTGCTTAATGCTCTGTTGTCCCCTCTTCAAATAATAATTTTAAACAATTGATTGCATTTTTGTTCTACAATGGACCTAAAAATCATGCAGCCTTCCCCTCAAGGAGTCTTTGGAGGTGTCCTTTTACCTCACATGTAAAATCCTGGAAAGCTCAGAGCTCTTTCTGGCCCTGTTACAATCCTCAGCTCACCACAGGCTGCCTCTGGAGTGAATATGAGGCGCTTCATGGAGAAAGGATACAGGAATGGACAGCAAGGAGGAGGAAAGAAGACAGAGAAATAATACCAAGGAGAAATATGTTTTTTCAGCTCTTTTGGTATTTTTAACAGCAATTCCCTTTATCTATAAAATGTCATTGTTCTTATTTTCACAAATATACTAGCATTCAGTCACCATGTAAGAGAATTTTTCAAATAATATTTTTTTCTTATTAAAACAAAAACTTCCTAGGCACAGTATTAATGACACATTTGCATTGATGAAGCATTTTAACAGCTTTTATATTATCCATTAAATACTTTAGTTGAATGATATACAGAAGATCACTTTTTATCAAGACTTATAATCTATTTGTCAGGGAAGAGAACTTCATTGATTTCTTTTTATGTTTTTTATTATTTGTGTCAATTAAAAAAGACACTAATTGATCATGAAAAAAACTTGCTCCAATCTAATACAGCATACCAGAGCAGATGATTTAGAGATAAGTCCAACTCTCATCAAGACACTGCACATAAATATGTTTTCTGATTGTGTCAAAGATTTTTTTCTCAGGCTAATTGCAATTCTCCACTGGTAGGTAATTCTTCCATTGATAGAATGAAAAAAAGAATCATTTTCTACCATAATAAGACTTCAGAGAGTCTTATATTCTTATATAATTCTTATATTTTAGAATGAAAGTCCTCCAGTATTAACTTCTGTGGGGAGCCACCCATGGCCTGTAAAAAAGATCCAAGCTTGGTTGAGCTTTAGGCAGGGAAATCTGGACTCAGAAACTGCCTGAGTCACGTGGTTTCCTTGCATTGATTCGCCAAGGATGTTCAAATGTAGGCCCTGGATGTGGGAATGGCCCACCCGAGCCAAATGTCTTGCTAGTAACTCCACTCCTTATCCCGTTTTTTCATGGAAGAGGCTCCTACAGGTCCCCTTTTGATCTGTACCACTATAAATAAACCAAGGGTGGGCTCCTTCCTTTGTTAGAGCCAGTCCCTTATGGATGGCTCAATCGGTCATGCCCCTGCTTCAAAGATAATTCTGTCTTTTGTCGTTATTTATGATAAATAAATTTCATTGACCTTTTATTTCACAGCCAGCCCATCCCTTCTACAGGAACACTTTCCCTTGTCCACACAGAACATGCACAGATAAACTTCCATTTAGAATAGCTTATTTCAGGAACCCTTCTAATTACAAAATTTAAATAACCTACCAAATTTCAGAAAAGACATAAAACAGCAATCCTGTGGGCCAGCTAAAATTTCTGTGTGGTTGTTTGCAAGTCGAATGACGTTTGCTAAATGGTTCTGCAAACCTTGAGAAGCAGATCTGCTGTGGAGTGGACTGGTGTCACCCTCATGCTCCTCACTGAGCTCGACCTTGGCTCAAGGATACAGCAAAAGCTGCTAGGTTGACACATGCATGGGAAGAGACCTGTTGGCTTGCAGCAATTTTCTTGGATGTAAACATTTTAAAAGATCAAACACTGAATGAAATTTTAACAAGTACTGCTTTTAGAAAAGGAGAGGAAAACAAGATTATTTTCTGTTTTCTGGTTTGTTTGTTTTTCACATCTAGGTTAAAAATAAATAAATTAGGCACATTTTCCCAGGCCACAGAAACAAAATGAAGGTGGTTAGAGAAATCTCAACTTTGTTTTTTCTTGAATATTCCTAAAAATATGTTAATTGTAAGATATGGTTTCTTTATATATACATATACAATTTTTCTGATTGTGAATACAAAGGGGAGGTTTACAAAGAAAGAAAATAGCACACCGTTGTGTGATGTTATTCATAACCAATATTTATTGATCCTCTATATTTTAAGCAAATTATCAGAGTTAACAGCAAATATATATTCTCCACTTTCAAGGATTCATAGTTCAGACAGTCATACAACTTAGGAGTGCATCTAAAAGCTGATATTTTGTTGTTGTGAACATAATTCATATCTTGAAATAAGACATTATTTACCCCATAAGATGATTTGGAAAGAAAATAAATATCTGCCTTTTGAAATTCTTTAAAGTGATTTTAACTGAAAAGAGTAAGCAAGTGTCTATGTCACTAGATATAAACATCTAGAAGGAAGAAATTGAGAAGCTACAAAGACAATCTCACTTGGAACAGCTAAGCTGAGCAAAGAGACACTTCAAACAGCTCCAGCATGAGAGGGTCACATGTGTCGAGGAGTCTGTGCTCAGCATTCTTGTTGCCACCACACATTTTTGAAGATTTATTCAGACATCTGTGTAGATCAATGCCAACCAAATGTTGTATCAAATATGTCTTTTTATGTATCTAAGATTTAAAGTCTGAGGGTTATTATTAAGATCAATTGACCAGCAAAATTTTTAAAAATCTACAAAAATCATTAAGGAAAGTATATTATATGACCTGTAACTTTTCCTTTTTGTTATAAAACTACCTAAATTTTTGCGTGAACTTTGTAAAAATTTTGTTGTTAAAAATAACTTTTGCCAAAAAGATTTGGCATCAAATCTTAGAATCTTCTGTTCATTACTTACTGCCCACAGATGTAGTTGTACTTTCTTTTTTAACCATGATTTTTAAAAAAATTTTCTTTACAAAAATTTTGTAAAATCAATCAGTAAGTAGAGACAGAATCTTTTAAGTTTGCCCAACCCTGAGAAAGGATTCCCCTCTTATTTAGGAGTCAGATAGTCAATCCCAACACTATTAAAGTGATTATATCCCATAGCAATTACATATTCAAAAGTATCTAATAGCTGCATAGGATCCCATGATGTAGATGTACCAATAGTATTTAATCTATTTCATTGAATATTCATTTGTAATCATGAATATTCAGTTTGGGGTATTATAAAAAATCCTATGACAAATTTCATCATATTTTAATACTAGTGCATATCTCCAATACTTTCTTTAAAAGTGAAATTAATAGTATAATAACTTGGAAATTTTAAAGGATATATCATTTCCCCCACAAATTTTATAAGTATGCATTCCCGCATGCAATGTATTACATAATCAACTTCACTACATTCATAATAAATGTCATATTTTTATTATGTCCCCAAAGTGGTATTTGTTGTTACTTAATTTGTACTTACTTTATAAATATTAAAAAGAAGCCTTCTTCCCAGTTAGTTACATAGGCTAGCACTGTTTTCAGGACATGTAAACCTGTTCCAAGAACAGCTGACAGCAGGATGACAGATGTGGAAGAACATTTAAGGCAGTTAAGATAGAAGTTCAGGAATTAGCCCTGAAGCATCCCAGCAAAATGAATGAACCTGAGGCATGCCATACAATTCAGGTAGGTAGGGTTTTGAAAAATGAGAGAATCCAAACAGGAGCTGTGAAGTCTGGGCTGCTCATGCTGATCAGGTTGGTTAGTCTTGAAAACCTAGAAGACATGGTACACATACCATACCTGCACTTGGGTTTCTTATTATGTCTCCCACATGATAAAGTCAAGGAATTGTTTTTAAAGGCACAAATTATCTTGTGAAAATCAGCATTCCTGCTTTCTTTTTTTTATATTTTTGTAGCTGTTGATGGACCTTTATATTATTCATTTCTTTATATGTGGTGCTGAGAATCGAACCCAGTGCCTCACACGTGTGAGGCAAGCGCTCTACCACTGACCACAACCTCAGCCTGAGACCTGCTTTCTTGATAGGAAGCAACCTGTTTAATTTTATTGAGCCTGCAACTAAACTTTCTGAGAAAAAAAATAAAGGAGTTTCTATGCTTCTTAGAAAAAGACTTCAAATTCTAATAGTTATTGCTGAAAGACTAACCTGATTAACTAGTCATAATTAATAAAGTTGACACTAACTTTACAAACGGTCAACTTCATTCCAAAGATAGGCATCCCATTATCTAGTATAAAACTGTCATTGCATTACAGTTTGCTCCTCTGTTTCTTCAAGCAGGTAAAATTATCTTTTTGTACTTAAAAAAATGTATATGTGTATTGTGAAGCATTATTGTCTTGATATAAAATTTGACTACCTCACAATTTTTCCATTTCTTTCTTTGATGGGTTAGGTTGGCACATTACTGTTCTGCTTGTCTTTATTCAGGGCATTTTCAATTTCTCTTCTGCATAGGTAAGTGATATGATGTTCCAGGTGACTGGGTGGTTTGCCATCCTTAAACACATAATTTCCTACTTGGCTTCCTTGTGCCAAGTAGACTTGAACACATTCAGTACATTGAACTGCAGAGAAAAGAATTTCTACTATTTGCATTTTAAATATTTCATTACCACATGTACCTCCCATAAATCTGGAAAATTCTGTGTCCATCTAACATAAGGTTATGTTCTCTGTAAACCCATTTAGCAAAAGTACAGTTTACCAAAGTGGTCAAATATGAGGCATTCTGGCTGAACTAGATGTAACCTGTAAGTAAAATAAGCCATTAAATTAGATCCTGCATTGTTTATTAAAAAAATCCACTTTACTACCCCAGAAACCCTAGAACAAATGTGGCATTACTTTGATTTAACATTTTATGGTGTTTTGAATCATTATGATGAATATTATTTTTACAATGTAGATGTAGTCAATAAAGATTTAAGTACATCTATAAAAACATTAAAACATTTGTTGAATCAAATTAAATCTGGGATAGGAGGTGCCAGCTAGTGAAAAGAAAATAGTGTACATTGCATGATCAATGTGATCCTATAAAATGTATAATCAGAAAAATGAGAGATTATACTCCATTTATATATGATCTATCAAAATGTATAAATGCATTCTATTGTCATGTACAACTAATTAGAAGAAATAAAAAAATTTAAAAAGGAAAATAGATTTGGAGAGCCTGCTGCTCTCCTAATGCTATCCTAAGGTAAAGACTTCTCCATGTGGGGTCTTAAGGAGGAAAAAGGACAGAAGCCTACCCAGAACCACCACTGTGCAACTCAGTCTTCAAACACTATCAGGTTCCTTGCCTGATAACAAGATTATGATGATAATATTATTATTGGAAACTCTTATATCCAAACATAAATTGAAAATATACAGAGTTCATTAGAATAACAATATCTAAAAAGATATTCCCCTTAATAAAACTCTCATTTAGCAATATATGTTCACAATACAAATGAATTTTTACTGCTAAACTTTTATGAATAACCAGCCATCTCAAAGATCCTTCTGTGTTTTACCTCTCAATCACTGAGATCCATGTATGTTCAAAAGAAACAATTTCTCCTTTGCTCAATGCACAGGGTGTGAGAAGTAAATAAGGGTAAGGTATTAAAGAAGGATTAGAACCCAACATCAGTGAGAAAAAATGGGACAAATAACTTGTTCCCTATTTTGTCTATGGGAAGAAAAACTCCTCCACATGTGGAAGAGGTCTAACAAAAACATACATTATTTAAATTAGCTGGATATCAATAAACAGAGAAATAAAAGCATGGAAGAGGAAGCCATCAGAAATAAGTCCTGAGAAGGAGAAGTGAAACTACACATGGGTCTTTTTATTATTCTTTTGAGAACTGAGTAATTTGGTGGTACTATAGACTAAATATTTATGTGTGTCTCAAAATTCCTATGTTGAAGCCCCAGCCCTCAAGGACTAATGCTCTCACAAGAGGAAACACCAGCACTTCCCCTCTCTACCATGTGAGGATACAGCAAGAAACAGACTGGAAAAGTGTCCTTACCACACATGGAGCCCCCTCTCCCCCAGGGAAGTATTCCAAGCCCTCCAGTAGATGCCTGACACCAGGAAGGGTGCTCGGTCCTATGCTTGTGTTTCTCCTGATATGCACACAATTATGATAAAGTTTAATTCATCAAATGGACACAACATAATATTAATAATATAAAAACAACAAGAAAATAGAACAATTATAACAATATGCTATAATAAAAATTATTTAAAGCTTATGATTTTTTTTCTGAATTTTCTGTTTAATGGTTTTATACCAAAGTCAAACACAGGGAGCTAAAACAGTGCCTAAGGGGGGATATTGGACCTTGATCTTGGACTTTCTGACCTCCAGAACAACAGGAAATAAATGTTTGTTGATCGAGTCACTCAGTTGTTGGCCGTTTGTCATAATAGCCCTAATTGACTAGGTCAAGGTGGGTTGCAGCAGAAGGGTGCTTAGGCAAAAAGGAAATCATCAGCACAAAACATCTGAAATTAGAAGTTTAATACTTATTTCTATTCATACAAGATTTACTGAAAGCCTTGTCAGACTTTCTCATCCCAGTCTGTCCTACAGGACACAGGAATCATGCTCCAAAATGAAACTGAGCACTTTGACAGTTGAGAAGACGCTGCTGTGCTGCTCTAGGCCCTAAGCTTGAATGTTAATGTGAGACCCATGTCTCTTCTTGACCTTATTGTACCACAGATTCACTGATACTTTGTTCAAAAATAAAAGTTGAAAGTCTTTTCTCCTCTTATTAAACATGCCTCAAATGGAATGAATTGCCTTCTTACCAGAGTCAGCTCCAACACCTCAACAGCCCTGACTTTGTTCATGGCAGTCACCAACTATGGCCAGTGTCAATTCCTCACCCAAGCATCTCCTCACCCTCAGTCACTACAGTCTTACCTAAGCATTGTACCTCACACACATCTTTATCCCTGATGAAGTTGTCAGAGGGAGCTTCATAAGATGCACAAGTCATTTGTTCTGTTACCTTCCCCCAGTGGCTCACATCCAAACTCTATATGACTTCCTCAGTCTGCAAACAAGTTTTCCTCACTTGGGATTCAGTATGTTTCCTGGTTTTAACTCTAATACTTCTGGCCTTTCAAACTCCTAAAGTCCCCACTCCACCAAAATACAACAGTTTCACGACCCTGCCTCTTCTGAGTGTCCCTCAGTTCACCTTCCACTCCTGTGCTGCCCTACCTTCTCCATTGTAAACTGTGACAATACCCTCGCCAACTCACACCCAAATCCAATTAACTATCCTATCAACTATTCGAATATTGTTCCCATCAAATAGAATTTCAATGAAGTAGCAATCATTCTGTATATTCATTAAGAGTGAGAACTGAGTGACTTTCATCTCCATGACCCCATCACCTGAGATACGGCCCAGCCCTCAATAACTTGCTGAAGTTCCCAGTCTAAGTCCTATGACTCAGTGGATTTTTAGCAATATATTCATGATATATTTCTATATAGCAGTCATCTAAATTAGGACATTAGTCTATAGCACTCAGAAAATGTGCAAAAACTCCCAGGGTAGTTTGATCCTCTTAGATAACCTGTAAAAGTGATCTTCCACATTTCTACACCAGAGAATAAAAGACAGAGATGCTGCTGGTGCTGCAGGCCATTAATCTCCTACATTGTGAGAATCATCAGATTTAGTATAATCTTCTTTATTCATTAGAGAAGTAATATGACCTAAAAAATGTTTCTAACTAATGTACTTTTGCTACCCTAAATATACCATTTGTTCCCCAGCACTCAACTCTCTCACTAGCTTTCCACCCTGCCATATCTCTTATTGCCCTCTGTGGCAGGTGTGATAGCAGCTTTTTATTCTTCCTTTTCTCTCTGTCATATTCCTGGAAGTGCCAACCCCCTTTCCTCTCCCTTGTTGATAAGTAGTTCTATAGACCTGTCACATCTCATGCAAGTCTTTGCTTTGTTGAAAGAACTTGGGACTCCATCCATGGTGCTCCTGTGATAGCAGCATCAGCTGCAAAAAGAAGCACGAGAAGTGTCTGCCCTCTGGGAGCCTTTCCACAGAGAGCAGCAGCAGGAGGTCTTGATAGACAGGCTGGGCCAGTCAAGCAGAGCCCACGCTTGACCTGAGCAGAAATTTCCAGTGTGACTCAGCCCTATAGAAGCAGTTTGGATTAGAGAGACACAGCTGGAAACAAGAAACCATTTTAGTATAAAAGCTTCTGTGAACTTTCAGTCTAATTCAGCTAATAGAAATAATGTGGTTAAAACCTAATTGTGCTACTTCATAATGCTTGGCTTAGAAAGCATAGAGCATAAAAGATTTTTTTTTCAAATAACCCTCATTTTATCATCTCTGAGATTATTTGTTCCAGCCATTCTAGACACATTCACTGCTGTCAGAGTACTCTTTCTAAAATGTAAATGAGATGGTATCATTTTACTGCTCAAATACTGAAGTGACCCACATATCCCTTTAGGTGATGCAATCTTCCCTGCTTAACTTGCACACAAGGTCCTTTACTAGCCTCATTTCCTGCTGTACCTTTGTATGTACCCTTCAACCTAGAAGGCAGATCAGCCAGAATCTGATAATGCCCCTGTCCCGCCATGTTTCTTCCACCTCATTCCTTTGCTAACAGGCAAGATACCTAGAGTATACCACCATTATGGCATTTGCTCTCCTGCTGTCTTAGTCAGCTTTGCATTACTGTGACCAAAATACCTGATAAGAACAACTTAGAGGAAGAAAATTTTGTTTTGGCTCATGTTTTCAGAGATTCAGCCCATGGTTGGCAAATTCCATTTCTCTGGACTGAAAGTGAGGCAGAACATCATGGCAGAAGGGTAAGATGAAGGGAAGCTCCTCCTCTCATGGAGCCCAGGAAGCAAAAGAGAGCAAGGGAAAGGGGTCATGTGGAAGATGAACCTTCAGGGGGCATGATCCTAGTGACCCACCTTCTCTAAACTCACCCCATCAAACCTGCTGTTACCACCTAGTCAGTCCATTCAAACTAAGATGAACTGCTTAGGCTACAACTCTCATAATTTAATAATTGCACTTCAGAATATTACTGCATCAACACATCACTGCATCACTTTTGGGGGGCACCTCATATCCAAACCGTAATACCTGTTCTCTAATGGCCTGCTCATGGGTTTGCATCTGCCACAGAACATGAGTTATTTGAGAATAGAAAGAAAAAGTCTCACATAGTTCAGCAACCATGGCAGATGATAACATCTTATTAAATGTTGGTTGAATTAATGAATGTATGATGATGAGAAAAGATGGACCTAACCTAACTTGTTATTTGAATATCCTACTAACTCATTTGTCTTTGTGGTCAAGAGCAGAATATAGTATACATCTATCTGAAGAAAATGTTTTGGGATGGTTATTTTTACAAAATAGGTAAAAGAAAATAACTTTTGTTCAAACAGAGCAATTTGCCCTTTAAATAATGATTCCCCTCAGGGGTCCTACAAATAGCAAATACTTCTAGAGCATTTAAGGATTTAAAATGATTAACTACCTGACAAGAATACTAGGAGGAAGAGAAAGAGAATTTTAACAGAAAAATCCAACATCTATTGAAAATAAGCCAAATGAATAGAACAGGTAAATGGCAATAAAACATGCCTCTAAAGCATTAATCAAGGGAAATATGATTCGATTTATGTATTTGATTTGCACACATTTCAGGAAAATGCCCATTGTGTAAAACAAAGATGAATCAGTATCCAATTTTCCAGAAGAATTTTTTCATGTAAACTCTTAAAACTAAGATTTATGATGTGATACTTTTCCTCTTGTGCATATAGATTATACTGAAGTAATCTATGTTTAGGTCTGTTTTCCAAACAAGGATATAAAGATTTTAAGACCCTAGACCACCTCTTACTCATGTTTGCCTCACCAGGACTTAACACTACAAGATACTTTTAAGTTTCTTGAATTTTTCTCTACTGGAATCTTATTGTTCTATTTAACAGGTCACATCAGTAGACAGTAAGTTCCTCCCTTCAAAGGGCATGTTTTGATACATAATGCATGTTTTGAATCCAAGAGTTATGGTGCATACCTAAAAACACCCCAAATTTAAGAATACATGTTTTCCACCTCTTCAACCCCACTTAGAATCGATCATCCCTTCAGGTTCTGATGATTCTGAAGAGTGAGGTCATCCCATTATTTTATCTAAAAATAATCAGTTCTTACACTTAATTGCTAATGTGCCATTCAAATCTAAAAAGAGATAAGATGAAAGCAAGTGTTAAATTTATGGACAACTATATTTTAAAAACTTCCTACTCTGAAAAACTAATATGCAGTATCACCTATTGAATGCATTCACAGAGTAAAGAGAATAAGCACTCCATAATGGCTGCCTCAGGGTATCAAACCATCTCTAACCCATTTCAGGCTCCTACTTATAAAACTGTGGGTGGTAACAATCTGGATGCATTTTTTGTTTAAATCTTTCATAGATACAACATCTGTCAAACAGCCAACATGCCTAACCCAGTTGCATTGAGTAAGCCCTACAGATTATTTGTCAAACAAATTCAGTAACCCAATATTTGTTTCTTTATTTTAAAATTTAATTGGTATGCAAATAGGGCAACAAGACAGCATTTGCGCTGGATACAGTTGTCACTTCAGATTCTGGGAACGCTCATTATCATGCTTACAGATGTTTTTCTCCTACCTAACATCTGCCAATACTACCTAAACCCCAGGAAGTCTACAAACCTGTGCAAACTTCTTCTCACTGTGGATCTCTTTCTCTGTTATCTGTTCCATGCACACTAATTTTGTGCATCTGAGGCCTCTGTATGCCAGAATTATGCCTGCTTCCTAACACTTCTGCCTCCAGAGCTTTAGATTTGAAATTGAACAGACACAGAGCCAATTTATCATAGGATGACATGTGTCATGTTCATGGTATTACCAGAGGAACCCTGGTATGCACTGTATTTATCCTTTTGTTGTCAACATAGACCAAGTCAGTGCGGGATAAAGAAGCTGTTACATTTTTAATAATATGATATGTACTTAAAAAATGGAACTTTAAATACGATTGACTTCAAAATGTAGTACTAGATCATTCTATTTAAGACCAGAATTTCTTTGTCAAATAATCGTCTGTCATTCAGGAATACATCCTATTGAAATGAAATAGTAACAACAACAACAAAAAGCACTGGAATGTTTCATCAAAGAAAAAGATAATGCTTTGCTCAAACCAACAATTTATTTCTTCTATCTATCCCATTTTCACATAAATTCTAATAATGCCTAATGATGGTTTTATCATGAATACAATATAAATTCACATCACGTGGCTTTTTTCAACAAATATAAACATCCAAGAGCATCCTCATCCCATCTTTCATTCACTAATATATGTACTTTTAACATCTAATGATGCATCTTTTACTGTTTCCAAGATCAAATATAAAGCAAACAAACACAGATAGAAATATTTCAAACATAAATCTAATCACTGAAAGCAAAAAAGCTTTTCATTTGAACAAAGTTTGATAAAAAGCCCAAAACTTGAGGCTAAACTTTCAACTATGAAGCTAGCTGATCACACAGTGACATATTCTTAACATCTCTCCAAAGAGTTACCTTTTATCAATCTGGCATCAAGTTGCTGATTTCAATGTGTAACTAATTTGTGTTTCCAACATTCCTCGACTTATTATTTTAGCATTGGGTTTGTATATATGCTTCTCTAAGAGTAAAATAGACCTAAATACTATTTTGAAATTTTATTAATGTGTAATAACCAGGTAAGAAGAGGATATATACAGAACTCCATTCTGTATCTATACATTATTATACAAGTATAATAGCAAATTTCAGGTAGAACTTGGCTGTTTCTCCATTCTGCTAATGGGTTTGTTACTATTTATTAGACTAAGCATTCGCCTTTACTGTACAGTTCTCAAGGAATATTCAACGAATACTAATATTTACTAATTACCAGAAGTATTTGTCAGAAATCAATCATTGTGGTGAGGAAATAGTTGACTAATTCAAAATGATATTTGAATAAAGTTTAATGAAAGCACAATTTATAAGTTTTAGACAAAATTAGAAAACCAAAAATGGGTAGTGTAGGACACAAATAATCACAGAAACAGGACACTGTCACCACCACTGAACTTAAAAACCTAACTAATGGAGAGAGGTGTTACCAGAATCCTGGAGGATGGTCTCCCAACAGGAGCAATGGTCTTGGAAAAAGAATTCAGTCACTGCCAATTTTCAGATCAGCATGGAAGAAAGAGATGAAATCAATATCTCAACTACTGTGCTTTCTCTACCAGCTGGTAGTCCACATTGCCTTCCACTGGAAAGTCCCAACTGGACATCAGATATCAAGAGCCCAGGTAAGGCCTTGTCACAGAGAAAAGTAAAAACTGTGGAAGGCAAATCTTCAGGGGTAAATGGAAGTACATTAACTTCTCTGTAGTGTAGCTTTCTTCTACAGCCAAATGCTAGAACTTTAAGGACTTGAGAGAGAAAGAAGAAAAGAAAGAGAACTTCTGAATCCCTTAAATCCTTTCCAAAGATTTCCATGAACTCCACAAATGAAGTTAGTTACTGTATGTATCAGAAGTCAAAGACAAAACTATCAGTATTTCAAACATACATATTCTCCATGGGGACTTCCAGAGCCCCAAGACCAATTTCTGAGCTCCTGTTAACTGAGAGATGCCTCAATGTCTACTTATCTTCAGCCAAGGAAAAATTCAGTCACTCAGCTAATTATGACTAGGGAATCCCAGCTAAAACAATGTCTAGAAGAACCTGATAAGCTCTCTCCTTATAAGACATAAAGAACATTTCTGAGGGTATTAACATGTTATTCGAGTGACTCCCAAAAGAGCTGTAAGGCCATTTTCATGTGCCATCTAACTCTTTTACCTAAAATGCAATACCATCTGGTTTCAATATCTCCTTTCCACTTCCATCTTGGATTTTAAAAACATTTTTTATTAAGAACTTTTTACACAAGGCAGTTACTTAAGCATTTTCACATTTATTACCTAAATTAATTCTCACAATGTATATTTTTCATTGTATGTATAATCATGTGAGAGTCAGGGAAATGAAGAAGCCTCCCTGATCTCACAGAGGTATGACTGGAATGTACACTGCACATCTGTGGTCTGCAATCTGGTGCCGTAACTAGGATGGGACAGCACCCTGGAATGGCAGCAAATCACCCTTTATTTTCTAAATAGCCCATGTAGTTTCATAACCATGAACACCTCATACTCTTACTCATAAAATACTTTCTACCTTCTTCACTCAACAAGCTTTTGACAGACATTCATAAAACACATACTTTGTACCCATTACATAGGAAAAAAAAAGGAAAAATGGCAGAATCTCTGAAGTTCAGCCACACCCAGCTAATGGTGAATACAAACTATTCTTAAACACTCTGCTCACATTCCTCCATGAGGAACCCTTCAGCCTAAACTGAAGTCTCTCTCCCCCTGATCCTCAGAGGACATACATAATTGGTACTAAATCTTGGGACTCATCTCAACAACTAGATTATTTTCAATTATATATCTATATATTCCTCACTGAAACTTTTATTATTCCTCACTCAAGGTGAGAACTTTATAACATGACCTACTTAAGAAATATTTACTTAATTCCTATAAAGTCCTAGGCACCATGCTAAGTTCAGAAATAACTGGTGGGGAAAAAACACAATTCCTCTTTAAGAATTCCTTTGAAAATTTCACAGGGATTTGAAATATATAGACCCAGAAATAGGCATTTATAATACAGTATTATAAACCTATAACATTAAAGAAGGCATTTCTTGTTTGTTTCCATATCTCCATAAAGGGGGTCAGAGAGCGTTAGAGTGGGCACAAAGCTTGCAAGTCCTACTGGCTTCAACAGGCAACACAGAACAGGGGCAGAAGATGACAAAAATGACACCAAAAGCCAGTGGTTTGGAGTCTTTAATGATCTAAATATATTTTTAATTAAATTCAACTCAATACTGTTATAATGAGATTAAAGTTCTGTGCTTCACAGAAACAAAAAAAAAAACACATTTTTTGTTTTTAAATAATACCATTCCTAATCGATGAAATCTATGAAGTTTAACAGATATTTCTACATTTGTTGGTAGGCATTTCTTTGAAACATTGAAGTTTATATGAAGCCATGAGGTTTTCAGAAATCAAACTGTTCTTTCTGGGTGTCCTAGAATAATACATTAATTAAATACATGCCTAATATTTAGATATATAAAGTCTAGTAAAAATGCACACAGTCTTTCAATTGAAAAGTCACAGAAAACAGAACATTTTTGAACAATGTAAGACACAGTTTGCCCCCAACTTTAGATTTGCATTATAGAATGTAAATAGTCCTTATTAAGCTGAAGTTTAATATTCTTAGCTCACTTCACCCCATATAGATGAACATTTTGCCATATTCCTAGTTCTGAGAAATGGTTTTATTCATTAAGCCACAAAACTACTTCTTCCTGCAAGAATGTAGTGAGCCAGAAACAACAGAAATGTGTATTTGTATGATATGTGCATAAATGCATTGACTTTGAAAGGATTAACTTGTGGATCAATAAGGGAGAAATTCATTACCCCAATCAACATCGAGAAACTAGAACTAAACAAGATGCATCATTCTAAGTTGAAATGAAATTTACTTCAGTACTACTACAGCCTAAAACAAACCATAAAATGAAATCATCACATTGTACAAGGAAATTTTGCATAAACAAGCTGATAGATTCTAGCACGTTAGGGCTGCATGTACACCAACCAGCCTCTCAGCCCATATGAAAAATGGTGAGATCAATGGATGCTGATGAGCAATATTTAAATGAATTTCTAAATGACTATAATAAAAAATTTAGTTGACTCAACCCCTGCTGTTCTGGGCTGTAAAGTTATGAGCTCTATTTACCTGAAAGCATGTATGCCTATTAGACTTGGCAGGAGTTTCTCAACATTGGTATTAAGTAGAATATCTATTTAAAATGAACCAAGCACTAGGCTGTATCAAGTCTGTGACTTCAGGCCAGGATAAAGCAGCATGCTAACCTCATGTACATGGTGCAAAGAGCAGTAGGGAATAAATCTCTGTGGCTTTTCTTAACCTTCTTTGTGAACTAACTTTTTTCAGAAAATGTGCTTGAATGGGAAGAATATAGCAAGTTTACCTTCAGTGTTACCAGCTATAAAATATCTAAATAAAAAGTTACACAAGGAAGAACTAGATGAATTTTAAGTATATAAATTGAAAAGGTTATCAGTTGAGTGAGGAAGCTGAAATCAGAAAGGAATATTTCCTTAAATAAGAGGTTAACATGATTAGGTATGATCTGTAAAAGAAGGAAAGTATTGGAGAAAGGAGAGATTTAGCACCCTCAGGGCCATTTGGATATGATATTCCAAAAATTGGTAGGAAATAATTTGATTAAATCTCTGAGTGGATCAAGCCAGACCAATGAGCATAATTTGAGTCAGGAGAGAATCATGGCAAAATGGGTAACAGTCTGTGGAGAGATGGCAATGACAAGGATTCCTAAAAGGAAGAGGTTCATCTAAGAGCACTAAAGGATACTGAAAGCACAATGTTTATTAGGTTATGATAAATATGGAATGATGGCCACATCATTCCATATTTAACAGTACAAAAGAAGATTAAAATCCTCGTAAAAAGAGAAAAAAGAGTAAAAACTACTGTACCCAAATTTAGTTCAGCAACAAGCTTGATTATAGGCCAACTTACTCCTTTGACATTAAAGAAATTACATACTGTAATTACAGGACAAGTGTAAATGGATGTGAAGTACATTTTTTCTAATATATCAGAGTAAAATCCACATTTTTTTAAAAAATGCATCTTTACAAAATCTTCCACACCTTTCTGCAGGCCAAGAAAAATCTGTGGAGCTAATGAAGAAAAGAGTGAAATCTGTAAGACATTAGTCTCATATTTATCATCAACAGAAATCAAACCAGGGTAGAAAAAAAGAATTTGAAATGATATAAAATATGGCAAAAGAGAATTGTTGATAATGAACTTGAAAGCAAGAGTTAAAAATGCAGTGAAATGATATATATTACAGTGATTTGTAAGCTATGTGTTGTATGCTAATACTGAGAATGCTCAAATGTTTTAAAATAGATCAATAAATAGGAAAATGCAGCAAGAAATAAATTACTCTCAAATGAATTTATTCTTTTACTTTTAGTAATAAAATATTAATTTGGAAACCTAGAAAATTATGTAGATTTTTTTGTTTTCTTTTTGCAGAAAATGGATTAATAAAAGAAAATTTCATTCAATACTTAAAAATCATAAAACCAAAAGTAAAATATGGATTATCAGAGCAACAATCTGTTAGCATATAGTTATGGATTATCTCTTCCAAGTCTATATTCTGCTTTGTGATGTGAAAAATATTTTAAAACTTCTTCCTGAAATGGAAAGGGACTGGTATGTGATGCACAAATCCAACTGAGCATCACTTCTGATGATCTGGCAACTCTGCAGATAGCAGGAATTTCACTGTTAGATCAGGTAGAGAGGATTGATCAGTTGGTCAATCCATGAAGAAGCTAACCAATTTCTAGGCAAAAAATATATATAAATAAATAACATCATAGAAGTAGGGAGATAAAAAAGAATTGGAGTACTGATTATTCTTGCCTCTCTCCAAGTATGGATGTCCCTCTGCCAGTCTGAGTTACTATCAGACAAACCCCTCTGTCTGGGTTCTGGGAACCTCTCCCTCCCCTTGTCAAGCCCTCAGGCAAGGATATGCTACAGTACTCCTGTGTTAGGAGCCCCAGGGTGCAGCAACTTTCTTCAGTCTCTCTGCTGCACCTTTGCAAATAACCACTTCATTAAAATCCTCTGCAACTTCTCAATGTGAGTGGCTATTTCTTTCCAACGCCCTGAGTGATGTGTGACTTAACAACCTTTGTTGTCAAGGAATTTTTGACCCTGAAAAAGCAGGAATCATATCTATAAAATACAGGGAAAGTAATGCATAACTTCTATTATAAAGCACTATGTGATGTAGCAGAGACCAAATCCTTAGAAGAAAATAGAAAAGCTTTAGGGAAGACTTCTTGTTCTTGAAATTTAGCATGAATTTCAAGAGAAAAAAGAGAGAAAGGATGAATCCTGAGCTAGAAGAAAAACCATTGTCAAGTAAGTGTTCAGTCCTTGGGAGTCATGATTTAATTCTTCCATGATATATATATGTATCCTAACATCACATGGTATCCCATAAATATATACAACTAAATATAAATAAATTAATAAATGTAAAAAAATCATAGTTTGAAAATGAGGGTGACCCTACATTCCAGGTTGTCCAAGATAATGCCAATTTACATGTATCATAGCAGTGTAATTTATTAACAGTGATAATTATATGGTAATGCTTTTGAATGCATTTTGCAGTAAAAAGTATTACGCATTCCTGAATAAGGAATTATAGTAGATACTTTAACAGGACTTTTTTTGGGGGACAACAAAATGCAGGGTGTTGAGATAGGAAGGGAAATTCAAATAATGGTGCCAAAAGTAAGAATTGTTGGATTAATCTGAGGATGCCCTGAATAAATAAGTAATTGTTAAGAAAGAGAAAATGTTTCTTTAACAAAATTTTGCATGTGTTCAAAATATACCCAGTGGTTCTTTGTAATCTCAACTCTCTGGGAAATTTTATTCAGACACATGCAGTTTTACAAACCAAAGAAGTTAAAGGGAATTAAATCCTTACCAAATTAGTTTTACCCTGCCACTAGCAGTCTCTTGCCCTCTAGGTTAGATTCTCAGGCTCTGTAGCATATTCCTTCTCCCAGGCACAATGAAATGTGTCCTTCTTTAGTGGCCTCTTCGCTTCAATTCCAGAATTCATTAGTATAAACTTGCTTAAAGTGAAAAAGTTTTAGCCTGATTTGTTGAAGTTATCACATCAGAGAGATGTGTCTTCAGATGATATTTTTAAAAATATCTCAAAATTGTTAATAAGTGACATATGCACAAGTAAAACAATCAGAGCTTATTTGGAAAAGCAATTTTTTCCGAATTTTT
>JAJEJO010000930.1:687220-707975 GCA_020662805.1 Glaucomys volans | reverse complement strand
TTTTTTTTTTTTTTTTTTTTTTTGGCTTTAAATTCTTCATTTGACTACTTTTGGAGTTTTTTTTTTTTTTAAATGCTGATGCTATTGCGATGTTTTATTAACTTCATATAAATCTACTGAACTCCTGATGTGAAATGTAAGAATTGAAAAAACTTGCAATATTTACATCCTTTCACTCTTGTCCTTCAAACATTTGATTTTAAAAAAATCTTTGATTATTTTGCTAGCTAACTTAGTAAATTTAACAACACATTTTGACTTCAACTATTCAAAGCAAGTCAGTATCATTTGACTACTTACCATGTAAAATACGGGTGTTAAGACCTCAATTCTTCCTCATACTGCCCTTACATTTTCCTCCTTTTGTAAGTTATACTATTACTTTTGCTTTTAAATTGCCAATGTTATTTGTATTTACACTAAATTTTAAATCTTGATGGACTGTCATCATTCTTAGCTTTAGGTTAACAATAATTTTTTTAAATAAAATATTTAACATAATTCTTGTTCACTGTAAGACCATATGGTTTACGAACATCATATTTCTTGGCTATGTCTGAAATATAAGGATTGTTGATACCTTGAAGGATAATGCTCTTAGCATCAGTGACAAATAAATGCCTTGATCTTGCATTCCTCCCATGGTAAAAGTCATGCCATGTATTAGTGTGTTTTATTCAAATCATGACTTTATTGTAGCTATTGATATTTCATTGTGATCTATTATTTTTCTCTTGGAGAAATTAAGGTATCTTTAACATGTCCTTGAGATTATTCAGATTCTTAACATACGATTTCTTTCATGGGAACCCATATTTCTCTGAGAACTAGTCTTCTCGACCCTATATATAGCTGTCAATAAAATCCCCAAAAGTTACAGAACAGAACCTGATATAAGTCAATCCCATCATGTTTCTTTTCCCTAACCACTAATACTGGGCTCCATTTTCAATTCTCACACATGTAGTTATTCTGGTGAAGGAAATATTCCAATGTGCTAATCAATGGCAATATAAAAAATATTGTCTTAAAAGTTTATGGCAGGGATGGGGATGTAGTTCATTTGTAGAGTACTCCCTGAATTCAATTCCCAGCAAATCCCCCCAAAAAACTACACCAGGACTTTCATTTCTAGTTCACATCAAGCACCTTATATATATCTAGCCAACCTGTTTTTCTATCAAGAAACCTCATAAAACCATAGAGAAATGTTTAAATAACAGTTGTTTAGAGGCATTAAACATCAAGCAAGGTGGTCAGACTTGAATATGCTATACACTCTATGATGACTTTCTAACAGAGATGATGGAAGCCAAGAAACAATTGAATGAGAACTTCCACATGCTGAAAGAAAATAACTGCTGACACAACATTTTACATGCCATAAAAAATATTCATCAATACAAAAAATAAAATAAGACATTTTCAGACAACAAAAAAACTAACAGAACTTTTTATCGTAAAACAAACAAAAAAGTATATTTTCAATATAGATACTTAAAAATTTATTTCCTCACTAGATACAGTAACAGCATTCACTTCTAATTCTCTGCCTACCTCTCTCACTTTTACTTTTCTGTACCTTCTGTTCTGTCACTTCTTAAATGCTTAAATTCCTCCCAAATCTCTCAAGACTTGGCTCTTGGTTCACTACTTTTTAAACTTTGTAAGCTTTATCCACCCAAAATTTGAACTAGATATTGAAGATTCCTGCATATATATGTGTAACTCAGAATTCTTCTCTGAGTTTTAAGCTAAGTTTTAAAGAAACCAAAATTCTTCCTTGTCCCTTCACAGAGAAAACTCCAAAAAGTTTAGGATGAAACACTTCTCCTACATGGCTCAGATGCTCAGTGCTTGTGAAATTAAATAATCGCAATACTTAAAGTCCAAAACTTAGAGCTCTATTATTCTTTGTTATAAATTTTTCATGACTGTGATATGAAATTGTTTAAAGGAAAGCATTATTAATAATACTTTCAATTTCACATTGGAATAATAAGAAAAGTGGTAACTGCTTGAGGACCTGTGCTGCCATGTGGGAAAAACAGAATATAGAGAAAAGGTATTTATATATTAACAAACCTTAGAAAGTTTCCTAGTGGGTTCAAATTTCCAGCCTGAATATCAGTGCTAGACAGGCTTCTTGAGCTAAATGGTTAGAAACATATTCATATTAAAGCTCCACAAGCAAGACTTTGATTTCAACTCTTCTAAGCTGGAAGAAAGACTACTTAAAATCTCCTCAAACAATTCTGATATGCTATTGGTTTTAGATTCACTGGATTAGAGAAGTGTTTTCCAATCCATGCAACAGAGATCAATGGAAGTAATTGCCAAGTACTATGAAAGACTAATATCTAGGGACGAAAATATAAATATGACTTGCAAAATTTTTGAGGATTTTTAAATGTTACTGTATTCATTGTAGGCATCACCCTTACACCAACAATCCAAAACTAAAACTATTCTGTTTAATTATTTTATAGGAAAGGGTTATGAACTTGAGAAGTTTCAAAACTTCTGTCTATAACATCATTTGTCAAAGATTCTGGAAATGTGCATACTTTTATTAGGACTTCCAATTTTTCAACTTCACAACTATACCTTTTGTCCCCACGTGAACTGATCGTGTATTAAAAGAGAAAGGAAGTAAGGAACCTCTATATTGTTACAGTGGGTGAAATCACAAATGCATTACCGTGTTCTAAGAACTTTTTAAAAAATGTTTTAGGATTTTTTTTCCCATTTGTCTTACCTGAACTCACAATCTAATTAGATGAATGTTTTATTTTTGAACCAATTTATAGAAAATGAGTATGCAATTGAGAATTTCTGTAGTTGAAAATTGTTACACAATAATAGTAAGTGAGAGTTATGAAAAATTTGAACAAATGTTAATCTCTTATAAGCAATTTATTAATTAGAAGCATGTTTATATATTGCCAGGTGTGGTGGTGTGTACCTGTAATCTCAGTGGCTCTAGAAGCTGAAGCAGGAGGATCACAAGTTTGAGGAAAAGAAAAAGATTAAAGTCTGCTTCCCTAAATTTCTTATAATTTAAATCACAAGGCACAATATTTACAATTTTAAAATGAATATTATTCCTTAATGCTAAACACTCTAATTTGAACAAACATAAAACTTAGCAGATTGAAAAGTCTACAGTGATCATGACAATAATGAGTAATTTCTTATGCATCATATCAACATTTAGAATGTTGCTCAGATATAGTTCATTATCAACAAAAATGCTTGCGAGTAGAAGATTAGGAATGTGCATGGGTCCTAGAAGACATTTCAAAGTTGGTTTTTCTTTCCCTTAAGTAATCAGTATTAGTGTCCATCCCAACACCAGGGCAGACTTTAGGATAAGAGTTGAAGATTCAAGCAGTTTCTTTGGGACATAACCCAGAAAACAATGAGTGAGTGAGTGAGTGAGTGAGTGAGTGAGTGAATAAGTGAGTGACTGAGTAAATGAGTGGAGTGAGACAGGAAAGGGAAGAAAGAAAATGAAGAGCATGTCAGTGTGGTCATCATGTGAACCAGAGGCCCAATGCTGCAGTTACCCTCTGAGAGACAATGCATACCTGTCCCAGAACTCCCACTGAAGAGAGAAGAGAATGAGGTCTGGATCCATAGACATGGATCTTCCTTCTAAACTCTCTTGCACATTCCTGCTGTCCAATGCCTAGGCTGAGCATGCACCTTAGATAAGAAAATGCCTTCAGGTGAAAAGATTTTGGAAAATGTAGGGATTTATAGAAAACACATGCAAGTGACTTCTTGCATAGTGGAGACGATTTGAGCAGAGAGCTACCAGTGACAGCATCAGTCACTGGTCACTGGCAATCCATTCCCCTCAGAGCAACTCTAGGCAGCTCCTCTCTGTGGCCTCCACTTCCCTCACAATACCACCAATCTTTTCTGTCACTGTCTCCTCCCCAGTGAACACAAAGGGATAAGAAAACTACTTGGGAATTCTAAAACAAAATTTAATTGACCTGAGTTTTTCAATAATTCTAATTGTTCTCACATTCATTTTAAGTTATCACAGAAGATAAGAAAACATGTCCTGCTAACATAAATGTGTCTAAGTAAAAGAGAATGCAATAATTTCTCTGCTACTAAATTTACTCCAGCCAATTATTGCATTATCTTTCCCCAAAATCAGCCACTGTGATGAAACTCACCATCAAGAATTATATTTTTACCTGCTCTTGACCAGATCTCTCATTTTATCTACATTTTATCTACCAACACGTCCTTGCCGTGTAACAGATACAAGATTCTTCACTAAAACACATAGTATTTCCAAATCAAGTTCCTGTTATTGTCCTCTGGTTTCTGGTTTCTAGACCAGAATTCAGATTCTTTCCTGTCTCAATCACAATTATTAAACTATCTGACTTCTTATTCATCAGCCTAGATTTTTGCTCTCCTAATTCTCTGTAAGTTGGCAAATATATGCACCTCAACCTTTATTTGCCTGTCTAGAGCCTGCTCTCTGAAAGTTACTCCTGTGCCTTGCCTACTTCTGGCTCACCTGTCATGACTACCACTCCAGTGGCACCCATGGAACTTCTATTAATTTAAACATTAAGTGTAAATTTAACCATCGATGTTAACTTAACCAGCAACAGCACCAAAACCTGTTACACGAGTTCTAGCACAGCCATGAACCAAACAGGCCAAGTCCCAATTCTCAAATGATCATGAGGTGATTGGCAAATGTTGTTAAAACACATTTAGAAGAAGCAGCTTGAACTGTAACGTTGGTTAAAATTATTTTCCTTGAATTACACCAGCTATTGACCATTATAGGACACTAACACATATACACCATTTACCATGGGAAAAAGCAACTACAAAATAATTTGCCACACTTGAAAATGAAGTATTCTACAGCTAGTCTCAAAAAACAAAAGTTTTTCAGGATATTCCAAAGAATTTTTGCCATAAAACTTTTTGAAACAAAGATGATGAGAAAAATATTTGACCTGCCTGTTCTTGATAATTTTTTTAATTGGAAAACCATCACCAATTACCTCAAATTTTACTTGCCCATTTTTTTAAATTATGAAATATTGTGGCTTATTATCCTTTCATTCATTTACTCATTCAACAAATATGTTTTGAGTGTCTATCATGTGCTGGAACAGAAGAGGCACCTACTTTAAAGAGCTAATTTTCCAAAGAGAGGGACCCTGCATTATCAAGAAAATAATGTGTAACATTGTATATGAAGGAAATAAACTGCATACACTGATACAAAAAATGTGGATGGAGGGAAACAATTTAGCTAAAATGAACAGAGAATGCCTCCCTGGATAGTTAAATATCAAGGAGTGAGACATTACCAGAGGTGGAAAATTCAAACATAATATAATGTATGTGAAATATCCTCATATGCACTAATAGTGATTGTAAAACATCTGCCCTTTATTTCCCACTGTCTCCCAAAAAATTCACCTCTGTTCTCAAAATGTGACTAAAATTCCAAAAGTTAAAAGCAAGAGAAATTTGAATGGGTGTGAAACAAGGACTTAGAACATAATCACTCTTTCAACATTAATTATACTGTATATTTTGAGAAGCTATAATCAAGAATTGAAAGTTGCTTTTTGTCTTAAGTTCAAAATCATGAAGCAACAATTTTACACAATGAATGTATCTTTGTGAGAAATTCTGAAACTTTAAACAATGACTTGGTTACAATTTTCTGTGAGACAATGGGTACAGACAAGAGATATTGCCTCTGTTCTTATTCTGGGTTTATTTTGTTGACGCTTTTTTGTGGGGTATGGAAGGTTGAGAGGGCAAGTAGAGGATGGTACAATAACAGAAGCATTCAGCATAAATAAATTTTAAAGGCATCTTTGAGAAATATGGCTAATTTTACACAATAGGCTTTAAAGCAAGAGACAAAAAATAATGGTTGATAAGACAGTTTTCCTAAACCTCATTTTTAATCCGGTAAATTAGCAATAAACTGCTTATTGTCACTTCTCTGTTAGTCTTACGGATACAAATAAACATGAATGTCATTATTGCTTGATGTCATCTTAGCATTATATTTTCAAAGTAATGTATTCCCTGATAAGTGGATGATGATATATAATTGGGTTGGTAGGGGGTGAGAGAAGAATGGAGGAACTTTAGATTGCATAGAGGGAAATGAGAGGGGGAGCGGGTGGGGGTATGAAAAATGATGGAATGAGACAGACATCATTACCCTATGTACATGTATCATTACATGAATGGTATGAATCTACATCGTGCACAGCCATAGAAATGAAAAGTTGTACCCCATTTGTGTACAATGAATCAAAATGCAGTCTGTAAAAATAAAAAAGAAAGAAAGAAAGAAAGAAAGAAAGAAAGAAAGAAAGAAAGAAAGAAAGAAAGAAAGGCAGTAATCCCATTAATCCTTCCATTCTATCTGATGAATATAAGGTCTTGAGCATCTACTATGATATCATGATAAACTATATACTGATATTCAGGCACTGCAAAATATTTAATTCAAGTGACATGAAGTCATATAAAATTTTCTTGGAAAATTAAATCCATATTGAATAATTACATTAAAAATAGACTATAAAGAATGGCATATTTTTTCTAATAAATGAGCCTTTTTAGTCTATCCACTCTTCCTTTCTGATCAAATGCCACAATCCCTAGATTTAATAAAATGGCATCTAGGTGAGTCATTTAGATTTTATCAGATTTTATTATGACAAAGTGAGAAGAAATGCAGAAAAAGTTAGCAGTAGTATTTGGAAGTATTTACTGAATATTTTGTACTTAGTAGCTGTTCTGTGGCAAGCATCTACTATTTCCAATTCCTGGTTTTTGTCAATCAAGTTAATATGAATATTTATGCATAAGCTTTTGTGAAGCTTTGTGAATGGGTTTTCTTTTTTGTATAATAGCTAAAAGAAAATTTGCAGAATCACATAGAAGAGTACATTTAACTTTATAAAAAATTAAAAATTTTTCCAAAATTTGCTATGCAATTTTGCACACCTTCTGGCAATTTATGAGAGTCTTAGTTGCTCTGTCTTCTCCCACACTGATAGACTGTCAATCTTTTTAACTTTGCCTATCCTGGTAGATACACGATAGTATCCCATTATGGATTTAATATGCATTTTCTAATGACTAATGCTGTTAATTTAAGCATCTTTTTTTGTGTTCAATGGCAATTTGTGTATTTTTTACAGTGTTTTTTAAACATTTTGCGAATTTTTAGTTGTTTGTTTTATATTAAAGTGTAAGAGCTTTTTGTATATTCTAAATATAAACCCTTTTTTTAATGCATATATTTCAAAATTTTATCCATGACTTTACTTTTAATTTTCTCCATGGTAACTTTTGAGGAGCAAAATTATTCTAATTTGATAAAGTTTCATTTATCAATGCTTTCATTGATATTTCTTGCTTCCTCCTAGTAAATCTTTGTTTATGACAAGGTCATAATGATTTTCTTCTCTGTTTTCTTTTAGGTGTTCTCTAGTTATAGATTTTATCTTTTAGTTTTTATTTTAAACCAATTTTTGTATATGATAGGAAGTAAGGCTAAAAGTCAAAGATCTTACACTTAAATGTAATGTTAGTTTAAAAGGAAAATACATTTGTCACAAGTCATAAACTGTATAGTAAAATGAATGCAATTCAATATATATCTCAACATAGTTTATGCAAAAGAGTATCTTTTAGTTATCTAGCAAGTAGGAACTATCAGTAACATAAAGATCAAAATGAACTGAAATTTCTAAAAGACCTTTTCAATATAATAAGAAAAAGTAAAATGAACACAAAACAACCAATATGCACATTTATCATAAATATATCTCAAATTACTAATATTTTGGTTAGCCAAATTTTTTCTAGGGAGAGTACTGTATAAAAATAAATAATATTTAAAAGAACCATAGTTAATTTATGAACCCCCATTATGTATTCCATATATCTTGGGTTTTACCTTCTCCATCATCTACCATATTTCTGTCATCTCCAGCTGTTAGACAGTTCTACATTTTAAGGAATATGAACATATTTTTGACCTAATGAAAAATAGCCAAGAACAGTGGTCCACATCTGCAATCACAGCAGCTTGAGAGGCTGAGGCAGTAGGATGAAGAATTCAAAGCCAGCCTCAACAACTTATCAAGGCCCTAAGCAATTCAGTGAGACCCTGTCTCTAATAAAATACAAAAGAAGGGCTGGGGATGTGCTCAGTTGTTGAGTGTCCCTGGGTTCAATCCCCAGTTCAAAACACACATACGCACACACACACAAAATGTGCATTGCAATGCCTCAAAATACTGAAGAAAATTATTTACTGTCTCCTTTAAGTGGATAAAACTGAGAACTCATTCCACCTCACATAGAGGCTCCTTGATTTACAATGGGGTTATATTCTAATAAACAAATAGTAAATTGAAAATATCATGAATCCAAATTTGTTTAATACATCTAGCTTAAAGACCTAACTTAAACATGCTGAAAATACTTATATTAGCTGATAGTTGGGCAAAATCATCAAACACAAAGCTTATTTTATACCAAAGTATTGAGTAACTCATATAACTTATTGAATTCTATATTGTTAGTGGAAAAAGCATATGGGTATGCTTTTGCACATGATAAAGTTGAAAAATTGCAAGTCAACCCATCATTAATCAGCATCTATCTGCATATGATATACTCCCTATCATTAAAATTACTATATTTTGGTAATAATAACTATAATTTTAGTTCTTTATATGAAATGCATATATATTATATAAACTAATCATTTCCCATGTTATCATTTTAAAAGGTTATAATGAACAAAACTACAAAAGATAGTATAAAAACCCTCATCTAATCCCTACCAAATAAAAAATCACATTTTAACCATGCTTCAGATTAAAATAACATATAAACATTCAGATATTCATACTTGCAATTTCTGTCTCTTGTCTTCCACTCATCACAGGGGTAATCAGTTCTTATGGTCTGGATGTGAGGTGTCCCCCAAAAGCTCACATGTGAAACGATGCAAGAAGGTTTAGAGAAAAAATGATTGGATTACAAGAACCTTAACCCAATAAGCGAAGTAATCTCCTGATGGGATTAATTGGTAACTGAAGGCAGGTTGGGTGTGGCTGGAGGAGGTGGGGTGGTAGGGTCTTGACTTTGGAGCATATATTTTGTATCTGGTGAGTGAAATCCCTCTTTGCTTCCTGATCATCATGTGAGCTGCTTCCCTCCACCACTCCTTTCTGCCATGATGTTCAGCCTCACCTCAAGTCCTGAGAAATGGAGCCAGCTATCTACAGATTGAGATCTCTGAAACCATGAGCCCCCAAATAAACTTTTCGTCCCCTTTATTGTTCTGGTCAGATCCTTGAATAATAGCAGTGAAAAAACTGACTAAAATGTCAGTATGATGTATTTGGTATTTGTACAAATCTATTTATATTTTTAGAATTAGATAAGGAGAGAGGGAGAGGAGAGAAGAACAACACAAAGAGTGTGTAGTAATTTCTTGTGATTGTTACTGATTTATTTCAATAAGATCCTACTCTATATAACATTCAAGTGGTTTCTTTTTGCTAATACACATTTTCTATCATTGTTAATGACATCAAAGATAGGTCTAGTTCATTTATTTTAACTGCTATATAATGATCCTTTGTATGAATATATCACGATTTACATTTTCATTCTACCTTTAATCAGCATAGAGATTGCTATCATAAATAATGCTATAATGAACAACTTTTATAATTTTCCTTGTACAGGTGGAGATAATACTGTCCAGTGTAGCTTTGTGCAATGATGGAACTATTCTGGGCTGTAGCTAGTGAGCACTTGAAATATGTCCACTTTGACTGAGGAATTCAATTTTTCATTTTATTCAATTCTAATTTAACCTAAAAAACTAAACTTAATTCTAATTTAACCTAGAAAACTAACATGATTGTGTATGACTTGTTGCTACCACACTGAACAGTCCAGATTTCAGATCATATAAACTCAGAAACAGAATTGCTGGGCTCTCTGGTATACCCACTAAAAAAATATACTGGTGATGGTCAAATTACTGTCCAAAATTGTGCCTCTTATACTCCCATGGGAAGTTACCACATTTTTATATTCTGGTAAAAACAAAATTACCTGTTATGCAAAGTTACAACTACACAGAAAATTCACAAAATCAGAATGGTAAATAAAGGTTATTTCATCTTTATTGCTAATAGAAGTAATACACAAATGAAATACAATTTTGAATTCTTCAGATTAGCAGGGAAAGAACACAGTCTGTCAAGTAAAAGCATTCAGCAGGATATAAAAATGTGGTAACTGCACAACTCTCTCCAATGGAATCTCCTGGATTTAAGAACACTGCATCACCCTATTTAACCACATTTTATATAGCATGAGTTGGACACAGATGAATGCTCACTACATACATGCCCCAACTTAACTGAACATCCAAAATTGAGGTCTGTCACCTTTCATCCAAATTCGGAACACACAGTGGCTACTCTGTTGCTGGTCTTGCCATCTCAGGTAGAAATAAGAAAACAGAAAAAATTCCATTTATATATCCATGACAATTAAAGAGTGACTCTAGAGAATTTGTGCTTTGGATTTTCGTTCAGGCAAAGATATTTTTATGGTAAGTCTCAAAATGTTGGACAAATTGGGAGTTCAGCATGTTATTACTTAAAACTGTATAGGTCCATGAATAAGAAATGCATTTATAAAATATACACAATTATCTCTTAACATGTTTCATTATATTTAATTCTTTCAATATCCCAAGCTTGCTGGGATGGTCTCTTGGATTCTTAAGAGCAACAACATGCGTATGGCCTCACCCTTTGAAGCATTCTGCAAGCCAAAACACATGAGCAAAATATGTTCCTATACAGCCAGTTACACAAAGAAACATGTATTGCACAATAATTTCACCATATGTTATATTATTGGAAGCTTTAATATTGAGAAATGCATTTTTATTTATTTATATTGAGGGGGGAACCAGTCATGAGGTTTCAATTTGTGTACACTGAAGATCACTTCTCCTTTTTCTGATTAGAATATTGAGATGGTAACAAAGAGGTAGAAGATAAGGCAGGTCTGTTCAAAGGAAAAAGTGTTGCAACAAATCCTGGGTATTTAAAGTTGAGTAAAGTGGAACACCCTCCAGTGGTGACCAGAACTCATGGGGCCGATATGGGAACAGCCAGAATTATAGAACTATCAATACTGTGGGAAAACTCTGAAAAACAAGTCATTTGGAATCTTTCCTAGTAAGAAAAGCCTGGATTTTCTGTGTCTCTGGGGATATAAGACCTAGAAAATAGGGTCAATGAAACAAAATATGGGAGAGGAAAGGAAAGAAGTTTTGCTTTATAAAGTCAGCAAGGTGTTAAACTGAATGAAGTATATCAGAGACCATTTAAGGCTCTTGATAAAGAACCCAAAAATTTCAAGCAGCAAATTGGATTATAAAATGTTCTCTGAACTTAGAAAAGATAAATTCTACCAAACATCTAGTTTGTAGGGTAATTTTTTCAATGCATTCTCTGTTTGCTTAGTGTACAAATTTGATTAATTTGACTAAACAGGGCAAGTAACAACATAATGGAGCCTTCCACCCCCAGCCCTGGACTCACCACTGATTTCAGTGACCATAAACTACTTTTCCCACTACTATCTGTTCTTGAATACAAATACTTTAAAAAAAAAATATTTTGTAGATGGACACAATACCTTTTTTTATGTGGTGCTAAGGATCGAACCCAGTGCCTCACACGAGCTAGGCAAATGCTCTACCACTGAGCCACAACCCCACCCCCTACAAATACTTTTACTATGCTGCTTTTCAAAAACTGCCAAAGAACCTGCTTTTCTGATCTTATTCAGGGTTCTTATAGTCTGAGAAAACAGGTACAAACCCAACCACCCAGCTTTCCCCCTCCTCCACTTGCCCTCCCCATTTGAAGGTCAATTGTCTGTTGGGAACAGAATTCAAACAGGTGTTAAAGGAAAGGGGATATTTTGTTGCTGTTGCTTAGGTAAGATAAACCAGCTGCTAATAATCTGGCTTGTCAGATTCTAAAAGAAGCTTTCATGAAATATTTTAAGTATTTTTTGCAATCAAATAAAGATGAAATTGAAAGAGCAAACTCCTCAGTTTCTCGATATACCCTACCACTATCACTACACCACTATTTTTAAAGAGATGTGCCTCTTATAGGACTCGACTTTCTTACAATTTTCCTCCTATGGGACAATCATGATTAACAAGGTCCTTAATGTCTTTTGTGATACTTTGTTGTAAATATTTTAAACGTGGAATCACAAGTTCTGTTCTATGTGTTTTTTTTTTTCCTTTAACAAACAATATATTTCAGGAAATATTTCACTTCAGTACATATGTGTAGTTTTACTCAATTTGCAGTAGGAAATTTCCACTTTCCTAATGGTCACTTAGAGTAATGGTAGCATCCTGGAGTATGTAACAAAATGTAAAATATCACAGGCACTAATCAACATATGTACCTACATATATGATCAACTCTCTCTGTTACTGTTGGCTAACAATGTAATATTTCAAGAGTACCATCAGTATTTGCAGGTGGCTAAAGGATGCAGACAGCTATTTTTATTGACAAAGTGCTGAAATAAATACTGCCTTCCTTTTTCTCAAGGAAATGAAGTATTTTGTCTGCCAAGAAATTGACATTTTGCTTAAGGGTAAGATAAGAAAATATTTAGGTAGGCATTAAGGGAAACAGAAAAATTTAAGTAATAGCAAAACATCAGTAAAAATGACCACACAAATTAGCCATAGTCCTTAAAGGTCAGAAAAATATAGAATAAGCCTATTAGAATTAACACACACACACACACACACACACACACACACACACACACACATTTATAAAAAGATGGGAAGCTTTTAGTCTATGACTATTCACAGCCAAAATGTGTCTGGTTGTAGAAGAATCTGATGAAAAATTACCAGGTGGGAAAAATATTTGAGCAGATGATACATTCTTCGTGTCTGCCTCTAATGCAGAAGAACAGGCAAAATCAACAATTCAGCCTTTAATGCTGTCTAAAAACGTAAAGCAGAGTTGGTACAATTTAGTAAATGCCACCCATCCACAAAGCCCACACCAAGCCAATTTCCAAGAGCCAACATTTCCCATCTTATTTTCTCTATAATATTTAGCTCTTTGCTTTAATTACACTTGATATTTGTAAAGAGAAAGCTGGCGTTGTAATAATTGGATAGCTTTTTTATCTATGTTGGCAGAAACAGAATATTTTTCTTATATTTGAAGAGCAATACAAAAGCAAAACTTCCTTTTCTCACAAACTCAATGCCAAAACTATCCTCTGAATCACAGAGTTTCTTTAAATCATGTTGTTCTGAAAGTGGAGATGTGCTATCTTAAAGCTGCTGCCAGAATCACACTGTTCTAAGTCAGCACCAAAAACCTATCAGTGTCAATTCATCACACTGTATAGACTTCTCCAAGACATTGTTTGCCTTCATTCTTTTCTTCTCTCCTTACTTCTAATATTCCCATTTTTCTTTCCTCCTTTCTTCTTTCCTTCTTTTATACTTCGCCTTCTCTCTTTCCTTCCATCTTTCCCCACTTTTTTCTTTTTTTCTTGATGGTTCCATTCTCTCTCTCTCTCTCTCTCTCTCTCTCTCTCTCTCTCACACACACACACACACACACACACACACACACACACATTCAGGACTCATGAGAGAAAAAAGCAATGACAAGATTTTAAAATCAAAGATTCAAAAGAAATTTGAGGATCTCAAAAAAGAAAAAAGAAACTCCTCCAGTCATATTATTTTCTAGAAGAATTCTAGAAAGAATTCCAGACTGAGCTACTAAGCTTCAGAAACTCAACACAATACTTTCAGCTTTAAAGGAAGAACATGAATCTTCTAATGGGAAAAATTTTTTTTCTGTGTTCAATTAAATATTTTTAATAACCCCAAAGCATCTTAACTCATGGGGATAGTGTTTCCTTTATTAAAACAATCAAATATGATTGTATTTCTAAATTTTTATCATTAAATAAGTACTAGATTTTGCTTTATTAAATCTTGGAAAGGTATACTAATAAGGACTAATAACATTGTGAATTGACTAGGCAAAATTCAAATGCAAACTTGCAAGCTTTTGTTTTAAAAAGTAGGTTTCCTTAGTCTTCATTCTCTTAAAGTATTCTCAGTAGTTTTTAAATGCCAGGAAAATTTCTTGAAATTTTTCAATTCAATCTGCAAGCAAAATAGATAACTCTTTAAGCACAGTTACCAAAATACATACTCAAAATACCTGTTTTGAAAGGACAGTTACCTGTTTTCAGTCACAACTTAGGTGTAAATCTTTAAAATTTTAGCTGACAGGTTTTACTATGTAATAAAACATGTCAAATTCAAAATGACAAGTGGATTTCATTTTTGGAGGGTTTTTCCTCACACCTTTTCCCATTATAATACAAGTACTAC
This sequence comes from Glaucomys volans, assembly GCA_020662805.1. Classification (NCBI taxonomy): domain Eukaryota; kingdom Metazoa; phylum Chordata; class Mammalia; order Rodentia; family Sciuridae; genus Glaucomys; species Glaucomys volans. The sequence goes on along the minus strand of JAJEJO010000930.1, from coordinate 693,427 downwards.
TTAGCCATATGATTTTCTGCAAAACTTAACGGAAAATGTAAAACATAATGCATGTCTCAACATCTTAACACTTACATGGAGAGTTCTGGGGGAGGGGAGAAATCTTGCTAAATTCAGAAAAGTATACTGTCTATAAATGGAGAGGCTGCCAGCTCTCATCTGTTCTCTTTCTCTCAGTACATACATGCCTGCCTTCCAAACCTAGAACAAGGACAATTCTCCCATCTCATGTTTCATTTCTGAAATTCCTCAATTACTCAATTTGTGGAATTAGAATACCACCTTATCCAGTCAAGTTTATCTAAGCAGATGATCTGGACATAGGGAAATGTCAGTCAATGAGCAAAGAACTGCTGTATCTGTAGTTTATCTTTAATGGAGACCTGGAGTGATATAAAGTGGAGTCATCCCATTAAGTGTGCTCATGCAACATTCATTTAATCAAACTGGAAATCATGGGATAATGTATTATGTTAATTTATTTTAAGTCACAAGTAATATTGAAACTAAATACTGATAAGACAAGTTAGATGAAAAGCAAAGTGTTTTTATTGTGGAAGTTGACTCCAGGTTGGTGAGTGGTGAGAGATTAAACTATAGATCACTGAATTGTGTGTGTGTGAAATTAACTTATTCACTCACATAGTCATTAGCATGGGCATCAAGCAATGAGTTGGTACTCTAATTGGGCGATAATAGGACTTCTTAATTTTGTGCTATATCTTTAAATGAAAACAGGGATAAAATTCTATTTGCATACAAACTTTTAATTATTTAACTTTTAACCTAACAATAGATATTTACAATCTTAATTTTTCATACAATTGCCTCAACACTAAATAGAAAACGATTCTTATTTATTTTCAAATGTCGCGTAACAAAAGAATGCTCCGTTGTTATTAAAAGTGGACCACTAGTGCCCCCTTCTGATGTAAGAAAGGAAGAGAAATTCTTAGAACTTGAAAAGACACTCCTCACTAATCCCCTAAACAGCTGTTTCAAGTTAGATTTATGCCAATTCTTTTCTGATTTAATAATAAACCCCTCATTTTTCTCCTAAACCGTTGACTATTCTGGTGTTTTACTGTTGTGAGATACCTCCCTAGGAAAATTACAAAATCAGAAGCATGTTATTTCTTAAACATAATCAAATGGCTTTATTCAAATTGAGCTTTAAAATAAATTCAAGAAATCATCTTCTTAAAAATCGTTGAAGTTTTTATCATCGTTGGTTATATATTCAATTGTGTGAAAGCTAATAAACTTAAATCTGTATCAGGCTTAATAACATGAAATGTCATGTTGCCTCACTTTTCACCAAATTCAAGCTGATACCCACAGACACACTCATTCATTACACTCCTTTCTGACATAACATAAAGGGCAAAAGGCAGCATGATAGATTAAAAAGATATTATGGTCCAATATTAATTACAGTATCAGCACCTTTTTCTAGCTCAGACTGCATATAAATGTCTATTTTCATTTTTACATTCAGAATATACTTTGAGGGAGAATGGATTTATTGCATAGTAAATGGGAAATTTGGTCAGATATTTTAATGTCAGGATGGTACCAACTGTGAGCCTACTAGAAAATTTGGAATTTCTTTCTTTAATCCAGTTTGTTTTTTGTGTGCAATCACCATAAGAAGGTAAGATGGAGAGATACTATCCAAATCATAATGTGACCAGTTACAACACTTAACATTCTTAAAAATTCTTCTCCCTGAAACTAAAACTCTGATAATATCACCTAGTTTTCCCAAAAGAATTTTTTGAAAATACCAATCATTTTCAGATATGAAATATTAAAAGAAATGATACTGCATTCTTAAATTACAGTGGTTTCTCCTGCTATTGGAGATATTACAATAAGCTTACAAAACATTTCATTCATAGAATTAACCACAGATCGAAACTTTCGATACCATTTAATGTCAAAATGAAAACAATTGATATTTAGAACATATTTTATCAAAATCTGAATTTGAATGAAAATTAACCTCAGAAAAAATTTCAGCCTCAACAGTAATGTCATGCTGAACCCTTAAATAAGCTTGATAAATATCCCTGTTGTCTGATGAGGCTCAATTCATAGTCTACTCCTAAAATACCCTGATTTCATGTAATCATTACTCGTATCATATTTCATAACTTTACTTTCTGAAAAATGTGAAGACAGAGTACTTTTTCAGTCTTTCCTGCTTCCCATTTCAGGATTGTTTCTTTCTCACTGATGTAGGTAAACTTTCACACGTTGAAATGACAACCAGTTCAATTTAGTGATGCAAAAGAATAGAATACGTCAAGAATAATGGGTCTTTATGAGATGTTTGTATGTATCACACCCTGAATTGAAAAGTGCTTCTCTGTGAAAGTATAGGGAACTGTGGAAGAAGCACTACGGGGATAATTTCTAAATGGATGATTTTACCTATCAAGTTTGTGACACTCCTGTGCTCAATCCCTGGATGAGGAAGAACAACCTCAGGGCGAGGCCTGCTTTCTTTGCCAATTATTCTCCTTTCCTGAGAATCTCAGACAAAATCACTTACAACTTCTAAAAATGTGTGGTGTGGTCCTGATGTTTCTATTCTACTTTTTCCCATCAAATTTTCAAAAATATACAATGAAATCTCTCTATATTCAGAATAATAAATCAAATGGGAAAGCAATTTAAATTACAATCATTTTTAAAGAAGTGATAATGATTGCATCATATCACAAGGAAATTAGAATGCATTTGCTTTCTAGCTTTAACTCTTTGACTGCATTTAATTATAGGACTTGTTTTATTATCACTACCAACAACCATGTGTGGGGTACCTTTGAATACATTCTCTCTGACACTCGGAGGCCAATTCTCTCTGAATGCAAACCACATATGGTACAGCTGCAGAGTGCTGATGATGGTGTGTGGATAGATGTGTAATTATTGCTAGGTTGAATTGCATTAATAAATATCTACTCTAAGAAAAGACAGGTATTAAAGATTTAAGGCACATTATACAGTATATTCAAAAATCACCAAGTTACTTTTTGCAATTCAGAAGGGAAAGGATCCTTAATCTTTAAATTACATATGGAACAGCAATATATACAGTTTGTAAAAATTGCTATTATAATCAAAAGGACCCCCCGAAAGAGTCCAAATGTCATCAGTGTAGATGGATACAAAAGCATCTGTATAAAGCATGAGAAAATAGGCCCCAAATCTGATTTTTAATCCATAAACCAGTTGTCCAAATGCTTAAAATACCTGGGAAAATAACTGGGTTTTCTCATTTATAAAAATATTTAGCATTTATACACATTCCAGTTCTCCCTGTTTTATGAAATATTCTCCAACCTATATTCTAAGCTTGGCATATTGCATGCCAATTAGGAGAATCATAAAATTATGTTCCAACAGAAAAAAATTTGAAAGAAAAAGGTGCTTCAAAAGATTATCAAATACAGCTGCTGTAACTGTTAATGATGAACTCCAGCTATTAGATAAAGATTTTTTTCCAAGGTAGATCGTGGGAGTTCATGATAACTATAGGTATGATCATGGCTTATTTCAATGCTTTGAAATGTCAAATGAGTAATTTTATTCTCCTTTATTTTTAAACTATTTGCAGAGACAACACAAATTATATAATGTTACATTTATTTTAACCTACACTTCTTCCTTCATAAGGTTACTTGTCTAAACATTTCACTAACATTGTGCAATTTTAAACTGAGAAAAAGAACAAAGTTACAAGTGTGACAATTTATCAGGAATAGATTAAGTGACAGCTGTAACTAGAATCAGAATTAGTAGATTATTTTAATAGTTCCAGGAAGAGTATAATTTACAAAAGTACATTTGAATGATGTTAGGGAGATATAAGAAGGAATTATTTGCTTAGTATAGAATGGTTTTTTAGTGAAACTTCAGTAATATTCTCTCCGAATTTTTTTAAGTACAGAGCTGTGACTCTGAATCCAACACTTCAATGAATCAGTTGATTTATTGACATGAGAAAAAAGTATTTCCCAAAGATTTTGCTCAGGTCATGGAATCTCCTTGCAAATTTATGATTTTTAAAATACCCTTTTGATAGATTAACTGTCCTTATTGTAATTTTAAGAAAGTTATGTGTGCTTTCAAAATTTTTGACATATCATACTGACTCCATTTTATATTTCTCGTAATCAAATTTCTAAGAAAGAATTCATATAGGTAGAGCTTCATTCTATCCCATTTATCATATCTCTCATATCTAGAAATTTTCCTTTCTTCTGACACCTAAAAATTTTCACTTTTTCTTCAAAATTAACTTAAAACACTATCCTTCGGGAAATATTAACTATTTAAGAGGTATTAATCCAAATTCCCCAAAAGTCAAAAATGTTAAGAATGAATACTGATTCTACTTACCAATATAAACAACACACTTGAATTTAATGTAAATACACATTGATCTATGCTTTTGTGAAGCATCTTCCATTATTTCTCTATGTTCTTTTGTATGTCTGTCATTTCAATACCATTTCTTTAGATTAAAAAGAAAAAAAAGCTGCCAGAGGAACCATTTATCCCTTGTATAGTGGAGTGTATATTTAGGTGTTGATTAGATGATAGCAAAAGTGATGGCTGTACACATCACTATTTTTATAAACATTTCTTAAAATAAGAACTTCAATTTGGGATTTGGGCTGTATACTAATACATCTTTCAACTTCCAATTGTGTAATTTTAAAATTTCTCTTTCCACATCTTCATTCTTTGGAAAAAAATAGTCTGATTACTGCTCATTATGTTGTTTTACTTTTATAAATTTTATGTATTATAAAGCTGAATATGTTTTACAATTCAGTCAGAGTTTCAATACCCAGCATAAGTAAAGCCATGACTGCATGAGGAAGAAATTGCATGACACCCTTCCCTCACAGTGATTCCATTCTCTTTTAAAGCAAAACAACTTTAAAACAGAGCACAACTTCATTTACATTGTGGAATGTATCACATTCATGCATCTAAAGCTATGTACTCAGTATATTTACCATGAAAAAAGTACATTTTTCTTCTAAAACTGATACAAATTTATTTCTTTGATAAAGCCAAGGAGAAAGAAAACAAGTGAGTTACAAAAATATAGATTGAACAATAGAAAGGGAAACAGATAACAAGCTAAAAATGCAAACAAATCTTAAGATTTGAACTGCCTTACATTATTGATTTTGGCTAAATGGAAAAATGAATGCTTTTAGTATAGTATTATGCATAATCATGACAATTAATTCATTCTTCATTTTGCTTCATTTTTTGGTTTGCAAAAGAGAACAAAAGGAGTTCTATTGTCTCTGTACAAAAATATTAAAGAAGTGAAACCAGCCAGCCAAATCCAACCTAATTCTGAAGTGGAATTGGAAAGTCAAAGCCTATCAAAGCTGGCCTACTCATAGAATTCAGTAAATGACCATGTATAAACTCAAAAAGTGACTATGAAAAAATAAATGAATAAAAAGAAAGTAGAAGACTAACCCATAAACTAAGGCACAGAGAGGAAGTTATTTATCATTGAAAAAAAATCAAAAATTTAAATCAAAATTTAAAAATCAAAAATTCAAAATTTAATTTTGAAATACTTACTAATAAACATTTTCATGTGAACATTGAAGCTCTGGTTCTATAAATCCAAGCATTATGTACACTAAAGCAGTTAGTCAACAGAAAGTTACATTTTATCATCATCATGGTTTCCTCTGGAAAGAAAAAATCATAATTTTGTGCAAGTCTAAGCAATGTTTTTCTAAATGGATTTTAAATAAACTCAGAAATGACATCATAGAACAATTAGCCAGGTTCATTAAGGACATTCATTCCAAGTACATTGAGGTTTTAGCTAAGTACATTGAGGAAAGGAATGACAGATTTTTAATGGCAGTTCATCTCCTTAAAATGAATTAGTTTCTTTAAGCTCCTCTGTTGGAACTTGTACAGTTGGAAGCATGCAGTTGATCGTTCCTGGCATTTGCATGAATGTGTATGTGCTTGTGAGTGGCCACTATGTGTGAAGTCTAAGGGGACTGCTCCATGTTAATGAGAAACCAAGGAATTCCTCCAGCAGCATCTGGCATAAGTGTGAATTACATAATTTAAAGCTGCCTTGGGCAGCTTTAACTTACATGCCTTGTTTCAAATTTCAGATTCCCTGTCTTTAAAAGCACTTTA
>JAJEJO010000930.1:634249-682120 GCA_020662805.1 Glaucomys volans | reverse complement strand
CTCCTCTCCTCTCCTCTCCTCTCCTCTCCTCTCCTCTCCTCTCCTCTTCTCTTCTCTTCTTGTTTCTCTCTCTCCCCCTACCCATCTCCAGTCTATATTTTGGGCAATTTCATATCCCTATTTATTACCTATAACATTTGACTCACTAATATGTACCCTTAGCTCCAGCCTCTCTCCAGAATTCTGTTCTAAATTTCCCACTGCTTTCCACTACAAAAGTTTTATGTCCAGAAAACAACTCATTATCTGCCTGAGGCTAGTTTACCTCTCGTCTCTTTAGTTGTTTTCATGGTACTGATATTCTCTTTGAAAGAGGTTCAAAGCCCTTGACTAATCAGAGACCTCCCTTTTTCTTATCAATAGCATCCAGTCCTGTCAAATTAGGTTGTGTCCTTCCCTTCCTCTTCATTTCCAAGATCACTATCCTTATCCAGTGCATTATTTTCTATATCTTTGTTCTATTTCTGTTTCTTCCTCCTGAATTGGTCCCCTACCTTCTAAGTTCCCATGCTAGTGTTTAATATTCACATTTCTACCCAGTGAATTTGGTTAAAGCACAGCTCTACTTTCTGTTCCTGCTCAAATAAATGCAAAGACCTGTTTTGACAATTGAATAAACTTTCCACTAAAATATTTTAAGAGGTAAAATAGAAATAAACCGAAGGAAAAAATACTGAATGATATCTCAGTCCTCAGTGTGACATTCAAGTCTCCCTATATTCCCTCATCCAGCCATAGTATCATTCTGAAGGAGGATTTTTGTGCTCCTCTGCCTTATTTAAAAAGTGTAAAGTGGGGTAGTGTCTTAGTCCATTTGGTAATGCTATAACAGAATACCACAGACTGGGGCTGGGATTGTAGCTCAGTGCTGGAGCACTTGCCTTCCACATGTTCGATCCTCAGCACCACATAAAAATAAATAAATAAACTTATTGTGTCCATCTACAACTAAAAAAAAAATTAAAAAGAATACCACAGACTGAGTACTTTATAAACTTAATGACTCACAGTCCAAGATGCTAAGAACTCAGAAGTCAAGACACCAGCAAATTTGGTAACTGGTAAGGCATTCTCTTCTTTCAAGATTATACACTGAATACTTATACACTGAGTCCTCTAGAGGGAAGACTGAATCCTCACATGGTATAAGGTTGAAGGGCCACGAAAAGAAGCCCACTCCTGAAATCACTTGTTATAATGGCATTAATTCATTCATGAGGGTAGCCTCCTCATGATCTCAACATTTCTTATTTGTCCCCACCTCCCAATACTATCACTTTGATAACTAAATTACAACATAAGTTATGGAGTGAACAAACATTCAAATCTTAGCAGGGAGTCTGTCAGGAGGAAAATAGTATTTTGTTGATTTTATTCATTGATGCAATCATAGGCCTAGAACATATGAGTGCCCAGAAGATGCTTGCTTGGTAATTAAAAAGAGAGATTTGTTTGAATTTCCGAACCATTAAAAAGGGCTTGATAAAATAAGTGATAATGCCATTCTTTAGATCCAATTTTTATTCTTTCAAGAGAAACAATGAGATAGAAATTTAGGGTCTGAGATACACAAAGTAGGCAAAAGAGTCCTTATTACCTTTATGTATTCTGCTTCTATAATGACATGTTCTGATCAGTTTTATAATTTAACTTTGAGAAAAAACAACTGATTATTGCAATATATAAGGGGCAAGTTGAAAGTACAGACCCTTCTTTCTTCTTTAGTGGTAATACTGAATAATAAGTTGACCCCGTACTAGCAGAATTTACATGTGACCATATAAACATATCATGTCCTACATGTTACAGTACATCTGAAATGTTCTTTGAGAAAAGTTTACACACACTGCCCTTAGCGTGACTTAATTCAGCACAATAGGATACACATTTTAAATCCCATTTGTGACTCAAATGAAAAAATTACTAATTATATTGTGGATATATAATATATGACAAAATGTATAAGCAAAGAAAATTTGTTTGACTAATAAACTGCAATATTACCAGTGTAGACCTTTAGGTAAATCACATATGCACACACACACACACACACACACACACATGCATGTTTACACACACTTACATGCATACACAAACACACACACAGAGAATGAATTTCTTCTATTTTTAAAATGGAGCTAATACTACCAAACTCAAAGGTCTATTTTTACCATTAAAGGAAACTGATTTTTTAATATATTTCTTAACACATAGTGGATGCTCATTAGAAGTTTGTTCCTTTTCTCTTACCCTTTCAATTCACTGCCCAACTAAATTAAACTTACCTCTTTTCTCTACCTTTTCCTTATATAGATGGATGGCCTAGTGGCTATTTCTTCTATTCCAGCATCCCCACATCCTACCCACTCTAAAAAAAAAAAAAAAAAAAAAAAAAAAAAAAAAAAAAGGATTCAAATGACACGACTTCCAGTTCCTATCCATAAGTAGTGACTTTCCCAATGCAGTTTATCTGTTTCACTTTAGGGGATTTATTTCACCATCATTGTTACATCGATTCATGGAAAATTCATATATGGATCATTTCATATGAGTTTTCTTTCCCTTACAACTAATACAGCATCCTATAAATAAGCATAAAAGTACTTAGTACATAAATATTATCTGAACACAATTTTTTGCAAACAAGGAAAATAATAATCAGAGGATTTAATTTAAAAGTTGCAGGTCCAATGGTTTCCATTGACTAACAACAAACTCAAGCCCTGTTTTCTTGCATCCAGGGACCTTGGAACCTAAATTATCTTAATATGATCATGAAGGGAACATGGAGTTGGCCATTTTATTTTATTTTAAATAAATATTCAGTTCCTAAAAGAAACAAATTGGTCAGGTCTGCACTGTATATCAAAGTGAAAAATTATTCTAATTGAGTAATTAAAGTTCAAATCACTTATAAGAGGTTTATCAGGCAATGCAAGACAGTAGAAGAGGAAATTTTTTTAGTCTGGAATAATTCTGTAATTACCTTAATTATCCACATTAGCAAAAATACAAGTAGGTAGAATCCCTTGTTCCTTGGAAACATTAACAAAGATAAAAAGAAATAATCAAAATGGATTATGTAAAGTCAATGCCACATTGTATCTTTGTCTGTCATGTCCATAATGTGTTTCTGAGCTCAAGTTTTCATATTAGAAAAAATACCTGTTAAGAAGCAGTCTTGAAATTTTGCACAGTCTTCTCAGTAAAGGAATAGATTTTATAGCTAATGAAAGCACATTTATTAGAAATGAAAAGGAACTGGCAACTGACAGTAGCAAGGGTGTCTTAATGAGTTTGGACTGCCATAACAAAATACCATCAATGGGTGACTCAAGCAATAGAAATTTATTTTCTTACAGTTCTGAAGGCTGGAAGTCCACAACCAGAGTGCCAGCATAGTAGGGTTCTTATCAGGGTCCTCCTTCTGGTTTAAAGATGGCAACTCTCTCACTGTGTGCCCATGTGTCCTCACCTACAGTGAGAGCACAGGACATCTTGCTGATGTCTCTCTGATATGGGCATCCATTCCATCTTGAGGGCCCTACCCTACTCAATCTTAATTACTTCCCAAAGGAACCATCTCCAAATATCACCACAGTGAGGGGTTAAGCCATCAACAAATGAATCTTAGGGAAATATAATTCAATCCACAGCAAAGAGTGTGTCATTATTGTATGAATAAATAACTTAAACCTGATTAGAAATTAAAGAGATGAGGATTTAGAAAGAAATCAAGGGGCTGTCCTATAGAATAATTTATATTTTATTTCTCTGATTTATTTCTACTTTATCTATTAATATTGACATGGAAAATAAGAATTTTAAAACATTGAAACTATAGAGGCAAGAAAGTCAAATGCAGTGTTGAAGATACGACTCAGTGGTAGAGTGCTTTCCTAGCACGTGCAATGCAAGGCCCTGGGTTTAATCCCCAACCCAGAGACAGGAAGGAAGGAAAGATAGAAAGAAGAATGGAAGGAAGGAAGGAATTAAGTCACAAGTAAGAATATAGATTTATACACTCAAACCTAAAACATCCATGGTAAATTCAAGACTGTACTAGTAAATGCTTAACAACTAGATCTTTTTTCTTTTTTATTTTTACAGACTGCATTTTGATTCACTGTACACAAATGGGGTACAACTTTTCATTTCTATGGTTGTATACAATGTAGATTCACACCATTTGTGTAATCACACATTTACATAGGGTACAAAAGAAAAGGAAAAAGACCTGATTTGTCATTTTTACTGGTATTTTTAGCTTAATAATCCCACCATGGCCAATTTCTAGCTACCAATGTGATATCCTCCCATGCAAACTTAGGGAAAATGCAGTTTTCTTTCATAATCCAATGGTAGCTGACTCTAGAACACCATTGAGTGAAAATATTTTAAATTTTCAAGTCCAATATAACACATAATGAGCTCTATCAACATAAATACTGAATTTGGAGAAGTTTGTTTCAAGTTGAATGCAATGACTCTTGCCTGTAATCCCTGGTACTCAGGAGGTTGATGTAGGAAGATCACTTCAACCTACAAATTCAAGACCAGCTGTGGCACATTTTAAAACCTTATCTCCAAATTTTAAAAAAAATGTTTCCAATATTACAAATGAATATAATTAAAATATAAATTTAAAGAGGTAGTATTTGATTACATTTCCTGCTGTATAAGTATCAATAATTGTATTTATTTTTATCTTGCTCCAGTTGTTAATATATTTTACTGCATTATCCCTTATGGAAATAATTCATGTGGTTTATTGCAATGTAGCAATCATGTCTATAAATGAAAAATTAGAACTAGATAATTATTATATTCTAATCACATACATATTTTAAACCCACATTAAGAAATTTAGATTTATTACAGTGAAGAATGCCCTCATTCAGACTTTGCTCAACTTCATAGAAAATTAAAGATATGAAACTGTACCTTTTCCAAGTTTAATAATGGCAGAGTATAGCAGGATTTTCACAAATATAGAGTTGGACTCAATAGAACTCCACTTACATTGGAGTGCTAGGCACTAGAGTGTGTCCTTTGTAACTTATGATGCTATGATAAGCTGAAAGTAGTTACAAGACACTACATTATGTCTAAAAATAATGTCTTACTTTAAATAAAATGGTAATATGAACCCTATCTAAATAAACCATATGCCAACAAATACATTACACCTCTACAAATACAATAAACTTCTAGAATACTTGTAAAGTACTAAACTCTTACTTAACATCTGTTCTCATCTTCTTCCTTATTAACAAAATCTGAATTTTTTGGATGTAGCAATGTGCCCAACTTTGAGAAATATGCTTACATTTCTAAGCTTTTCTTGCAAATAAAGGTACCCATGTATCTAATTCTGGCAAATAACATTTAGCAGAAGTTTTTTCCTGGACTTCCAGGAAAAATCCTTGCAATATGAAAGCAGAAGGGGTGGGAGAGGGTATTAAAGGTTAGAACTGACACATGCTACATGAACCTACTTTTTGACCTTCTCCTTCTGTCTTTGTGGAATTTGGACATATTGGCTAAAGATGTAGCAACCATCTTGTGAGCACAGGTTACTAAGTGCAAGCTAAGGATACCTTGCTGAAAGAACAGAAAGTTTCTAAATCTCTGATGATATTAGGGAATTTCTTATTAGTTCACCTTACTCATACCTGGTTTAAGCTGACCTCCTCTGGTATCTATTATATGCAGCCAAAACCAGTCTTCAATTGATATGAACTTTGATGCTTAGAAGTGGGATGTTTCAAGAAAAAAAAATCTAAAATGTGGAAATAAAATGTAGGTATAAGAAATCAAATACGGCATGTGACTACAAAAAATTTGTGTCAAATTGCCACCTGCTGAACCTTAAAAACAACCAGTTTTGCAGAAAAAGAGGAAATAATGGGGTAAATTCCCAATATTGATACATACAATCACATTCTTAAAGTTTTCTACAAAGACTTATAAGAGAGACAAACTAACATCACTTTCAAGGTTAGTATTTCAACATAAGAATTTGGGAGGGAAACAAATATTTAAACCATAGCAACTGCTTTCTGGCTAATCTAAATAAACTGAAGTTTTGTTTTGTTTTAACTTTGCAGTTGTACAAGGTTGAAAGTAGTAATTCTTATCATTCCAAATAGAAGCAATTAAAAGTGTCAGGTTTGAACTTTCAGTCACTGACTTCTTGGTTCCATCAGAGAACTGAGGTCTCAAGAAAAACTCATTGGGAGAAAACACAGGAGAATGCAGAAAGTTACACAAGATCTGTCTACCTACAGCGGAAGCCACTGGAGCACAAACCAGTAGGAACACATAAATGGTAATTTTGATTAATTGTGGAGCCTGAGTGTGAAGTGTCATGATAGTCTTAGGAGTGTTCCCTCCAGAGATTTTTGTGATTTACCTCCAGAAACCACATTGGATTGATTCTTAAGCTAAAAAACTAAGAAAAATCCTCTCACAGGTCTGGCTAGGGAAGAAAATGAGCTATTATTTTGAAATGTGCCCAAAGCATTATATATCAAAAAGACCCACTTTCCAGGGGGAAGAGATTTTCCCAAGCCTTATTGCAGATGAAGGGAAGAGTGTTTCTCCATTCTAACTCCTGATAGCCTTCCCATCTCATCAGAGGGATAAGAAAAAAACTAGGCTGTTATGATTTTTTAAAAAATCCCTCAGCAAACTAGGAACACAGAATTGCTTCTTCACCTTGATAATAAACATATATTTTTAGAAACTACAGTTAATATCATACATAAAGATGAAAAAATGTTTACTTATTTCTCCCCTATGATCAGAAGAAATAAGATGGATGACACTTTTCTACTCTATTCAATGTCATACTCAAAGTCCTAGCTAATGTCATAGACAAGAAAGGAAATAGAAAGCATACAAATTGGGAAGAAGAAATCTTTGTTCATAGACATGATTATCTATGTAGAAAATCTCAAAAAATCAACAGAAAGACTACTGGAACAAATAAGTGATTATGGCAAAGTTATAGGATACAAGATTATTACATAAAAGCCAAATACTTTCCTTTAAACCAGCAATGAATAATTATAATATGAAAATTAAATTCAATTTGCTGGGTCTTAACTACATAAAGATGCAGCTTCTGCGGAGAACTTCAGTTCACATTGTGGAAAGGCAAAAGACTTGGAATAGTCAACACTGAGAAGCAGCAAAGACAAAATACTCATACTACCTGATTTCAGGACTTAAAACAAAAGTCACACTAATTACAGAGTAACTTTACAAGTATATCATAAAAATTAATACTTGGATAATAATCTAACAAAACATACACAAGGTCTATATGAGAAAAACTACAAAATTCTGATGACAGATATCAATGATATCTGAATGAAGGGAAAGATAGTCCATGTTCTTGGATAGAAAGGCTTGTTAATTTGTCAGTTCTTTCCAACTTGATCTATAAGCACATCACAATCCATATAAAAATTCCACCAGGTTATTTGGTGGGTATTATCAAACCAATTCCAAAATTTATATTATCAATATAAAATAAAAATTCTGCTTTTTGGAAATAAGAAAATAGTTTATTCTGAGCTAAATATAAGTGACAATGCTTGGGAACAGGGATTCATGTCATCCTGAATGACTTGTTCAACCATGGAAGAGGTTACATGAAAGTTTTCATCTATAGAATGAAAGTTCATAAATCAATGTACCAATTATGTTGGTGGGAACACCAAGTAGGTGAGCTATTTACAGCAAAGCAAGGAAATCTCTTCTATAGTTTTCAGATATTACAGCATTCTTAGCTTTAGGGTTGATGGAGGCTAGAAGTCTGTTAAGTTTAGTGATACATTCCAAAAAGTTTATGTATTAGTCATGAGAATGCTAAGTCAGATAATTGGCTATTAAAGGTCTGGCGCTAGCCCAAGATGACATTGGCTCTTGACCTATAACCTTCTATCTCTCCATAGTCCCAATGTCCAGGTAAGCCAAGGTCAAACAGTTTGCTGGATCTTAATTAAACCAAGAAGCATTTTCTTCAGAGAACTTCAATTCACAGTATGGAAAAGGGGAAAAAAAAAAGCCCCACAAATATTTGTTAGTCAAAACAATACTGAAAAACAGCAGAGACTATTCACATTATCTGATTTCAAAGCTTATAGAAGTCACAATAATTAAGACATCATGAAAAATAGAAATGGTGAAAAAATAGAAACAAATCAAAAAAACAGAGAGTCCAGAAATGCATAAATATAGTCAAGTGCTCTTTGAAACAGAGGCAAAGACTATTCAAGGAAGAAATGATAGTCTTTTCAACAAATGATTCTGGAAAAACTGAATAACCATATGTAAAAATAAGTAAATAAGTCCACATATAAATCTTACAACTATCACAAAAATAAATTCAAGGGCTGGGACTGGGGCTTAGTGGTAGAGCGCTTGCCTAGCATGTGTGAGGCACCGAGTTCAATCCACAGCACCACATAAAAATAAACAAAATAAAGTTATTGTGTCCATCTACAACTAAAATCTTTTAAAAAAATAAATAAAAGTAAATAAATTCAAAATGTTCATAGAGTTTAATTTAAAATGAAAACACATCAAACTTATAAAATATAACAGAGGACAGTCTATGTGCTCTTGGGCCCAGTAATGAGTTTCTATGTATAATTCAAAAACTCAACCCATGAAAGAAAAACTGATGTTAGGTTTTGTTAACAGTGAAATCCTGTTCAAAAGACACTGGTAAGAGAATTAAAAGACAAGCAACCAAATTAGTTATTGTTATTAACTGAGGTCCAGACTTTCTTCAGATATTTCCTTTGTGTTTCAGGTTTTCCTTCAAGGTGCCCCACTAAGTAGTTATGTCTCTTTGGTTCCTATTGGCTGTGATGACTTCTCAGACTTTCCTAGTTTATATATATACTAGGATACATGTATACCTATATATGACATATACATATATGTATATATATAATGATTTATATAAGTACTTTAGACTTATGAAGGTTGAGCATAACTCCCCACTCCTTAAAATGCGCTGTGCATGGTAATTTCTTTACAAATAATGCAGAATTTTTTTAAAGTCAGAGAACAAAACAAAGAAATTTCACTGTTTATTGTGTAAAATTTCTAGTGAGAAGTTGGTTGGCAGTATCTGATTGGCAATGATAGATTATAAACACTGTTTACAGTGGCCTCTGGTTTGATTATGTAGGACTCAAAGGTGTAGAGTCATCTCAGTCTAATTGCCTCCCAATTAAAATTTTTAACAGTAATATGCACTCTTGTTATCATGCGATGAAAATGGTCCTTTACCTTTGTGACCATCCTCCCAAAATTGTACACCAGTCTAATGATGAGGAAAACATCAGAATTCTCAGTTGAGAGACATTGTTCAAAATACCTGTTCAGTGTTACTCAAAATACTATAGTCACAATTTTATATAAATCCAAAATTTTAAAAATTGTTGAAAAACAAAATAACAACACATAAACCAAAGACGGGCTCAACAACATTTTTTATTTCCTAGTGAGTGCAGGTTCACTGGGGAGGCTTTATTGGGAGACAGTCAGTTCTGCTCACATGCAAAGGGAGACATGGCCCTAACCGAGAATGTCAGGTTGGCTCAATGAAAAGACAGATGTTATGGCATCTGCAGGATAGCGAGGACTTCAGCCTCTTGGTCTCCTCACATGTAGAGGTGGGGTTTTAGTTGTATAAAGACGTCTCATATACATGCAGCCAATTTTTCTGTTATCGATTTCTTACAATTAACCAATATTGATATATCATTATTAACTGAGGACCATACTTTCTTCAGAAATTTCCCTTGTGTACAGGTTTTCATTCAAGATACCACACTATATTTAGTAGTCATGTCCCTTTTGTTCCTCTTGACTGACAACTTCTCAGACTTCCCTAGTTTTGGATGATCTTGATGGTTTTGAGGAATACAGATCAGGTATTTTGCAGAATGTCCCTTAACTAAAAATTCTGATGTTTTTCTTATTTATACTATAGTCACAATTTTTCTGTAAATCTAAAATTTAAAAACTGTTGAAAAACAAAAATTCAACAATTGAACACTGGTGTTTCCCCCACTGCCTATGGGGTCAGTTGTTGGGGTATTGTGAACTTTGGAGGGCATCTTATTCCCTGGTCATTGCTTTCTCATATTACCTGTTTATCTATCTTGATTTTTATACATATACTGAGATGATTATCTATTATACTGTTATAAAGGGACTTCTTAGTGAGCTGCTCTTTCTAAGTGCCCCAGACCAGTATATATCTAAGTATCAACATTCCCATTCAAGGTGACCCTGCTGCAATGTGCAGTTCTAGCACTGCTTTGAGGGGAGATAATACTCATCAGTAATTTTTGACCACCTCAGAAGAAAGCCATATACTACTAAACCTTTTTTTAAAAAAACATTGAATCTGAATATGATGGTATGTGCCTTTAATCCAGGCAACTCAGGAGGCTGAGGCAGGAGGCTCACAAGTTCCAGGCAAGCCTTAGCAATGGGAGACCCTGTTTCAAAATAAAAATGGAAAGGATTGGTTACATAGTTCAGTAGTAAAGCACCCCTGAGTTTATTCTACTGTACCAAAAATATATATTTATTGAAATCGCTCTCCATTTGACTCCCTTAATCCAAGTAGAAAATGGAAGTAATGTTCTAGAATAGGCTGTGAAATAGGGTATTAAAGAAAGTAAAATTATCGTTAAACTATAAAGGGAAAAGGAGAAAACAGAACAGAAATAAGAAAAAGGGAAATAGACACAGGAGCAGAGGATACAAGAAGGAAAAGAGAGACAAGAGAAAGCATGAACAGAGGGGCAAAAACAATTCTAATTAATGCTTTAAAACATTAATAGTAATACATCAAATTGGAATTAAAGAATATAATATCAAATATATCAAATCATCAAGGAAACCCTATCAAATCAATATGGAAGATAATATCTTTGAAATCAAAATCAGCATTAAAGAGATTTGTGTTATTCCATGCTGAGCTATTTGAGATGGGCCTTACTGATTCAAATTTCATAAGGGTTGGGGAGGGTTAGTAAATGCCCACAACTCCTTGGTTTCGTCTCTAAGTTTCCCTGAGTGTGGAGGTAGCAATCTCACCATCCCACCTCTGATAAAAATCTAGGAGGCTTTCTGTTCTTTGGAGTGTCTTGATCCTGATAGCTTTATAGTGGGTCAGAGGAGGCAGCCCCCCTCTGTGACCTACCAGCCAGTTCTCACTCTGGTTGTAGACACAGTCTTGTATGCCACCTGTGGAAAAGCTTTGTACACCCAATGCTGTCAAAACAGGTTTGAGGTTGTCCTTGTAGATTTTGGGGTGTGTGAGGTATAGCAGCCTTGGACAAAGCTGCAGCAGACCAGGTGGAGTGGTGTTGAGGGGCCCATAGGAGATGTAGGCAAGTTGTCCCCCATTGGAGCACAGGTCATTGAGCCTTCATCTGGACACACTGGGCAGTGGCCAACATTGATGGGACACTTGTCTTCAGGCTGCCTCTGTGGCGTGTGTTATGCTGCTGAGGTATGTGAGGTCTCTGCCTGCTGTTGGGGGTTACACTGGAATTTATCTGTCACCAGCAAATGCTGGCAGTGACCCAAGTCTGCACATGGTTGTGGTGGCTAGCAGCTATGGGATGATCAGTGCTACTGGAGCCCAGGTAGAACTAGCAATATTTAACACCATACTCTCACAGTGTCAAACACATTCACTTAAAAGTGCTCTGCTGAATAATGAACAAGCCTGGTTCACCAAAGTTTAGGTGAGGGGCTTGTTCTAATTCACTTAAAGTTTCTGGCTCTGCAGTAAGGGAGAAAAGGTCAGATCATAGAGAACCGTCTCCCAGAGATAAAATTATCACATCTAATATACACCTAGGCAAGATCTTAAGCTTTGTTTACTAGCAGGTAGAAACATACTGAATTCTTACTAAGGTTTATAGGAAACTGAACTACCAAACAAGGTGGCAGGTTATGCACTTTGTGAAGTTATCCTGATGCCTCCTGATCTGCCCTGGTAGGATGTAAATGGAAGTGTGAAGGGAGCACACTCACCAAAGGTCCACTCAGGGGAGGCTATCATGTCCCTGGAGAAAGAAGCTCCTCATAGGGAGCAGGAAAAGAGCTACTGAGATAGGAAGCCCCACTGGCAATTCCAAATGAGACCCTATCATTGCTATGAAGTAGTGACTATTGTCTGTTTGTCATGTCCCCTTTTCAAATGAGACTTTTTTAATATAGGAATTGTGAATGAATATAGTCAATGTGGTCATTCACAATTATATTCTTTTACCTAAGTCTTTTTGGCCTACAGTGGTTACAAGTTAGAGAGCACTAAATGTTCACCTCCTCCAGTTTTGCAGGAGTGAAATAAATTCTCCCATTCACACATTTTCTGATGTGCATTTACTATACAACCTTTCCTGTAAATACAATGAAGTTTCTATCCTTGCTCCTTTTAGATGTTCTGATTGCACTATGCATGGAGTGTTCATCAGAGATAAATAAATATTCCAGCAGCAGGATTCAACTATAAATAGTTGTATTAAGTCAATGAGCTCCTCCACATGTGTCTAAATACAGAACCATGTAAAATCCGAAACCTGTAGTGCTATTCCACAGGGAACAAGAAACAAAAAGAAATAGAATACTGAGGCCACTAAATTCTTAGATTGTTTGTACAAGGGCTATTAAGTATATAGCAGTTCTAGAAAGTCTACATATCTTAAACATCACTTAATTCACAACTGAGTAATCTTTTTTAAATTTTGCTATCTTAATTAATAAATTCTTTGTTGGTGATGAGATAAAGATAATTGAAGAGGTTATCATAGCTGCAGGGTGGGGGTGAGTTCTAATGGATACATTGTCAACTATAGTGCTTGGAATGTTAGCCAGTTACCATAGGATACATGTTAATATAGACACACACAAACATAGCACTATGTTTTAAATAAAGCATTTTAATCAAATCATCAGTCTGATTTTCCTTTACCATTGTGTGGGGCAAGCACATTTGGTATTAGGTAGCTCAGTCATGGGACAAAACATAGAAAAGTACTCATCACCTAGAAGTCCTAGTCTTAAAGTCAAATGTAGTAAGTTAAGATTTAATAAGTTAAGATTTTCCCTTTGGACAAAGGGAATTATTCTATTATCCCACCATTACACATTTCTGTAATAGAAAAATAAAATTATATTTTGGAATCCTGCCTTATATCTTAATTCTCTGAAACCAAGTAGAAGGACCAGGATGCTACTTTTCTTAAAAAACTTAATCAGTTACTTCTAAATTCTTCAGACATCAAAGGAGAACAGAGCCTACAGAACAAACACTTGACACATACTCAGAGTATTGTTTAAAATACATTGGTATTGTGCTTCATCACTAGTGTCAATATTATACAATGCCAAGTGAACAACAAACCACCTATATTAAGTCATAAAATATATTTTGTTAAGTAATTTAAAAATATATGATTTGTTACCTGACCTCATTCTGGTCTTTACACAAATAACACCATCTCATTAGGTCCTCCTTGGCCTCCATATTTAAAATTGACCATCCCATATTCCCTCCTCTGCTATTCTGTTTTATCATTTTCTTGGCACTTATTATTATTCATCATACAATATATTTTACTTTTCAATCTTGTTTTTGATAACATTATTTCCTCTATAGCATGACTTTTTATCTATTTGGTTCCCTGTTACATTCCCAAGGTCAGATCAGTGCCTGACACATATAAGTAGCAGCCTAGTTGCTAAATAAATTAATTGCCATTTATTAAAATTTCACAATGGTTTTCTCTTGTGAGTGAAATGATATAAAATTATTATGATATTTTTCATTTTAGTGATATAATTAGAAAAAAGATAAGAATGTTTTTAACTTAAAAATTGGTATCTTGAAACTTTGTCTAGAAAGCAATTGGTGATAGGCAAGAAAACAAACTCCATATGGGGAAAATATGCTTATATGTAAAATTAGTGGTATTCACTGTAGATCCATTATTTTTCCTATCTTTCTTGTGGAACACATATTATTTTTCAAACCAAATTAGTCCCCTGTTAAACCTTTTATATTGAGAATCCCTTTTTTAGTTTTCTTGAAAGAAAAAAAAACAAATTTCAACTTAATTTATATTAGCTACACAAAATAACTTTTCTCCAATTACACAGGAATACATTCTCAAAAAAGTTGCTAATGATTATTAATTTAGCTTCTCTCTATAGTACCAAGACACAGACTCAAAGCACAGAGTGGTGCAATAAGAAAATTTTTTAATGAAATAAAAAAGAAGATAAACATGAGTCTACCAAAAGCCCAAGTATGCAAACATGTTTCAAACTCAGAAATGAAAAAACTTTCAACCCTTTTTTCCCCAGAACTCTTCTACTACTATGCACAAAATTAGAAATCATACTCATAAACCCACAATGCTTTATCTCAATCATAAAAAGTGACAGGAAGGTAGTATAACGTGGCTAAGAGTGTAATTATGTTCCAATTAAAACTTGAGTTTAACCAAAACAACATATAACCCAATCCCATACATGTGCAAAGGACCTGAACAGATACTTCACAGAAGAAAAAATACAATCAATCAACAAATATATGAAAAAATGTTCAACATCTCTACCAAATAAAGAAATGCATATCAAAACTACACTGAGATTTCATCTCACTACAGTCAGAATGACAATTATCAAGAATACAAGCAAAAATAAATGTTGGTGAGGACACTCAAACAATTCTGGAGGGACTGTAAATTAGTGCAACCACTATGGAAAGCAGTAAGCAGTATGGAGACTCCTCAGAAGAGAAGAAGAGGAGGAGGAGGAGGAGGAGGAGAAATGGAATCACCATTTGACCCAGTTATCCCACTCCTAGATTTATACCCAAAAGACTTAAAATCAGCATTCTACAGTGACACAGCCACATCAATGTTTACAGCAGCTCAATTCACAATAGTTAAACTATGAAACCAACCTAAGTGCCCTTCAGTAGATGAATGGATAAAGAAATTGTGGCATATATACATAATGGAAGCCATAAAGAAAATGAAATTATGACATTTGTTGGAAAATGAATGGAACCGGAACTATGTTGCTAAGTGAAATAAGCCAATCCCAAGAAAACCAAAGGTCAAATGCTCTCTCTGACTCATAATATGTCAGGGGAGGGAGGAGTGGAAGTTCACCAGATTGGAATGGGGGTGGGGAAATGGGGATAAGGAAGGGAGGATGGGAATGTGAAGAGGGTAGAATGAATCAGACATAACTTTCCTATATTCTTATATGAATACATGACCAGTGTGACTTCACATCATGTACAACCACAAAAATGGGAAATTATACTCCATGTATGTATGATATGTCAAAATACATTCTACTGATATGTATAACTAAGAACAAATTTTTTAAAATACTAAAAAATAAAGGAAGGTTAGGGTTGTGGCTCAATGGAGCGGACACTTCACTGGCATGTGTGAGGCATTGGGTTCAATTTTCAGCACCACATATAAATAAATTAATTAAAGTTCAATTGACAACTAAAAAATATTCTAAAAAATAATAAAAACATATATGGGATATATTTAAAGAAGAGGTTACTTCGGGCATAGAGATCACATAGCGTCAATTAAATAGCTTGAATAAAGAGAAAGTAAGCATTTGTCAAAATAAATAAACAAATTTTTAAAAACCCTGTTTCATCACCCATTAGCTTTGTGACCTCTGGAACGTGGTTAATATCCTCAAGTTAGATAAAGTAAAGCTTTACTCTTCTTCTACAAATGGAGTGAAAAGCTGTCTCTCCAGGTTTTTGGAAGGACTAATGACAAACTGCCCATCAAGTGCTGGACTTGCCATATGTATACATCATTTTCTGAACAAACTGCAGCTCTGTTTAACCAACCTGAATCTAAATCTAAGTTCTCCCACTCATGGATATCTTTTATGGGAAGAATAAGAAAGAATGCATAGGCAAATGAAGAAGCTGTGGAATTCTAGTCTGAAGACTTGTGCATTAGTAAATTTCATTATAAAAATCAGATTGTTCATAAAAATTTGAGTTGAGGTATCTATAATAAATTAGGAGTGTTTCATCATTAACCAGAGGCATGACCCCAAAGGAAGAAATAAATTTCTTTTCTAAAGAAAAGATTATATAAAATACAGAGTGCAATAAATGATAAACTGCATAGCATAAAGAAAATAAAAAGTTTATATCAATAAAATACATAAAGAGAAACTTAAAATGAGCCAAAATACAAATACTGATTAGAGTACTAGATAAGTTTATTTTCTTGAAGACAGACCCACACAGAGATATTCTCTAAGTTATCTGCCCCTTTACATGCCATCTAGCACTCTATATCAAAGTCTTTATCTGTATTTATTTCCTTTACCTTTTGAATGATGCTGATGCATCTAATATCATAATTTCATCTTAGAAGACTTACTCCCCAAATAAATAATACATCTTTATAGGTAAACCCAAGGAACAATTATGTCATACCATTTTGGTCACATAATATTAAATTCATCAAAGGGAGATTTTGTACTATTCGGTTTTTAATGTTTTAAAATACACAGCCCTGTCTACACTATCCTCTAAATATTTACCTTTTATCACAGAGATGATTCTGTTTTTTTTAACTCAGTTTTTACCTATAGAGCAAAATTGACTGATTAGAGATCTGCTTCTTTCTTGCTCCATGCCCTTTATATGCCTTCTTTCAGACAAAAAGTGTTCCTTGTGCCAGTTATCACTCGCTAAAAGGAAGACAAAGGATTCTGAGATCAAAGGCTATTGAGAGCAATTCCAAAGTCAAAGTCACATTTCTCATCCTCTTGGTTAATTTGCAAGCAAGCAGGTCAGATCTAAGAAATAGCTATGATCACCAACAAAACTGGTGTTTAGTTTAATAATAATTCACACAGGATTCCTTAGTACGGATCAACAATCGACTCACCTTGGATAAACAGTATTAAGGCCTTTAGGAACAAATCTTAACTGACAATTGTAATTTATGATAATAAAATTCCATTATGGCCAAATACAGTTTTGACTTACCTTCTATTTTGTTGTTGCTGTTGTTGTTAGTAAGTTATTATGCCTTCAGTGAGTGTCTTAAAAGGAGAGATTTTACTTTGCTGTGACTTTTCCTAATGACTCTAGGACTCAGTGAAAGTAGTTAAGAATCCTGAGGGTGTTTTACCAAGGAAAAAGTTTTGATGTAACCTCTGCACATTTAAAATAGGTCTAGAGTCCAGGGACCCTGTTTCCCAGTTTGTTTGAAGTTTCAGATCCCCTTCAAAGATGCTGAGGGTATATACAAACATCCAATTTCTGAGAATGGACTTCAAATATACTGATTGACCTACTACTCTTCCCTTTCAACCCTTCTCATCCCGATGAATCACAGTCTAGTGGAAGACAGAAAACAATTACAATAAAGTTTGATGTGAGCCAAGATGTGGATTGAACATGTGGCATAGGTCCTCTTCAATGGAAAAAACAGCTACTTGAGAGGAGATGAGAATGCCATTTGAAGTGAGGTTACAACTTCCATCCAACAGGCTGCCAAACACATCTCGAAGGCTATCTCTCACACAAATTTCCACAGCATTTTTTTTTTTACTTAACATTCTTTATAGCCTTTTGATAAGCATCGATATTTCTTTATACTGAATATATTGTGGTGACTTCTATGCCAGGAACTGCTTCATTTTCC
Source organism: Glaucomys volans (assembly GCA_020662805.1). Lineage (NCBI taxonomy): Eukaryota > Metazoa > Chordata > Mammalia > Rodentia > Sciuridae > Glaucomys > Glaucomys volans. The sequence continues at coordinate 664,349 of JAJEJO010000930.1, read as the reverse complement.
TTGTCACTCACACTCATGACATTAACATATCCCAGAAATGTCTTTAAGAACAAATACTATAAATCCAGAAGGACATTACCTTATGTTAATTCTAAATAGATGGTGTTATTGCCTAATTAATATTTGGTAAATTGATTAAAAAATTGTGAGGATTCTAAAAGTTATAAAAGGACCCATTTTACCATATCAGAAAATAAGTGAAATCAAACAACATTAAACATGGTGCTGTGAAACTAGAAAGTGAACAAATATCAGTATTTTGTGATAAGCACTCATTGGGCTCTTTTTTCAGGGAAGACTTCTGTTACAGTTTAAATGTGAAATACACCCCAAAAGCTTATGTGTGAGATAATACAAGAAGGCTTGGGGGTGAAATGACTGGGTCATGAGAGTTTAACCAAAGCAGTGAATTAGTCCCCTGAGAGGGATTAAGCGAGTGGTAACTGAAGGTAGGTGGGGTGTGGCTAGAGGAGCTGGGGTATTGGGGTTGTGTCTTTGGGGTTTATAATTTGTCCCTGGTAAGTGGAGTCTCTTTCTTTGTTTCATGATGGCCATATCTGAAGCTGCATTCCTCTGTCACACTTTTCTGCCATGATGTTCTGTTCACCTCAGGTTCTGAGGAATGGAGTCGGGTCATAGACATGAACTGAAACCTTGGAAATCGTGAGCTCCAAAATATTCTTTTCCTCCTCCTCTAGTTGTTCTTGTCAGGTCTTTCCATCACAGCAATGAAAAAATCGACTAAAAAAAACTTTAATATGTGCTCAAGTTCTCTTTTCATTCTTCTCTGGGTGTCAGATGTCATTCCTCAAACCATGGTACAAAACTTCTTCCCTTTACCTAGAGCCCCAGCTAATTGTTGTATAACAGATGAATGTGATGATATGTATGTATCAACAGTGTACCTCTAGTTAGGAATTAACAATTTGCAATCATGATTTCCTTTATTTGTTATCCTATTTCTAACATTAGTGATGATAATACAGGGTGGTTAAATATATTTGTGTATACATATGTACACATATATATCAATGTATCATATACTGACCCTAAAAATGTATACATTATATGCTGTTTGGATTCCTGCCTAATCTTTTACCTATTTATCAAATTCACCTGGGGATAATGGTAGAGAGAATTCTCTACCTTTATTTACACCCAACTAGAACATGTTTATACTCAACCAGACAGTATTTAACAACAAACTTTATAGCACTTTGAAATCAAGGATCTAGAGAAAAATGGAAAGAAATTTCAAAATTTAAATATTCATTTAACCACCCTATGTTATTATTACTAATTTTAGAAATAGGATAACAAATTAAGGAAATCATATTGCAAATGTTAATTCCTAACCAGAGCTACACTGTTGATTAAAGCTGCCAGTGTGCATACATGTGTTCCTCGTGTGTGTGTGTGTGTGTGTGTGTTTTCACATAGCAGATGTGCAGTGGAGAGTATTTCATACTGTTTCTGGCTAGATGGATGTGCTAATAATCTGGGTCAGCACACATGCCCCCATTCAGTGGCTCTGGGTGTGCTGTGATGTTTAGGAATTCTATTTTGAAAGGTGGGGCAAGAGGTCTGACCTTGCATACACAAAAGTATAGTTCCAAGCAACTACATGATAATTACCCAATCCCATTATCACTCATTAAAAAGGATAAGCTATTAGTTATAGAAAAATACCTATATGCATAGAGCATACAGGGAGAAATGACTCAGTACCATAAATATTGCTAAGTACTTATACTAGACTAGTGTCATGAAATCATATTCATAAAGTAAAAGCTCAGCATCTGAATCAGTACTATCCACATAAAAGACACCCAACACAGTTTTTATTATTATGCATTTGTATAAATTTTTACCTGTATATTGTCTATGAAGAATAACAACTAACAATTTACTAAGTTATTTGGGAAAGGATTGAGGCAAAGAGCAGAAGTTGATAATTCTATACTAGATCTCATACCTATACTGTCTTACCATTCTTGTGCTTTTTCTTTACTTGCCTGTGTTGCTTTGTTGTTGTTGCTTGTTTGTTTTGGTTTGAGACAGGTCTCCCTATGTTGCCCAGTCTGGCCTCAAATTTCCGGGCTCAAGCAAGAGCTCCTGCCACAGCCTCCCAAATAGCTGGGACCATAGGTTGTGCCACCATGCTCAGCCCTATGCTTTTCTCTGACCACCTTCTAATGTCTTTATGACACTTTTTCCTATTCTTCACCTATTCTAGTTCTACATCATAGGCAAGGAGTGACATATGTCTATTTTGCAGGAAATGCCAATATTGAAGAGACTCAAGGAGCAACTAAATTTTTCACAATTGGGAAAAAATCGCATTAATGAATTAAAATTTACCCCTTATAAAATTCTTGTTTTTAAAAAATAAATTTGGAACAAATAAATTTGGAAAAAATAGAGAAAAGTCATTTTCAAACTGTTGAGATGTTCTGAAAAGATTCTTTAAAGGTCAGCATTGCCAACTCAGTGTTCACCATCATCATTTTCTTTTATCTTGTTCTGTAGTGGTTGAGGGTACACATTTTTCTTTTCTTCTTTTAAAGACACTTAAAAAGTGGTGTTCCAGTTCCACAGCCAGCATCTTCACACCATTCAAAAGACATACAATCATAACCCCAAACAGGAAGGAGAGGGTTAGTTCTCACTTAAGTAAAGTTTAGTGAAAAGCCAACAGATCAGTGTGATTATGGCCAGATCAATGATGCATAGTTCTGAAAGGTTTTACACAAGCAGCAGTCTTAGGATGTAGTTCTAAGGAGCAGGTAGGTCAGGAAAAACATAAACACAATGCCCCGCTTATGTACCTCCCCTTGGGTCCATAAAGAATCCGGCCAGATTGTCTGAAGGGAAGCCTTTCTTGCCACAGGGCTGGAGTTGAAGTGCTTCCATTTCCGCTGACTGCATTTCAGCCTTGAGTATGTCAGCCAAGGTTTTCTGCTGGTCAAAGTCACAAAAACTCTGGTCGATATCTTTTATGAGGAATGACAAATGTAAAAAGATAAACTCTACTGTGTCAGATAAACTATATGGACTTTTACTAGATCCCAAGCAAAGATTTAACAATGTGTAGTCAATTTCAAAGTCTACTGCTAATTCAAGGAAACAAAGGACTTGTACTAAAAAGATTTCTACCAGGCTGGAGTTCGTTATGTTCAGGCTATGGAAACCTTGAGATCTATCCTTTTTAGATATAAACTATTTAAAAAGAAGTTTCCAGTGATTTGTCAGATGAATGGGAACCATGTCAAAGCATTGCTCAGAAAAAAAATCAATATTGAATAATCAGCCTATGGGAGAATACCTTTGGAGCTTTTACTATTTCAACTTTCCAAAAATCCTCTCTTTTTGGAAAAGCAACCTTTGTTTTTAACAGACTAACAATAGTTTCATGGTTAAGTCCTAATGGACCTTTCCTCTAAACAGTAAAAAGATTTCCTTTAACTTCACCTAGATATGTTCTAAGTTATCTCTGGACGGGGGATTTTGTGTAGCAGATAATTGAATGAGAATCTACTTTTTTGAGCATTAAAAATAAACTTCTCAGCTATATTAGCATAAGCAACTATTTTATATAGGTCTTAGTTGAGGCTCTTATCTGGTCTTTACTAAAGTTGACCAAATTATGCCAAGTGCATGCATGAATATATCACAATGCATTCCAATTTTATACATAATTACAGTGCACTGATTTAAAATAAATAAATAAGGAGTTGGAGTTCTAGCTCAGTGGCAGAGCACTTGCCTAGCATGTATGAGGCATTAGGTTCGATCCTCAGCACCACATAAAAGTAAATAAAGGCATGTGTCCACATACAACTAAGAAAAATATTTTAAAAAATAAAATAAGTAAATAGAAGGAAAACCAACAGAGTTGTAGGGGAAGGAGGAGAGCAGAAAAGAATAGTACTGGGGATTGAAATGAAGAAAACTACATGCATTTATTAATATGTCAAAATGACCTTTCCTATTATATATAACCATAAAACACTAAAAATAAAAAAATGTATAGCACTGAACCAAGTATTTTCTTTCTCTTCTCTTTTTTCTTTCTTTCTCTTCATTTTCTCCAGTTGTGAATTTGGAAATCCAGTATCTGCAATGATAAACTGTAATGATCTATCATTTCATTGTATTTCACCAAACTCAGTTTTAAATGACTTCCTTTGAAAAGTCCACAAAGATACCAAGGAGATTCTAAAAGAGTATGTGGTGTGGGCTGCATGTATTCTGATCACACCTTTCCTACTTCCTATGTGACCTTGACTCAGTCACTTCCCTACCCAGTCTGAGTATGTCTAAAATATCATAAAAAGTCTCATTCTCTAACGTAAGTTGCTGAATAATAATAATTACATTTGTTTGGTACCTCAAAGCAACAAATTCCAATTATGTTTTCATTAAATGCAAATTTAAAAATCAGTGTTTGCAAATAATTCTCTGTATTGTATTTTGCATGTACAAAGCAAGTGGTCAAATAAATTATATATAGGTACTCCCAAGTGCTAAAGTAAATTTCAAGGTTCTTGTGTATATATAACATGTGTGTGCTCAAGACAATAGTGAAACAAAAATGACTCTAACAAGAGTCCTTAGTAATAAAAAAGGAATATATGATACATAACCAAACAGTGTTTAAATAGAGTATTTGTCATATTTTCCCAAGCTTCAGTGGCTTTCAAAGAAATATTTTAGGGGCTTCACACCTTGTGGAATGCATCAAATCAAAAGAATTGACCATTAAATTTAGCAGCATGATTCATTTTATCAACTTCCTTCAGCCTTCTAATGCTCCTTTTCAAAAATTGCACAAACTGTGTGAGACTGTGCATGTATTACATGTATTAAATTATACTGTATATCCTTAGAGAAAGGATTTTCTATTATTCAGACAAGGAATGATCTTTGCCCATCCATGACAGATTCACGACCAGCTGATCTAGAAATCTTGGTGTTGAACACAAGTCAGTCAAAACCTTTAGCAATGAAAACAATTATAAAGAGTTTTACTGGTACAATATCCTGGGTCCAACATAATTTGAAATCTGCAAGAGAGAAGAAAGATCTTATAGCCATGTATGTGGCTTCTTGTGATAAAATAATTTTAGTTATATAAAGCTAAGTACACAGAAGCTATTTGAATTTTAAATAAAGAAAATTTTCTAATGTGTACCTAAAACTTTCAAGATTTAACTCTATTTCCATAAATTGAATTGATGTGCGTTATCTGTCAATAATACATGTTTTCCTTCTAGATATAGTAGGTCTATAAAGAAGCTGTCAAACTGTTGTCAATAGTTTAGGCACATGAAATGGATCACAAGATAATTAGCTTAAGACTACCTATAAAACATCTAATTCTTTCATTCTTCTCTTTATGCTTTCATGTACTGCTCCACCACCTTCCAGTGTTTTCCCTATTTTTAAATGTGAGCAATGTGTTAAACTATAATGTTTCTTTTTCTCAAGTAACTTATGAATTCTAAGATTTCCCTTTGTTTTTACATCTTCCGATAATGTCAAGTTAAAATTCAACATCTACAAAAACAGTGGTTAAATCAAAGAATTTTAGAAAAGTCATGTATTTCACTAATGCAGACAAATCAATTGCCAGAACAATGATTCACAAACAGGAAATAAAATAAAACAAATAGCTTTTTTCTAACAGATATTAAAGTCAGGAAACAATTCATACTGAGAACTGAAATATAAGTCACAGCACTGTGACCTCTCACCTTCAGTGATAAAATACACAGGTCAGAATTGACAATACATACTCATGGCTGATCATGGCTGCTAGTTATTGATCAAAGGAGGAAAAAAAAGTACTTTGCAGGAAAAACATTGCTCTGAATTACAAACATCCATCCTCCTGAGGCTCAGCAACCCTCTGAGTTTCTCCCTCTGGAACTGGAAGCAAGAAGTGAGTTCAGCCGGTATTTAATATCAAGTGAATGTGGTGTTTAATCAATAGTCTTCTGCTTTGTTCCTCGATGTGGAAAGCAGTGTCTATTCATTCAGCAAAGGTTAATGCCAAGGGTCAAGTGATTTCACACTCTCGGTAGGATCCACAACATTTCAGTAGTTCAGATGCCTTACACAATGATGACTCAGTTGGACTGATTTATTGCCACTCTAAGGCCCTGCTTAATACTAAAGTGCTCTCTTATGATAATACCTCAGAAAATAGCACTGATAAAAGAGGAGGCAATAATTACCTACATTTGGAGGTAATGTCTTCATTTCTAACATCCTATAAAGATGTAAGGTCCATTTAAAATGATCTGCTTCTTGGATTAGCAAGCCATTTAAACAAGATCTTATCAGCATCTTCTCTTTAATGAAATATACCAGTGAAACAATTTAGCAATCCTATGATATGAATGTAAGAATAATACGTGATTTAACACATATTTTAGACAATCCTTTAAAAATATTTATCTATTGCAATGTTTTAATATCAGACATGAAAAAGGAAAAATTACAGATGGGAGGAAAACTATGACTTACTATATTTATCTTTATTAAAAAAGAAAGACACTGTTTGCAATTTGATTTCTTTCTCTTTAACCACTTCTAGCACAAGACAGGCAGGCTGAACAGACATGCCTGTATAGTCTTTCTAACTGTGGTTCACTTAAAGCAGCATTAGTTGAGGTCATTGTTTTAAACCAGAACATATTTGACTATGTCAGAGGTCCAATCTTTAACATGTTAGCATCCATGATTATTATTCAGCAATGTCTCATTCCAGATGTATTTTATATAATGAAAGAAGTTCAAATGTCACCAGGAAAACAGTGTGAGAAGAATTAATTGGAAAGCTTATCATAGGAAAGTCATTTAGAATCCAGCTCTACCAATACAACTGTGGATGATGAATATACCAATCAATTAGTAAAAGAAAGTAAATTCTATAAATTTATCTGAAAACATCTATCATTACAACTGGAAGGATATTTTAAACAGTTTATTATATTTCATTCTAGATGATTAGTATGGAAGACATTCTAATAAATTTTCTGTCTTCTACTCTTCCTTTCACAGTAGATACAGTATTCTGAAATCTTAACCCAAATTACTATAATCAAAACTATGTTAATTTGGAAATCTTACTTCCAAACTACTTTAAACAAACAATTTTAAAAAATTATGTTTAAAATGCACATAAATATCATAGGTGCATTAAAAACAAAATGTGTGTATTTGTGTAATTCAAGACATTTTTATTTTTAACTTCCAATGACAGTTTGTCTTTTAAAGACACAAATGGGTAACAACCAGTAGTTTTAATGTGAACAATTCTTTTGTGTAGCAATAATGTATGATATCCAGAATTTATCTTTTATCCTTACTTCACTTCAAAGGATGATGGCTTTTCTGCAGATTTTTCCCCAATGGGAATGATTTTAGAGACCACATATTTCAAGATCTATAAAAGAAAAGGAGAAAAGATAATAGCAAATCCTTTGAAAATAAGACAAGAAGAGCAATTAAACAAACAAAATACATTGGTTTATTCTTAACAAAAATGACATTAGGATCTTAACACTCTTAAGACAAAACTGAGTGTATGGATGCTTTAAGAATCTCTCTGTAGTGATTTTCACAAACACCTTCCCATATAGTGTTCTTAAGGCTAAAGACATTTACTGGGAAATGGAGTTCAAATAATTCAGACATAGGTAAATCAGGTAGTCTAAAATGAAAGTATGTGCATGTCTAATTTTGTTCTCCCCAAAACTATTAAATAAGTTGCAACTAATGTGATCTTTTTGAATCACTAAAACAGTTTTTGCATACTGAGTTTTGAGATTGTATTTAACACATATATAATGGCTAGAATAAAATGTACTTCATTATTATTTTGCCTGGAGTTGTAATAAGGTATAAAATATAAGCAATTGTTCACATTTTACTATGACTGAGAAAACATGTTTTTAAGGGTGCATTTTTAATTTCAATAGTAATTATTTCTTCAAATCCTGCCAAAGTATACAAAGACAATGTATGTGGTCACTGTCTTCTTTTATGTGTTCGTATGTGCTGGGGGAAAAAAAATATGTATGAATTTCTGTTAATGCAGCTCTTATCTTAGAAATTTAAATACTATTCAGAACTTTAAAAAAATTAATGTCTCCTTTCAGCTTTGCATGCTCATCAGCTGTAATTCAAAACCCTTTAATGCTGATTTCAGCGCCTTATATGGGAATTATCTTGAGTACTGTACTCTCAATAGAAACATCACGTAGGTCAGGACAGCAAGCTTAATGGACTGATTTTTGGATAATTATTATGGAACATGTCATAACTAACTCCCTTCAATATATCTAATTCAAAATACCTAAATAAGAAAATGGAAAAAAAGAACCATTTTTTTCTCCACCTTTTTTCACAAAACCTTTATTCAAGGGTTCAAACTACTATTGTAATGAAGTTGCAAGATACTCTGATGAAATGAATTTTCTTTAACAATGATTATTAAAGGGTCACAAGAAGATAATAAAGTATAATAGTTTTTACTCCATACAAAGATAACATGGGTTCATTTCAGAAAACTCATATAAGAAAAAAGAAAATTAAAAGACCTTTAGTCTTATCACCAATTTCCCCATGTATCTAGTCTTTTCTCTATGTGCACACAGAGACAGACAGACATACACCATGTATGTATACATAGCTATCTGCATGCATACATAGATTTACATCTAAAATATAATGTGTTCCTAATGAGGTCAGAATGGTGTGTACTATTTTCTAACTTAATTTTTCACTTAATAATGTGCTGTAAATGTCTTTGTGTCACTGTCTATATTCTATATCATATTAATGATTATGTCAAATTTCATTTTATTGATCTACTGCAGTAATTTGTTTAGGCATTTTTTTCTCCTTTTAGACATTAAAATCATTTCTCTTTTATAGAGGAAACTGTGGCAAACACATTTTCAACAAAATTTATTTAGGAAATATTTCCAAGAAAAATGATCAAAAGCCAAAAGGATATAAAAAGTCACAAAATTGGACAGTGTAGAAGAATAGTCTCTAAAAATATAGAAATTTTTTGTTAGCTTCATAAAGTCAATAAAGACTGAAAACATTTTTTGATCATTTTAACCATGTAACTTCCCAAACACTGCAATATACTCCATAAGGAAGCTTGTACTTTCTTCTGCATGTCATGGTAATCAATAACTAGTAAGTTCCCATTCACTTTTTTGTTCAAATGGTTATTTTTAGTGGGTCATACTAGATGTAACCTTCTTCAAGAACAGAATGGGAATTTATAAGAATTTCATCAGCTTTCAGAGGTTGAATACAGTAAAACAAATATTCCCCCCTCTGGAATGGTTTAAACCCTTGATTTGTAGCCATTTATAAGATGCAGTCTGATTCTATTATTGAGGTCATGTATTATTCAGTTGTGTAATATATAGTAATAAAATGAACAAATACCAAAATACGAATTTTATTTAGATGTATTTAAGTCAGCTAAGACAGTGAGTAGATATAAAAACTCATTTCCAAATACCTACATAAACCACATCCCAATTAAAGATTTTTAGTATTCTTTATTTTTCAAGTGATTGTCCAATATGAAATTAAATAAAATAGCTTAAGTGTTATCCGTGCCTTTTCTTTTTTTACCAACATTTCTTAATTCAATATTCACTTTGAATATTTTTATTATTTATTTTATATGTCTAATTAAACTTGTTCTTTATACCAAAGACATTCTTTTAAAAAATAAGAATTCAAATATTCTCACATTAGCCTACCAATAGTTGATCAATTTATATTATTTATTTTTCATAGTTTTACAAATGTTTTAAAATTATTTTATCAAAGTGATATTTAAAACTCAGAACAAAAATCAAAAGACCAATAGTTTTTTGTTCATATTAACCCTCATGAAAATTTTCATTTGGAATTGCTACTATCCATAAATATAATGTATCAACTGTTTTCAAAGGTTGAATTTGACAGAATTCACTGTGAAATTTTGTAATTTTGTAATGCCATTCACACAATTTGGTAAATCACAGTCTAGTTGCAGTTTAGACAAACTCATGGGCTTTTAGAGAAAGGAATTTTGGGTTAATTAAAAATACAAAATTGTTATAACATATTTTAAACTTTGAACCATAGGCTACTATTCTTATATATAACCTAAGAATCATAAATTGAGATATTCCACCAAAATTTGAAATGAAGCTAAATATTTTTCAATATACATTTTAAATACTCTCCTTTATCTTGGCTTACTTTTCAAGGATTACATTTAAGATTAAAACTTATAAATTGTTTTCATGATTGTAGCTTTTATGTAAAGTAGATCCAAAATACTAAATTTTAAAATATTAAAATTAATCAAAAAATTGTAGGATAGATGGACACCAGAAAAAAATACATTTAAAAAGATTTTCTGTTTTACCTAGACTTGGAAAAATAGAAAATTGGTTTTCTAATGCAATGTAACTATAAAATTCTCAGAAAAAAGAAAAACAAGAAAGAGGCAAAGACCTATTTGAAGAACACTATGATCAAATGTTTTATCTATTCATTCATTTTTATTATTGTTATTTTAAATGCTAAATAACTGTACATATTTGTGGAGTACCATGCAATGTTTACATACATGTATACATTGAAAAATGATCAAATCAAGCTGACATATCCATTGTCTCACCTACTTCTCCTTTGTGGGAGAACATTTAAAATGTACTCTTTTAGAAACTTTGGAATATGCAGTACATTTCAACCATAGTCACCATACTGTGTGATAGAAGACTAAAACTAACTCAGTCTGAGACTTTGTGCCCTTGGCTGATGTATGCCTTTTTCCCCATCAAAATCTTATAATTTATAATTGTATAAATTAGTGTGGGCAAAATTATATAATAGAAACAAAAAAATAGCCAAGATTAGGGTCTTAACAAAAATTTAGCTCATACTACCTGACCAACAGTGGACATGTGGCTATATATATTATGAAGACCCATGAACCCAGGATGATCTCAGCACAGGTTTCCATGATTAGCATGCCAGAGGAATGAAGTGACAAGTCACACACTTCTCACTGCCCACTTGCCAAAGCTATATTGTACCAATATAGCCTAAGGTATATTCAAGGTAGGTAAAGAAGAAATGCAAGATTTGAGGGATTTGCACTGATCATACTACAAAAACTAAGCAAGCTTATGAGGTGATAAAAATAAATTCTGCTAGACAAATAATGTTAATAGAAAAGCAATGCATGACAAAAATAGACAGCAAAAATTTCACAATGTATTTATATCTTATGGAATTGTTGGCATATGACAGACTCCTTTCAAATATTGGATAATTAGTGGATGTATGAATGAATTAATTTATTAGTGAGTTAAAAATTATAAACCTTTCTCTCTGGAAAGAAAAAAAGACAATTGTGCCATGAAAGTAATTCTATCACTGCATGAAAAATTAGCAAGGCAGGAAACTTAATGGAAGATAAAAATTATGTATTTGCTCACACAATGAATTGCTTGTAGGCATTATGTGGATGAAGCACGAGAAATAAACTATTTCCTAATTTTCTTTCCTTTTAAGGTAATTGTCCATTTAACAAAGCAAGTTTTCCTTCAGTACCATCCAAGTATGTTATACCATTCTTGATTCTTCAGGGAAATTAAAAATTAAGAAGTATAATGCTGTATTTAGATATGCCCAGCACTAAGGACTTTTCCAGTCAGGACAGGACAGAAGCACAGAAATATCTGTTAGTGATGTACAGCATTGTGAGAAAAGTACAGTGACACCTCTGAACAGGCCCCCAAACTTGAGTATTTTGTACCATACACACTTTATTTCAGCACTTGTTAACAACAAAATGTTCACATTGTCAGAATACTTGAGCTATAATTTTTTTAAAAACTTAGATTGTATAATAATTTTAAACATAAATTCATTGTTCACAGATCTAAAACCTTCTTAAAAATTAAGAAGTCCAATGTAAAGACTCCAGCCAACCTGGTGACTGGTGAGGTTTTCCTCTGTTTTAAAAATGGCAGCTTATTGCTGTATTCTCACCCAGTAGAATAGGGGCAAAGTAGCTTCCTTCAACTTCTTTTGAAAGGCACTAATTATAGCCACAAGCCCTACCTCTTAGTACTACTACCTGAAACAATGGATTTCCACATATGAATTTGGAGGTGGGGAACACCCACATTCAGGCCATAGCACTCAATTTAGTGAAAACACTACAGCTCAAATATTTACTTTGATTATAGAAGGAAAAATAATCCCAGGGTGTTTTGGTTTTTTTTAACAAAAATTCAGACTTGATATTCCCGATCTAAACCTGGGAGAAGTTTTTACAATTTATAAGAAAAAATCAGAGATGTTGTGATAGTTTTGATTTTGTATTTTTTATTTATTTTTTATTTTTTGCTGTTTTGAAAGTCTTCATGGTATATTTTAATATATGTAATTAACGTCTTTGACATTTCACAATTTATATAGAGACAAATTTTACTAGTTTAAATGAGACTAACACTGGCAAATACAATAATTTCCCATATGGTAAATGGCCATCATTGGCTATTCAAACAAGTCATCCTACTTGAAATAATTTTATGCTCAGATTTCTAGATTTTGTACCTGTACTTTCTGTTTTGTTTTTTTTTAAAAAGCGTGTAGCATGCTCATTTTTGCATGTAAGCTGTAATTATACTTTAAAAGCACATGTGTTAATCACTTCATACCTGTAAACAAGCAGTTCACAAAATAGTGCAAATCATTCTTAACCACTTTAAGAAAGAATGTTAGATCCAGGGGTGTTTTCAACATTCAGCTTTTTGAATATTTCTTAGACTACTAGTAAGATGGTGATGTGCCCTTCCAGATAGCTTGGCAGGGCAGCCTAAATCTCATTCCATACATTTAATAAGGCTCCTTCCAACTCTAAAATTCCATAATACTATGTGGAATATTGCAAAGAAAAGTCATTCTCTGCCTTAGGCAATTGCAAGCAAGGATTATATAAAAAAAGAAAGTATATATAGAATGCTACAAACATTATACAAACAGAATATAATATTTAATATGGGGAGAGGGAGACTAGCTGAACTTTAGTGCATATAAAGATAAATATGAAAACTTATTTCTGAGACCATGATAAAACTATCAGCTTAAATCCATTCACAGGTTTGAACCAGGTTCAAATTCAGTAATGAACCTAGTATTGATTCTGTGGAAGATGACCTAAAATCTCAGCAAATACTGAACAAACTGTGAGGAGCTCTTAAACGCTGAACGTATGTACCTAGACATCTCAATTTAACAACCAGACATACATTAAACAGCATTAATAGCCAGGCACTTAATGGATCAATTCCCACTGTTTGTGTAATGTGGAAATAAAAAAGGCTTATTAAATGACAAGCTTTCCCTGGTTTGTGCTAATTAATTATACACTGCATCTGACTGCTAATTTAGTGGGAAAATGCAGCCCCAAACCACGGTTTCGGCTTGAACTTTGCCTCGCCATCACCCAGTTCAGCACAGAGTGCTGCAGCAGTCCGCCTCTGAACGACACCAGTATTAAATTAGAGCACAAGGCCATCAATTTAATAAGTGCTGTAGCAGGTAATTTGAATAAGAACGTATTAGTATTCTACTAGTGCACAACTAAAAGCAGCTGACCTTTCAGACCAAAGAAGATCCTTGAACACATCCAGCTGAATCTGAGAACACAGTAATAACCTGACAGTGTTAAGAGTGCCAAGAGAGACGTTTACGATCCTGAAGCCATCACTATACATCAGGCTCGATACAGGATTATGCGAACAGTTTATATACCTCTGCTTCTCATTTTGCTCTCACTCCTTGCCATGAATAAAAGAAATAGGAACAAACCTTTTTAAAAATTATATTTTCAATGACATGTTTTGAAACTCTAATTTTTGTTTTGATTTATGGTGCAAAGAACACAAAACTAATCAATGGACTTAAATTATATCTGAGGATCCTCCTAAGAAACCATTGACTTCCTAAAAGATGAGGTCAATTTAAAATTAAAAACAAACTTCTATATATCAGAACAAAACCAAAAAATCGCTATGAAACAATTAGGAAACACAGCATAACACAGTGATAAGAGCTTGTGCCAAGGGGTGAAAAGAGAACTGGGTTTGACTTCAGCTTCACCACATGCTCACCCTTGAACCTGCGGGAATCAAATTCACTGAATTTAGCTCAACAGACATTTATTGAGTTCTACCATGTACAAGTGCTATAAGCTCTAAGGTTATAAAGATGAAAAAGATTTGATCCCTATTTTCAAGGAGATCAAAATCTAGCAATGGTGACAGAAGCATACACTATTAATCACAATACAGAGTGAGAAGTGCTTTCAAGCACAGAGAATAGTGATCAATTCTGCCTGGTGGTTTCCAGGAAAGGTTCTCAGATATGGCAATAGCTGTGCTAGGCGCTGTGAACAGTTCGCCAGCAGTGAAGACGGAATGCCGTCTGATGGGAAGCATTAATCAAATGGAAAACTACTGTATTGAGAGAAGAAGATACACTGGGTTAGGTAATAAATACATCAGATGTATTTGGGAGTTGAAGGTCTGCAAAGATATAATTATGTGGTTCTATATGCTTGAGAATGTTTACTATGTTAACAGTAATAGTATACTAGTGGGTCTAAGAATAGAAAATCTTGATTAGCAAAATTTGGACCTTAGATTAGAAAGAACAGCCTTGAGTTTTTATTTCCTTGTTCTCAAAAGTATGAGGTGGGCCAAAACCACTACTGGGATTTCACCAAGTGGAGGGAAACGTGCAACCGAATCTAGAGCATGCAATCAACACACTGTAGTTATGGGGTCCTAGGCTGGCTAATATGCCACCTTTTTTCTGCTACTTAGTAGCACACTGGAGTGCTTGGAAGTAGGAAATATGTTATCACAAACTTTGAATCCACTTTATTTTTTTTTAATTGGTAAATTTTGGCACATTAACTAGTTACTTAGAAAATATGTGCTCTACATTCCATAACCAGCACTGAGGTTCATGCTGTGTGCATTGATGCTGCCTTATCGATACAGTTACATCTGTTCTAGGTAGTTATTCTTCATGCTTTTCAGGTAATTGAATATTTTGAATATCACCTTCATTATCTGTGGTACCAGCAGGAAACAGATGACATACTCAAAGGATGGAGTTGAGTGGAAGAACCATTAGAAAATGCAAGTCAGAAGAAGAGAAACCACAAGGGAGAGTGCAAGCTTAGAAATAGTAATTGTGAGGCTAACAGCCACCCCTGAATCTGCAGAGGCAAAGAAAGGAGTCATAGGAGAAGAACAGGACCACTGTGTTGGGACCTGGCAGGATAAAACCTAATGAGTAGACACCTGCCCTTACCAATTTGCCACCTACTGATCCTTTTCCTGTGTCTTTCATTGGCCATTCCAAACCAGAAGCTAAAGGGAACCCACATATGCAAAATGAAAGGTTATTTGTGCCTACAGAGCATAGAGAGAAGAACCATTACAAGTGGCTTCAGAAGGGCAAAAGGAAAAGTACCTAGCATGTTACTGCTACTCATTCTGACTGAGTTATGTCAGTATATTGGAATTCACAATGAAGAATTTCTTCCCACATCCAAATCAATCTCCTAGGTTTCTAGGGTCTCAAGCAGTTTACATCCCAGGAATCCCATTTCTGATCTTTCCTTTGCCTGGAAATAGCCCACAGTGATAGCCCACTGTCAACAGCTTTCTGAAAATCTGACTTATTTATTAAAATACATTAACCCTTTAGGGTAATCTCTTCATAAATAATAGCTAAAAGTTGTTTTGCACCAACAGCTTTGATAAATCTGTTTTATTTTCAGTTTTTACATTTGACCATTGCCATCTTTGTGATGCAAAGCTGAATCAAAAATATATCAATAATGGGGGTCTTCTTGAAGTCTATACAATCAAGAACAAAAAGAAATAGTTAAAGTTGTACAGATTTTCTTTTGCAGCCAAAAAAGTAAAATAAGGAACAATGAAAGGCTTGGATAAGGATTGTGGCATGGAGAGGTGATAGGGGGAAGAGGATATATCCACAAGATTGTACAACAAGACAGTTGAAATTGGAGGAAGTGTTAGGAGACATGAATAACTGGCTTGCATGACTATCTGGTCACATGAAAATCCAATTAAGGGGTGATATGTACGTTTCATATACTTCATGAGATAGTCAGAAGAACTTTTGCTTTTTACCAAACATTCTTTAATTTACTACAAGTCAAAGATAAGAAAACAAGTCTTCAGTAGTACATTTTAGCAGAATTGCAAGGGCTGAACAACTGATACTGGGGCATCTTTCAAGGCAACTCTATATCCTTTTGTAATATAATACCAGAATGGCTGATCTCACTTAGCATAACAGTTTCCAACATCATTCATTTACCTACAAATACCATAATTTTATTTTTCTTTATGGCTGAGCAATATTCCATTGTGTATATATACCACAGTTTCTTTATCCATTCATCTGTAAATGGATGATGTTGGAAACTGTTATGCTAAGTGAGATCAGCCAATCCCAAAAATCCAAAAGCCGAATGGTCTCTCTGATAAATGAATGATGATGCATAATGTGGGGGGGAAAGATGGCAAGAATGGAGGAAAGATAGCTAGCATAGAGGGAAGGGAGGGGTGGGGGTGGGTGGGGGGTAAAATTAATAACAATGTGTGACAGATACCATTGCCCTGTGTACATGCATGAATGCACAGATGGTGTGACTCTACTTTGTGTACAACCAGTGAAACAATAGCTGTACTCCATTTGTGTTCAATGAATCAATAAGTAAATAAAAAAAAATTAAATAAAAAAAAATATATAATACCAGAATGAACCCACCTCATAGAGAGTGACTTAGAGAATCTACACATATTCTAAATATGAGATATCAGAATGTAAACATTAGTATATCTTGAAAAACTATTACCACCATGCCTAGTTAAAAGTTACAAGATGAGGAAAAAATGTCAATCAAGTATTAATTTTTAGTAAGATGTAAAGAAGAGAAGAATATTAGATTTATACATATTGATTTTATATCCTGCTACATTGCTGAATTCATTTATTAGTTCTAGAAATTTTCTAATGGAATTTTTTGGGTCCTCTAAATATAGAATCATGTCATCGGCAAATAGTGACAGCTTGAGTTCTTCTTTTCCTATTCATATTCCTTTAATTTCTTTGGTCTGTCTAATTGCTCTGGCTAGTGTTTCAAGGATGATGTTGAATAGAAGTGGTGAAAGAGGGCATCCCTGTCTGGTTTCAGATTTTAGAGGGAATGCTCTCAGTTTTTCTCCATTTAGAATGATGTTGACCATGGGCTTAGCATAGATAGCCTTTATAAGGTTGAGGTATGTTCCAACTATCCCTATTTTTTTGAGTGTTTTAAGCATGAAGGGGTGCTGTATTTTATCAAACACTTTCTCATCATGTATTGAAATAATCATATGATTCTTAACTTTGAGTCTATTGATGTGATGAATTATATTTATTGATTTACAGATGTTGAACCAACCTTGCATCCCTGGGATAAACCCCACTTGATCATGGTGCACTATCTTTTTAATACTAATTACTTAAAGCAGTAATTACTACAACTCTAAGATTTCATCTTACTCCAATTAGAATGGCTATTATCAAGAACACAAACAATAATGGATGTTGGCATGGCTGTGGGGAAAAAGGCACACTTATACATTGCTGGTGGAGTTGTAAATTGGTGCAGCCACTCTGGAAAGCACTGTGGAGATTCCTTAGAAAACTTGGAATGGACCCACCTTTTGATCCAGTTATCCCACTTCTTGGTTTATACCCAAAGGACTTAAAATTAGCATACTACAGTAACACAGTCACATCAATGTTTATGGCAGCTCAATTCACAATAGTTAGGCTGTGGAACCAACCTAGATGCCTTTCAACCGATGAATGACTAAAGAAATGTGGTACATGTACACAATGCAATATTATTCAGCCATGGAGAAAATAATATTATGGCATTTGCACATAGATGGATGAAATTGGAGATAATCATGCTAAGTGAAATAAGCCAATCCCCCAAAAATGAAGGCCAAATGTTTTCCCTGATAAGTGGATGATGATATAGAATAGTGTTGTGGGGGGTGGTGAAAGAAGAACGGAGGAACTTTAGATTACATAGAGGGAAATGAGGGGGGAGGGGGCGAGGGTATGAAAAATGGTGGAATGAGACAGATATCATTACCCTATGTACATGTATGATTAACAAGAATGCTATGAATGTACATCATGCACAACCATAGAAATGAAAATTTATACCCCATACGTGTACAATGAATCAAATGAAGTCTGTAAAAATTTAAAAAATAAAAATAAAAAGGTAAAAAAAGAATAGAAGAACAAAAATATAAAGTTGCACAGATTAAAATTATATTGGACCAGGCGTGGTGGTGCTTATAATCCCAGTGGCTCAGGAGTCTGAGGCAGGAGGATTGCGAGTTTAAAGCCAGCCTCATCAAAAACGAGGAGCTAAGCAACTCAGTGAGACCCTGTCTCTAGATAAAATACACAAAATAGGGCTAGGGATGTGACTCAGTGGTCAAGTACCCTGAGTTGAATCCCTAGTACCACCCCCCCTCAAAAAATATATATATATATTTGAATATTTATATTAATATATATATTAGAGTAACCCAAGACAGTGAATTAGAAGCATCCAGCACCCACCTGCTTTTCCATGAAATAAACTAAAATAACTAGAATGTACTTGCTTATTGGGGTAGGTGGCCATGGGAGAATACTGGTTTTCAATGGTGGACTGAAAGAGACTTGAAGAAATGCTGAGACTTTGCATGGTAAAATAAAGGGTGAAACATCCCCATACACACCCCAGTGGTGCAGAAGCAAGGTGTGCCCCTATGCAGGAGCAGAGGTGACGTCGGGAGAGTCCCAGTGAGCCCCACTGGCAGAGGATTGAGACCCTGTAGCAAATCATCTAAGTGGGGTCTAGTCCTGAGATTTGCATGGTGAACTGCTTCTGGACTTCCCATCATATTCATTACATGGAGTTCATCTAGAGAAGGACCCTTTGTCAGTTTGCCACTTTGGGAGCCCAAGGACCCTGCATTTTCCTGTCTCTGGAACCATGTGGTAATATTACTCTGGCTCAGTAAGTTGCAGTTTGATGAGTCAGTTTAGGCCCAGGGATAAACTCCAAAACAAATTCTCTAGGAATTCTAGATGGGAGACCTGACTGCACTGTGTGGGAGAATGGAAGGTGTTTCCCATTGGAAACAGTGGTTTGCCAAGCTGGCCAACAGAGCCTGGGGGACTAAGCAGTTGAATGTGACATAGCGCAGGAGTCAGGACTGGGAACAGAGAACCATGGACAGCAGACTATGCAGAACCCATGTCATACCCCTGGCACAGGTCCTTAAGGCTCTGTAGCCTCTTTCTACCTTTGGGGATGTACAAGGGGATGCTGCAGAGCTGTTGTCGTCCTCAACCTCCAAGTGCATGGTGCAAAAAGCTCTGAGGAGAATCTTTGAGGAGTTCCACATAGTGAGCTATCTCCTTACAGGCCTCAGCATTGACCTCTACCCTGAACTCAGTGTGTGCAACCACAAAAGTACTGGACAGAATATCTGTGGAGTTCTGTGTTCAGCCCCTGCTTTTTCCAGAATGCAAAGTAGCTGAAGTATGCTAACTGATTCCAGCCACAAAACACTCACATTCATCACCTAATATGCACCACAAATGAAAGACTAGAGGGATGATTAACCACTAGCCTTTGCTCTGTCCAAGGGATGCAGAGATACTGAGAGAAGGAGATACTGAGAGAAGCTTTGATTGGCATAGACTGAAAATATATACTCTTGCCCATTCATTTTGGTACTCTGTTCCAGAGAAAATTTTATTTTTTTAGGCACTTTTTTGATGTTTCTGTTTTGGTTTTGTTAGTTATTTTTCTCTCTTCTTCTTTTTAATACTTATTCTTTCCTTTTTCTTTTTTCAATTTTCTCCCCTTTTGACTTTTCTCCTACTGTTTTTCCCCACTTTTCTCTTTTATTTTTTAACTTTTAATTTTGTTCTATACTATTTCTACCCTTTTCACTTATGGATGGTATTGCTGTTGTTGTTGTTGTCTGGTTTTTACTCTGTTTTGGTTTTTTGTTTTGTTTCCCTTTTTTTTGAGGGCCAGGGATCAAGCCCAGCATTTTGAGCACACTGGGTTGCTCAGCCACAGCTACACTCCCAGGGCAGCTGAGAGGAATTGCATTTTGCTTCAGCCGTGATCTAGTCCTGCTGAAACCTTGGAGGATGCTTCAACTTAATGAATAAGGAGTGATAAAAGCCCCCAGCAGATAACCCATCCCCAGGCAGGCCTAGCAAGGGGGTTATGAAGTCCCACTATTGGACATACCACCAAACAACAGCACAGAGAAATAACACACCTGTCAAGGGCACCACATCTACATGGGACCTTCAGTGTTTGTCACTGCAATACCATACCTTAGTCAGATGGCAGACTGCTAACTAAACAAGGTGAATGTCACAGAGGAGCAGCAGTGAACCTGTCTCCTGTCTCCCTCTGTGAAACTGCAGCTGTGCCAGGTTCTAAACAGATGATACTAGCTCCAGGCCCATCACCACAATTGGAACAGCTGACAGCAGAATTACTTTCAAGTCCCAGAGCCAATACCAAGAAAGCCCAAGGTAACCACCCATACTTAATATGGGCTTCCATACCCTGCAGGTACATGCCACTGTTCACACCATACCTCCGTGAACCAACAGAGGGAACCATACTCTTACAAGACCTACAGAGAGAGTGGGTCCCAGGAGCTCTGACACCTTACTCATTGTGTCAAGACACACTGATCACAGCCAAAGAACCCACAGAGGACCTACACTACAAAGTCCAGTTGAAATTAAACCCAGCACCACACAACAAACCAATATCCTAGGACACACTGTCCAGAGAAGACTGCTCACTAAAATGACTCTCACTTAGAAACAAAACAGATATCCATCCCAACAGATGCATAAATCTCAACATAGAAACAAGAAATTTGAAAAAAATACAAGACGAAGCTGGGCACAGTGGTGCACACCTGTAATCCCAGCAGCTTGGAAGCTGAGGCAGGAGGATCTGGAGCTGACTAAAACAGTATCTTCTAGAACTGAAAGTAAATCAGCCTAGTCTAAAGGGTAATCTATACCCTCACTAATAAAACATAAAAGCAAGCCTCAAAATAAATCAAACTGATCCAGGTGCAGAGACTTACGCCTGTAATCCCAGGTACTTAGGAAGCTTAAAGAGGGTGATTGCAAGTTCAAGGACAGCCTGGGCAACTTAGCAAGACCCTGTCTCAAAACAAAATATAAAAGGACTGGGGATGGAATTCATCAGTAGAGTACCACTGGATTCAATGCCCAGAATGAAAAATGAAAGAGAGGGAAGAGGGTAAGGAGGGAGGAAAAAAAAAAAAAAGAAGGAAGAAAGAAAGAAAAAAGAAATGAAATCTCAACCTGATTCCAAAGAATATAACTGCATACATACCAAGGGAAAAATACCATTTAAAAGAATGTAACAGAACTCTGCACCTTGCAACATGAAATTCACTATGTTTGGCATTAAGACAAAAATTAGCCATTTTATAAAGTATAAAAAGGCTGGAAGAAATGACACATAACCAGGAGAAAAGTCAATAAAAATAGATCTTCAAACAGCAGATAGAATAGAATTGGCAAACAAAGACCTTAAAAGAACTCTTTATAAAAGCCTCAACTTGCTTTAAAAAAGTGTTAAGAAAGAACAATGTGAGCAGGAAGAGGAGATACACAGAAGATACTATTACACAAAAACAAACAAAAAGAGCAAATGGAACAATTAGAGATGAAAACCACACAAAAAGGAAAAGTAGTCAAATTATCTCCATTTGCTGATGATATGATCCTGCATCTAGAAGACCTAAAGACCTCCAGAAGATTTCTGAAGCTGATAAACAAATTTGCAAAGTAGCAGGATACAAGATCAACATACATAAATCAATTGCTTCCTATACTCCAATGATGAATCTTCAATGAAATAAGGAATACTATCCCATTTAAAATAATCTCAATAAGTGAAATAAAATATTTGGGAATATAACTAAGGAGGAGAAAGTCCTCTTAAATGAGAACACTGGAGAATTAAATAATTGAAAAATACCTCGGAAGATGGAAAGATCTCCAATGTTCTTTGATAGGCAGAAATATTATTATCAAAACAGCCACACTACCAAAAATGTTTATGTAGACTCAATGCAATCCCCCAAGTCACCATGTTGAAGAGTTGGGCCTACTTTTTCTTCTAGTAAGTGCAGGGTCTCTGGTCTAATGCCTAGGTCTTTGATCCACTTAGAGTTGAGTTTTGTGCAGAGGATCAATCAATGGGATGGTATCAACCTGAAAAACTTCTTCACAGCAAAGGAAATAATCAAGAATGTATACAGAGATCCTACAGATTGGGAGAAAATCTTCACCACCAGTACCTCAGATAAGGCATACTTCCCAAGATATACAAAGAACTTAAAAAACTGAACACCAGAAAAATAAATAACCCAATCAGTAAATGGGCAAAGGAACTGAACAAACACCTCATAGAAGAAGAAATACAGTCAAAAAATACACAAAAAAAAAATGTTCAACATCTCTAGCAATTAGAGAAATGCAAATTAACACTACACTGAGATTCCATCTCACTCTAGTCAGAATGGCAGTTATAAAGAATACAAGTAACAAATGTTGGGAGGATATGGAAAGATACTCTCATACATTGCTTGTGAGACTCCAAATTGGTGCAACCACTCTGGAAAGCAGTATGGAGATTCCTTAGAAAACTTGGAATGAACCCACCATTTGACCTAGCTATCCCACTCCTTGGCCTATACCCAAAGGACTTAAAATCAGTACACTACAGTGATGCAGCCACATTCATGTTTATAGCAGCTCAACTCACAATAGCCAAGCTATGAAAACAACCTAGGTGTCCTTGAATGGATGAAAAAAAAAATGTGGCATATATATACAATGTAATAGTACTCAGCCAGAAAGAAGAATGAAATTGTGGCATTTGCAAGTAAATGGATGGAACTGGAGACTATCATGCTAAGTGAAATAAGCCAATCCCAAAAAACTAACAATCTAATGTTCTCACTGATTTGTAGATGCTAACCCAAAACAAGGGAAGTTGAGGAGGGGAATAATAGAAATAGATTGGACTAGACAAAGGATAACAAATGGAGGTGAAAGGGGAGAGACCTAAGAAAGATAGTAGAATTAATTAGTCATAACCTTCCTAGCCTTGTATTCGTATACACAACCAGGATAACTCCCTATCATGTACAAACACAAGAGTGGGAACCAAAGAGAATTAGTCATACTTTATGTATGTATAGTCTACTCAAATACATTCTACTACCATGTATAACTAAAAAGAAAAAGAGAAAAGAAAACCAAGAATCAGTAAGTGGGACAACATCAACTTTAAAAACTTTTGCACAGCAAAGGAAACAATAAAGAACATAAAGAGAGAGCCGCAGAATGGGAGAAAATCTTTGCAAACTATTCCTCTGAGGGGGTTAATATCCACAATATATGAAGGTCTCAAAAAGATTGCCAGGCAGTGGCACAAGGCTGTAATCTCAGCAGCTCAGGAGGCTGAGGTAGGATGATCACATGTTCAAAGCCAGCCTCAGCAACTCAGTGAACCCGAAGAAATTTAGCAAAGCCCTGTCTTGAAATAAAAATTAGAAAGGGCTGAGGATGTGTCTCAGTAGCTGAGGGACCCTGGGTTCAGTCCCTGTTATCAAAAAGAAAAAAAATTTAATACCCATATGCAAAAAAAAAAAAATCACACCCAATCAATAAATGTACAAAACAACTAAACATACATTTCTCTAAGGAAGATTTACATAACATACTATGGAGAAAAGATAGCCTCTTCAACAAATGGTGCTGGGAAAACTGGAAATTAATATGTAGTAAAATGAAATTTAACCCCTTTCTCTTACCCTGCACGAAACTCAGTTCAAAGTGAATCAAAGACCTAGGTATTAGACCAGAGACATGCACCTACTAGAAGGAAAATGTAGGCCCAACATTTCAACACGTTGGCTTCAGAGCCAACTTCCTTAACAAGATTCCTAAAGTGCAAAAAGTAAAATAAAAAAAAAACAGTAAATGGGATAGTATCAAACTAAAAAGCTTCTTCACAGCAAAGGAAGCAATCAAGAGTGTGAAGAGAGAGGCTACTGAATGGGAGAAAATCTTTGCCACCTGCACCTCAGAGTAAGCATTTATTTCCAGGAGATACAAAGAATTAAAAAAGCTTAATTCTAATAAAGCAAATAACCTGATAAATAAATGGGCAAAGGAACTAAACAGACACTACTCAAAAGAAGAAATATAAACGGTCAAAAATTTATGAAAAACTGTTCAACATCTCTAGCAATGAGAGAAATGCAAATTAAAACTACACCAAGATTTCATCTCATTCTAACCAGAGTGACAATTATCAAGAATTCAAGTAACAATAAATATTAAAGAGGATGTGACACACTCATGCATTGTGGGCAGGACTGCAAATTAGTGAAACCACTCTGGAAAGCAGTACAGAGATTCCTCAAAAAACTCAGATGAGGGGACTGAGGGTGTAGCTCTGTGGGTAGAGCATTTGCCTAGCATGTGCCAGGTCCTTGGTTCAATCTCCAGCACCAAAACAAAGCAAAAAATATAAAGGTTAGCTTGGTGGTAGAGCCCTCTGGGTTCAATCAAATAAATACCATCAAATAAATAAATAACTAGGAATGGAACCACCATTTAATCTAGTTATCCCACTCCTCAGTATACCCAAAGGAGTTTAAATCAGCATACTACAGGAATGTAGCCACATCAATATTTATAGCAGTGCAATTCACAATAGTAAAGCTATGGAACCAACATAGGTGCTCATCAACAGATGAATGGATAAAGAAATTGTGGTATATATGCACAATGGAATATTACTCAGCAATAAAGAATGACTTTATCACATTTGCTGATAAATGGGTATTTCTAGAAACTATCATGCTAAGTGAAATAAGCCAATCCCCAAAAAACCAAAGGTCAAATGTTATCTCTGATCTGTAAATGCTAACCCAAAAAGTGGGGAGAGGAAGAATAGACATTCATTGGACAAGGGGAATGAAGGGAAGGGAAAGGGGACAAAAATAGGAAAGATAGTGGAATGAATTTGAGACAATTTTTCTATATATACATATGAACACACCACAGTGAATCTCACTATCATGTACATCCACAAGGCTGAGATACTAATTAGAATAAGATATATTCCATGCTTATATAAATATATCAAAATAGATTCTACTTTCATGTATAACTAAAAAGAACAAATAAATTTTTAAAAACTATGCTCAAAGTCACAGGAAAAGTGCTTATTTCTTCGCCTTCTTCATATTTTATCCCATCAATCTGTTTATAATTTTACTAAATTAGAATCATAGAATGTTTGAGGTAAAAAGAACCACATCTTCTGAGAAACAGTCTGCATAATTCTGCTAACAGTTGCATGAGTTTCTATTTCTTTGGGAATTATGATAAGAGGTTTAATCATATAGACCCAAGAAAAATTCTAGCAGATCCATTTACAGTAACAACCAAGGGTTCAAAATACTTTTCTGAATATTTCTTGCTTTGTACTTTAGGTAGTGAATTTTTTTCAACCAAAATACAAGGTTTCACATCTTGGGTAAAACAAAGCTACAGTCTATCTGTATTGTATTATACCCAGAATTAAACTGAAGAAAAAACAAATACAAAAAAATTTATATATATACATATATATATGCATATATATATATAGTTTCAAAGCAGGATAGAATTCTTATTCTCCAGGAGAATAAGACAACTTTAGCTTATATTTAATAAAATTCACATTTTAAAATTTCACAATAAAAAAGAAGACCAAACAAATGGCCAACAAATATATGAAAATATGTTCAACATCCCTAGTATAAGGCAAATGCAAAGCAAAACTATACTGAGATTTCATCATGTTCCAGTTAGAATGGTAATCATCAAAAATACAAATCATAATAAATGCTGACAACCATGTGGGGGAAAAGGTACTCCCATACATTGTGGTGTGAGTGTACATTAATACAATCACTTTGGAAAGCAGAGTGGAGATTCCTCAAAAGACTAGGAATGGAACCACCATATGACCCAGCTATCCCACTCCTTGATATGTATCCCAAAGAACTATAATCTGCATACTATAGTGAATGCAGGTCCTCAATATTTATAGCAGCTCAATTCACAATAGACAAGTTATGGAACCAGCCCAAGAGCCCATCAATAGATGAATGAATAAAGAAAATGTGGTATATGTACACAGTGGAGTTCTACTCAGACATAAAGAAAAATGAAATTATGGAATTTGCTGGTAAATGGATGGAAATGGAGAACATCGTGCTAAGTGAAATAAGATTCAAAAAGTCAAAGGTCAAATGCTTTCTCTCATAAGCATAAACCAGATCAAAATAAAGAAAAAGGTGGGGGAATCCATGAAAATAGGATTAGAGGAAAGGGATAGAAAGGGAATGGAGAAAGGATGGGAAAAGTAAGCCACTATGGAATGAAATTGACTAAGTTATGCTACTTACATGAATATATAAGAGCTTACATGAATATTTATATGGATACACCTCAGTGAATTTCACCTTCATGTATATCTGTGAAGAACCAATTTAAAAAACTATAAATGAATAAAAGGAAGAACAATAGAGTAAAGAAAGAGGAACAGAGAAGAGGTAGGAGGGGAGGAAAATAGGAAGTCCTGGGAACTGAAATGGAAAAAATTATATTCCATACATGCATTATTGTGTCAAAATGAATCCCAAAATTATGTACAACCATAATACAATAATAAAAACACACAAAATGAAAACCACAGTCACTAAAACTGAAAATACATTGGATGAAATTAAGCATATTGCACACTGCAAAAGAAAAATCAGTAAACTTGAAAACTTAATAGAAATTATTAGATATAAAGCACACAAAGGTAAAAGGAAAAATGAACAGAGAGCAGTCTGACTGGTACAGTATCAACTAGCCTAATAAACTATGATTGGAAGTAGAAATAAAGACATTTTTAAACAGAAAAAGAAAAAGAAAAACACACAGAAAAAATAAATAATAAACAAATGACCCTTAGACCATGCACAAAAATTAACTTGAAGTGAATCACAGACCTAAATGTAAAACACAGAACTATAAAACCATGAAAGACAGCAAGAGAAAATCTAGATTTTCATGTATGCATATCTATAAAGAACCAATTTTAAAAACTATAAATGAAAAGAAAGAAAAACAACAGAGTAAAGGAAAAGGAGCAGAGAAGAGGGTTCTTTACATATATATATATATATGATCTTTCTATCATGATGACTTTTTAGATACAACACCAAAGCCATGCAAGAAATAATAAGCTAAACTTCATTAAAAGTAAAGACTTTTATTCTGCAAAAGAATGAGCAGACAGACCACAGACTAAGAGAAAATATTAGCAAAAATCACAAAACTGATAAAGAATGCTGTCTAAAATATTCAGATGACTCTTATAACTCAACAAGAAAATAAAGAGCCCAACTAAAAATGGACAAAGAACCAGAACAGATATCTCACCAAAGAAAATCTGTATAAGGCAAATACTGAAAGATTAAAATAAATTCAAGTTGATCTCATAGTTTAAGGATATAATGAGCACCACCATATAATATACCAGCACCCAGGGAATGTGGAAGGGGCAGGTGGGATAGGGAGAAGTCAATCATTGTGCACCACACTGCAGTTAGACTGAAGCAAGAAGTTCTGGTGTGCTATATTGCACATTAGAATAATGAGATAACGGAAATGTTCTGCACATCTCAAAAAGCTACAAGAAAGGATTTTGAAAGCTTTTACCTTATAGAAATGGCCAATGGTTGGTAGGCTGGGGCAGGAAGATCACAAGTTTAGGGCCAACCTCAACAACATAGTGAGGTCCTAAGTGACTTAGTGAGACCCTGTCTCAAAATAAAAAATAAAACTGGCTGGGGATGCAGCTCAGTGGTTAAGCATACCCCTGGGTTCAATCCCCAGTACAAAAAAAAAAAAAAAAAAAAGTGAGCAGGAGAAGAAAAAAGAAAAGAAATGGCAAATGACACGATTGAGGAAACGGATGTTTAATCTTATTTAAACCTTATATAATGTTTGTACTTGATACACACACACACACACACACACACACACACACACCAAACCCCGTTAATAGCTATGATTTTATGTTTTTACGTACCAGTTAAAAATAAACTTTAAAAAATAATATTTTTAAAGGCCCAGTGATGAATATGAACACTTAGGTTCAGAATTTCTGTCAGCCTCACCCATACGCCTGAGTCCTGCCTGTGATGTACTGAATTCTTCAGCATCTGAGGACACAGTTTATCCTTTGTTCACTTTCATCTTACCCCCTCATACCCACTTTGGGCAACCATCACCCCACCTCAGAGGAAGCTAAATTCCTCAGTATGTCTTCTTTATCCTCCTTACTCACAGGCCTGACTTGTTTCTTGCCTCTGGAATATACTTAGCCCTGCCACTCCCTGTGACCAATCCTGGCCTGCAATGAGGATAGAAAACGTTTCCCTGTGCACTCGCTGCCTGACTCAGCAGCAGGTCATGCTCTCTGCTAGAGATGGCTCCAACTTTATGTTCCACAGTCAAAAGCTATGCAAAAGCCTTTTAAGTGAATCTAAGGGAGCTCTACATTATAAATAGTTCTGGAAATTCCATGCTTTTACATCCTTAGGCTTTTCCTAGGGACTAAAGTTCTGCTTTGAGTTTAGACTATCTGTTAAGAACTCTCCTGCTTTTGACTACCACCATGAAACACCTGTACCTCCCAGCAATATCTTGACTGTGTAGTTTTTACAAATAGCAGCTCCCAAATATGGAGCCAATTCTACCTTTTGGTCCCTTCCATGTAGTATCTCCTCTAAAGACACCTGATAAAGACTAGTTGTCACGAGCAGTCGGTAGACTCCTCCAAAGTGATCTCCTGGTTCCTTCTGGGACGAGGTCACAACCAGCGGGGCCCTCCTGGGAAGACACAAACGACTCACCACAGCAAGCTGGTGCTCCAAGGCTTTTTATTGATGCTGTCTCAGGTCACACAGGTCACACAGTTCCTCCGGACGCAGAGTTGTTGAAGAGCAGTGACCAGCTACGCAGCGGTGGAAAATGCTCTGCCTCCTTCAATCATCCAGGGTTTTTATACACTAAAATGGGTGTAACCCCGCGCTCCTATCATGACCCTCCAGCTTAGGGTTCACTCATTTGCATATCACCATATCTCACACTCCAGCTTAGGGTTCACTCATTTGCATATTATGTCACCACATCATATCTCTTATACCAGCTTAGGGTTAGCTAATTTGCATATTGCATACACACACCACTCACTTCAAGTAACACACTTGCTCTAAGTAAAAACCACTTATTCAAACAAGATGGCGTTGGTCATGCTCCATACACTAGTCAAATTCAAAATCATGATGACTAGGAATTCATCCTGCCATGGCTTTTAATATTTCATTCTTTGTTTCCTCAACTACATCCATTGTTTTTCCCAGAGCTGCACTGGATACCACCTTCTCCAAGGGAGATTTGGAAATGTGCAGAGATCTATATTTGTAACATATTAATGAGGGAAGCTAATATCATTTAGAGAGCAGGACCAGAGATCCCAACTGCCCTAATTCAACAAAGAATTACACAGTGAAGAATTATCTATCTCAGATGTGAAGAATCACTGCATAAAATAAGGATACAGTATTTTTAGTAAAAAAAAAAAAAAAAAAAAAGTCTCAATTCAACTATTCAACTCTAATCTCCATCAAACTCAATCCTGGGAAGGATTTTAAAACTCTCCTTAGATATTGTTTTTTTTTTTCTT
>JAJEJO010000930.1:623945-634149 GCA_020662805.1 Glaucomys volans | reverse complement strand
CAAAAATGTCAAGTTTAGAGAGATATGGAAAGTATCAAAAGAATATCACATTTATGATTCAGGTTAAAAAGACAGAGGGATTCTAGATGTCAAGCATCACATACACATCGTTCCAATTAGAAAATAGAGATTTTTTAATCCAAAATATAAGAATAATGTAAGTTAAATATTTTCCTTTGGGTTTCTTCTTTCAGACTACTAGTTTTATTTATAAATATTATCACTTTTGTTTTTCACAGAATGTTCAAAACTAATTAGACCATCTCTTCGAAGGAAAAGCTATATGTTTCATGGTGCTCAATCCTCTGGCTTATCCAGATTAAGAAGGCTGGTTAAAACATAGAGGCAAACATCTAATCACATTGAGATCTAAGAAAATGTTTTACACACTGATTCAAAAAAAAATTGACAGTGAACCTTAATGAACAGTGAACCTAATGATTTTTCAGTGATAATGATCTACAACTGTAGGTTCATCAGTTTTTAAAATGTGGCACTATGATAGGGTTCTTGATAATGGGGGAGGTTATGCATGTGTAAGGGGAGACAGTATCTGAGAAACCTTTGTATCTTCCTCTTGCTTTTGTTGTGAACTTCAAACTCGTCTTAATAATAAAATATATTTACATAAATAAATCTGTTACATTAAAAATAAAGCTCAATTAGGCTGTTATATTTTTAAAAATTGAAAGCTGCCTTCATGGCATGGGAAGGATTGAGTAAAGCATTGTCTTGGGACTAACAGAGACACCAAATAATGTTATAGCATGGTTTTCATGTATGTTGTTTAGGAAATGAAAGACACACATAGCTTTTCTATATACCTTGCACATATTACACAAAAAAGAATCATGAACAGAGCACGACTTTCTCATGGTGGCACCCTTTAGCCTGCTTTCAGAAAAGAAGTGTGATGTTATAGATACCGTTTGTTGCTAGAAATGGATGGAATTTCTTTCACTGAAATTATTCAAATTTCTTCCCAATCTTTCAAGTAAAGTTATTTTCAAGCATCAACACCCTCCCAAATTTTGCCATCAAATATTTCATAATTAAAATATTAAATACATTTTCTAAAAGAAGAAAAAAATAGTATAATTCTCTTGTTTTTTAAAACATTATAGGGCAAGGTCATTGCATACTAATGTTAATTACAGGTAAGGAATCTAAACACCCATGCTCTAGTATCAATTCGCTCACTTGTGTCCAGTGAGATAAAACATTCACACAGTGAGTTGAGCAAAGCAAATTTATTGCTCACAGATAGGCAGCCAGGGACAATGAATGCCATAGGACTCAGGGTGAGCTTGTCCCCTGAGGATCAGGAAAGCTACCCATGGCCGATAGACTATACTATCCCCACTTCACAAGGCAGTTGAAGGACCCTGAAAGACCATTCTGCTCTGGGTTTTATACACAGAAGCAACCTGATATAATCAGTTAGTGTTGCAAAACATCTAATCAAAGAGGGGAAAAAGAGCAGAGACCTGCCTATTCAGGCCAGTTCCTCCTCCTGTCAGCATGTGACATTCCCACACATTCTAAAGTTATTCTTGAAACTACAAAAGAGAAAAGGCAGGGAATAGCTGGATCAAGAAGGCTTCCTCTAGACTTTTCCTGCAGTCATACAATTTCAGAAAGTACTACTATTAATAATATAAGCACCCAGTTTAGAACATAGTATAACCTAGTGCCAATCCTGAATGGATAAGGACAGAGGCAAGGACAAAAGGCATGCCTTAAATAAATATATATAAATATATATAACTTGAAATGTGAAATATCAATTTGCATTTATAAAATGGATTAATATTTTCCTATCAAACATGACTCTAAAATAGAATGAACTTAGAATCCAGAATATTTAAACATTTGTTATGATGTACAACACCATTAAATTATCATTTATTTTATTTTTAGTACATTTTTCCTTAAAAAAGGACAAGAGCTTTATAACACAAAATAATGTTCATAAAATAATGACTTTCCAGAAACATTTCTTTTACTATGTATTTTCTCTTTGACAAGTAAATCTTTCAACACTTCCAACTTGCTTTTAATAAGTTTATAAAATAATAATTATTATTATAGAGAATAAGTTCAGTTATTATTGTTAGTATATATATACATATATATATGCACAGCTATGCATATTTTTCATTTCCTTTATAGAAAGATGCAGATTTGAAAATTGTTTTACCAGAATTTCACTAAATTTTAGATACTCTTACTCTGGCAATTTGACATTAGTCCTGGACCCTGAAGAGCACAACATGAGCCTGACAACATATAATGTGATCTAAAGGATTAAAAGGTATGTCCCAATCTCCAAATACCAGTAATGAAAGTAGAAAAGTAATAAGGTGCCTTGAACTAGAATTCTAACATTTCTAATGGACCCTATGTAAAAATACAACTAATAGGAATTATTCTTCTGCAGAATATTTGGAGAGCAGGCTCAAAATAATGTTTTAAGTTTCCTCTCTACAACTTCTTTTTGTAATTAATCCACCAAGCTACTATTTGTTGATGATTTTTGCACATCACCCTGCACAAACTGCTGTGGTGCTCACAGAGCCTTCTCTAAAGACAAGCTGAGAATACCAATATGTACAATGATGTGAAGAATCTGAAGCTCAGGAATTAAGACACAATCTAATGAAATACTTCTGACAATTGAGTATACTTTGATAGTACTACAAAAATGAGCCACACTGCTATGTACTTACTTTAGTATGGCTAAAATATATATTGACTTCTGTGAAAAAATAATTTCTAATTTCAAAATTATCTTTGCTACATGTACAGAAATATACCAGTGCATTGTCATAAAATTTGACCCATAACTTCCGAAAGGAAGAAAGGAAATTGATGAGAAAGTGAAGAAAAGGGAAGAAAGCAGAAAAAGAGGGGAGGAAAGACAGAAGGAACTGAGCATCCTGCAGCCTTTGCCTCCACTCATTCACATAAGAATTCTATGAGACTTATTATTTGTTCATATTTTATATATGAGAAAACTAACTAGGAAATATTTATCTTTCCCAAGGTAAGTGCATTATAAAACTGGCATTTAAATGCAAGTTTTACTGAACTAGTGTCCATGCTTTTTTCTCATCCCCAGGATGTCTCCTCCTTCCATCTATGTTTTTACTTGGGAAATTTTTCAATGCATGCTTAAAACCAAGGTCTGTCTGATGGGGAAGGTTCAACTCCTTCCGATAAATCCCACATTAGGCCATCAGTTGACTACTGGATGTGTGCCTAACAATTTAACAAATATCTTTTCCTTCTCTGACCACAGCAAGTGACAGGGAGATTTCTCACCTTTTAGTTAGTATCCATTAGCAAACAACACTCTGGAAGCCTAGTCCTCAGAACAACCACAATGCACCAAATGTGTTGAAGATAATGCACAGCCAAACCATAGAACTCCTCACCTCCTCTCTTCTTTCCCTCTGGGCTTGCCACCCATGGCTATTTATTATTTATAGAGTATCGTAAATGTGTAATTCTATTAGCGAGGTAAAGTCTGTGCCAGAAAGGTCACAGACTTGGTTCACTTCCTGTGCCTTAAACAATTCTTCGATTCATTAGCTTTTAAAAATACTAATCAATACATTTTTGAGTGCCTAATTGAAACAAAACCCATCAACTCTTAATGAATTGCTGCAACATTTTCATATCTATAAAAAATACATAAACCTAATTAACATTTGGTCAGAATAATGCAATTTAAAACTTTCAAAGAAGTTTTGTCTATTCTAGAGGCAAGCTCTCCTTTGAAAGACAAGTCAAAGTTCCACTAAATATCACAGATTTCAAAGTTAGAAGCAAAAGCAAATTATTTGTTTTTAGTTTGGGCAAGGTAAAACAACTACAAGATAACACTATTCCCTAATTTTAGCATTGGGCCTGTAGAGTATGGTGGAACTATATCCCTATCAGGCATCCAAAAATGTAGAAGAAAATGGTTATTTAGATGACCAGAGGTAGGAGTGCTCTATGCAACCTGTGACGGGGGCAGTGCAACAATGATAATCATCTTGCAATGTGCAGGCCAGTACTTTACAAGGAAGAAATCCCTGCCAGTATCCATAGCACCTAGTTTTACCACCTCTGGGACCCATTGAAATAAAAAAACAAAGTATTTCTAACCTAATCTATGATACTGTATTTGGCTTTCATGGTATTAAAAATAAATTTGAATTGAGCATGTATACTTTAGGAAGACAAACACCTGCCACTCTAATTTCTTAAATTTATCTTTGTGGTTCAATTAGTTAGCTGTCAGTTCCCAAATGACATTTAAAGTTGACAACCTCTGAATCTTGAGCACTGAACAACCAAGTAATCAAATCACTCTTTTCTAGTTCAGCCAAAGGCATGACCATCAGAAAGTCTTAGTTCTCTACATGTAGATCAATCAGGTTCTGAAACTATGAGACATTCATTTTCCTAATTAGAATTCAGGAAAAACAAAAATTCAGCAAAATACTTGAAAAATATGAAAATTCAATAAATTTGTTTAAAATGTTTTTTTCCTAGATTAAATATATGGTAGTTCAATCTCCAGAGTCAACAAACGAGTTCTACAACTATTCCACGGTTCTTAAAGGCTCCCTCATGAAGAGAGCTACAATTTATTAATTTTCTTCCATGCCAATTCTGGTTTAATATCTACAAATAAAAATATTTAAAAATTTCCACATTAGAACTTCAACTATGAGAATCATTTAATTAATGTCCAGTTTTATTGCAGGTTCTCAATTATCTACTGCAATTCATTGATCAGGATTATGAAATAATTTCTTAGACCTGTGATAATTACCAAATTTGTTTTACTTTATTTCTTTAACTTTTAAATTTCACAGTACTATGTACTGTTTGAGGCAAGTGAAATAACAAAGTACAAAAATGTTTAAAGGCAAACTTAAGTAACTCTCCCTGTGTCAGGCTTTTTATAATCACAGTACCCTAACAAAAGGAATGATTATTCCAACTTCTAACAGAACACAGAAAAACAACTTGGTTTTGAATTTCATAGAAAGAAATTACATTTCAGTACTATTAACATAGTCTCATGACACCTATCATGAAGACAGAATATTAAAAGCCAGAATAGAGGACATTAAACTACTAAGAGGAGATATTACACTTGATCTTAAATTGACTAAATTATGTTATGTGCATGCACAAATGTATCACAATGTGAAATTATAATGCAGCAATCAAATATTAATTTTAAAATTAATTAATTAATCAACATTCAGGAATATCAGCCCCATCCAAGTCCCACAGAATCCAAAACTCTGGGAGGATGGAGATTAAGTCTAAATCTCTAAATTTTATGCATTCTCCACATAACTATTTGTCTTACCAAAGCTTTAAGACTCTACACTAAAAACTCAATGCCTCTATTCACTTTCTTCATTCTGTAATAATTTCTTTTTATCTAAAGGACTTTCTAGGAGAGGCATACTTATTCTGGCATCATACAATTACACAGCTACTTCAGGCTCTGAAACTTATTAGTTGCACTTTTAATCATTTTAATAACCTGCAAAATCTATTAAGAATTCTTTCTAAATTCAGGATCTTAATGTATTTCATAAAATTACTATTCTGTGGTCTCAAAAATTACAGTTTCAGGTTTTGAAATGTTTTGAAGTTTTTTCTAAAATTCCCCTTGTCTTTCATTATGCAGTCATGAAGTGCTTAACATCTAATAGAGCTAAGTTGATTTTTGATGGTCATCCAAACCTAGATGTAGTATATTAGCATTTTTACCAGTTAAGAACCATTGTTTCTGATAAAAACTAGGCTTAAAAAAATAGCAGAGGGGGACTTCTGGGACTGGGAGATAGGCTCAGCCCAGCGCAGAGGTCTGAGACCTCTGCACCTAGTAAGTCAGCCCTAAGTGCTCCCGTGGAATTTCCACATGGGGGCAGCTGGCACAGCCCAGAAGTGGAAGACCTTGGCATGTGGTGAGCAGTGAGCAGGCACAGTGGACACTCGGGCACAGTGGATACTTGCGTTTCCCACTAGGGGAGGATCAGCTCAGAGGTTTGGGATCTGCCAAGCCAAGTCCTGCAAAACCTCCGGATCCGGGATGTAGGCACAGAGACAGACATCAGGCTGAGCGCAGTGCAGAGGCCTGAGACTTCTGCACTGATATGTTGGCCCTGAGTGCTCCCTTGGGACTTTTGCATGGGGTCAGCTGCAAGGAGGACCAGCCCAGAGGTACAGACATACCCTTCCCTGGCCCCAGTCCATGATAGAGTGTTACTGAAGAATAGGAGGTGAGGTATTAGAAACCTGTTGGGACACCACAAGCCTATAGGGGGGAAGCTACAATACCTCAGATTCTCATGGATAGAGGAAAAGATACAGGAGCAACATGAGTAAACAGGGGAAGAAAGTATCTCAAACAAACCTAGATGCTACATCAACAGAATCCAATGATAGCATGGCAGAAGAAATGTCAGAAAGGGAGTTCAGAGTCTACATAATTAAAATGATCAGAGAAGCAAACAATGTGATGAGAGAGCAAATGCAGGCAATGAATGATTGCACCAATCAAAGTTAAAAGAACAGTTAAAAGAACAGTTGCAGGAAGTTAAAGATCATTTCAATAAAGAGATAGAGATTCTGAAAAAAAAACTAAACTGAACTTCCTGGAAATGAAGAAAACAATAAACTAAATTAAAAATTCAATAGATAGCATAACCAACAGGCTAGATCACCTGGAAGACAGAACCTCAGACATTGAAAACAAAATATTCAATCTTGAAAATAAAGTCGACCAAATGGAGAAAATGGTAAGAAGTCATAAACAAAGTCTACAAGAATTATAGGATATCATGAAAAGACCAAATATGAAAGTTATTGGGATTGAGGAAGGAAGGCACAGAGATCTAAACCAAAGGAATTAATAATCTGCTCAATGAAATAATATCAGAAAATTTCCCACATCTGAAGAATGAAATGAGAAATCAAATACAAGAGGCATACAGGACACCAAATGAACAGAACTACAACAGATCAACACCAAGGCACATTATAATGAAAGTACCTAACATACAAAATAAAGATAGAATTTCAAAGGCTGCGAGAGAAAAGCATCAGATTACATTCAGGGGAAACCAATACGGTTATCAGAAGATTTCTCAACACAGACCCTAAAAGCAAGAAGGGCCTAGAACAACATATTTCAAGCTCTGAAAGAAAATGGATGCCAACCAAGAATTTTACACCCAGCAAAACTTACCTTCAGATTTGAAGATGAAATAAAATCCTTCCATGATAAACAAAAGCTAAAAGAATTTACAAATAGAAAGTCAGCACCACAGAACATTTTAAACAAAATATTCCACGAGGAAGAAATGAAGAACAACAATGTAAGTCAGCTTAGGGAGGAACTACCCTAAAGGAATAGCCAAATAAAGGAGAAACCAAGTCCAAGTTAAAACCAAAAATAAGCCAAAATGACTGGGAACACAAATCATATCTCAATAATAAACCTGAATGTTAATGACCTGAACTCATCAATCAAAAGACATAGACTGGCAGACAGGATTAAAAAGAAAGACCCAACAATATGCTGCCTCCAAGAGATGCATCTCATAGAAAAAGATACCCACAGACTAAAGGTGAAAGGATGGAAAAAAGCATACCATGCACATGGACTCAGTAAAAAATCAGGGGTTTCCATCTTCATGTCAGATAAAGAGACTTCAAGCCAAAAACAGTAAGAAGGGATAAAGAAGGGTGTTTCATACTGCTTAAAGGAAGCATAAATCAGCAAGACATAACAATCATAAATAGTTATGCCCCAAACAATGGTGCATCCATGTATGTCAATCAATTCCTTCTTAATTCCAGGAACCAAATAGACCAAAACACAAAAGTACTGGGGGACTTTAACACTCCTCTTTCACCATTGGACAGATCTTCCAAGCAGAAATTGAACAAAGAAACCTTAGAACTCAATAACACAATCACTAACTTAGACTTTACAGACATAAATAGAATACTCCATCCATCAATAAGCGAATACACTTCCTTCTCAGGAGCTCATGGATCCTTCTCTAAAATAGACCATATGTTATTCCACAAAGCTACTCTTCGCAAATACAAAAACATAGAGATACTACCTCGTATTCTATCAGACCATACTGGAATGAAATTAGAAATCAATGATAAAATAAAAAACAGAAACTACTCCAACACCTGGAAATTAAATCATATGCTATTGAATGATGCAGGGATAACAGAAGTCATTAGGGGGAAATAAAAAAATTCTTAGAGATCAACGAGAACAAAGATATAACATATCAAAATATCTGGGATACTATGAAAGCAGTGCTAAGAGGAAAATTTATTGCATGGAGCAAATTCAATAAAAGAATGAAATGTCAACAAATAAAGGTCTTCACATTACAGCTCAAAGCCCTAGAAAAAAGAGGAACAGTTCATCATCAAAAGTAGTAGACGACAGGAAATAATTAAAATCAGAGTGGATATCAATGAAAATGAAACAAAAGAGACAATTCATAAAATTGACAAAACAAAAAGTTGGTTCTTTGAAAAAATAAACAAAATTGATAAACCTTTAGCCACACCAAGAAAGAGAAGGAGAAACCTCAAATTACTAAAATTCGTGATGAAAGTGGAAATATCACAACAGACACTACTGAAATACAAAGCATAATTAGAAGCTATTTTGAAAACTTATACTCCAACAAAATAGAAAATCTCAAATATATCAACAGGTTCCTAGAGGCATATGAGCCACCCAAACTGAATCTAGAGGATATACATAATTTAAATAGATCAATTTCAAGCAGTGAAATAGAAGAAGTCATCAAAAGCCTACCAACAAGGAAAAGTCCAGGACCAGAGGGATTCACAGCTGAGTTCTACAAGACCTTCAAAGAAGAGCTCATCCAATACTCCTCAAAGTATTCCATGAAATAGAGGAGGAGGGAACCCGTCCAAATTCATTCTATGAAGCCAATATCACCCTGCTACCAAAACCAGACAAAGACACATCAAGAAAAGATATTTCAGACCAATATCTCTAATAAACATAAATGCAAAAATTCTTAACAAAATTTTAGCAAATCACATACAAAAGAATATTAAAAAGATAGTGCACCATGATCAAGTGGGTTTCATCCCAGGGATGCAAGGTTGGTTCAACATCCAGAAATCAATAAATGTAATTCACCACATCAACAGACTTAAAGCCAAGAACCACATGATTATTTCAATAGATGCAGAGAAAGCATTTGATAAAATAGAGCACCCCTTCATGATCAAAACACTAGAAAAAATAGGAATAGTAGGAACATTCCTAAACATTGTAAAGGCTATCCATGCTAAGCCAACAGCCAACATCATTCTAAATGGAGAAAAATTGA
This sequence comes from Glaucomys volans, assembly GCA_020662805.1. Lineage (NCBI taxonomy): Eukaryota > Metazoa > Chordata > Mammalia > Rodentia > Sciuridae > Glaucomys > Glaucomys volans. Next base: position 624,727 of record JAJEJO010000930.1, on the reverse strand, counting down.
CAGCATTCCCCTTGAAAACTAGAACTAGGCAGGGATGCCCTCTTTCACCACTTCTATTCAACATCATCCCTGAAATGCTAGCCAGAGCAATTAGATAGATCAAAGAAATTAAAGGGATACAAATAGGAAAAGAAGAGCTCAAACTATCCCTACTTGCTGATGACATGATTCTATATTTAAAGGAGCCAAAAAATTCCACCAGAAAACTTCTAAAACTCATAAATGAATTAAGTAAAGTAGCAGGATATAAAATCAATGCTCATAAATCTAATGCATTTTTATTCATAAGTGATGAATCCTCTGAAAGAGATATTAGGAAAATCACCCCTTTCACAATAGCCTCTAAAAAAATTAAATACTTGGGAATTAATCTAACAAAAGAGGTGAAAGACCTCTACAACGAGAACTACAAAATACTAAAGAAAGAAATTACAGAAAATCTTAGAAGATGGAAATATCTCCCATGTTCTTGGATAGGCAGAATTAAAATTGTCAAAATGGCCATACTTCTAAAAGCGCTATACAAATTCAATGCAATTCCAATGAAAATCCCAATGATGGACCTCATAGAAATAGAGCAAGCAATCATGAAATTCATTTGGAGGAATAAGAGACCCATAATTGCTAAAGCAGTCCTTAGCAAGAAGAGCGAAGCAGGAGGTATCACAATACCAGACCTTCAACTATACTACAGAGCAATAGTAACAAAAACAGCATGGTATTGGCACCAAAATAGGCAGGTAGATCAATGGTACAGAATAGAGGACACAGAGACAAACCCA
>JAJEJO010000930.1:602499-618945 GCA_020662805.1 Glaucomys volans | reverse complement strand
TGTGTATGAAGGAATTTCAGAAGCTTTTAGATGCTTCTTCAAGTAAAACCAGTATTTGCTGAATGATAGGAGCTTTTCCAAGATGCCCTTTATCTGGTTCTTTTCCATGATGTTTCCATTTATTTCTGAAGAAAACTCTTTCTTCACCATGTCAGAATATAAATATGATTCTTTAAGATTATTATAAATATCCATGCTACCATAAGACAAAAAGGATTCTAGTTTACACTCCTAGGTAATGGTTCCTGACTGGATAAATTAATGAGTCTTAAATTCAATATTAAAATAGAACTGCTAAAATTAAAAAAAAGTAATAATTGTTGGAATCACAGATTATTCAGATACTATGTTTTTTACACAGAAAACCACTTTCAATAGCTTCAGATAGTAAACAGCTATAATGTTTATTTTACTTTTGTGAGTCTTAAAAAATATTGCGCATTCTTAGCATCACTAGGCAGAAACAATTCTCAAGGGACTCTCTAGCTCATTTCCTTGCTTTCAGGTTATGAGATGATTTTTCTATTCTCAAGATCTTCAGAAAAAAAATCCACAGCCACTGTTTATGGAAATGAATTTTAAAGTTTCACTCCTTTCCCTTTAGATATTTGTATCTGAAAACATGCCATTCTGGATTCCACTTCTCCATAGGGAAATCAAGCTTGAAGTCCGACACTTATAGTCATTGTTCTATGGGCAGAACTTTTCTCTCCCATCACGTCTTTGCCTTGGATCACTGAGAAAGAATGCCATTCCCTCATGAGAGAAAGCTTCTGTGCTTCTCTCCACCCCTTGTCCTCTTCAATAATGGAAAAGTAGCTCCGAGGGCTGTAGCCATGGCAGCCAAATCCTGTGAATTACAGGTGTGGCTATTTTGTCTCAAGAGCAGGTTAGCAAGTCCCATCATCTTACCCTTGTTCTACTCAGCAATTTCACTCAGTCTCCATAATAAGCAGGCCAGAAGAGAAATCATCCTTCAGGATCAGCCAAATTATGTCCTTGTTCTTATAGTGTCTTTACCAGTCACTAGATGGGTAAATTATTTTAATCCTTTGCAAAAGGTCTTACTATCTTCAAGGTAAGAGGAAGCCTTAGACTCCTCACTTATACATTCAGAGATAATTAATAATTCCTCACAAATTGCAGAGAATACATGAGCTGATGTTAAAATAATGTGTAAATAACAGAGCACTATATGAACACATGGCCCCTGTGAATAATTTCCATCATCTATAAAATAACAGGGTGGGACAAAAATCTTTTAAAAATCCACTATAATCTAGCATTATCTCTACCCTAGACCTTTCTTCTAAGTCTTAGACCCTTAATCCAACTGCCTAATTGTATACTTACCTAAGAAACACACATTGGGTAATTCTATAAATACTCTAACAAGAGACTTGGCTACTTCACAGGTTCAAATTAAACTTGTCCAAAGATAACGTCATGTCTTCCTGGTTTTCTTCCAATGTTCTCTATCTAGGTAAAATATCATTCTATCAACTCAGTGACCCAAGCCAGAAACCAGGAAATTATCCTTGATTCCTCCCTCACACTCAATTGCCACAAAAGGTTGTTAATTCTTTCTCCTAAAAAAATAATCTTTCAAATGAATCCTCAAGTCTCCATGTACACCGCCATCGCCCAACCAGTCAGCCCCATGTCTTACCTGTGGTACCATCATTACTTCTGAAGTGGGCTCCACATGTGGACATCTCCCCCTCTCTAAACCCCATCTCATTGCATACAGTGACCACTTGAGAATACAAATCTTGTCATGCCACTCACCTTCTTAAAAACACACAGTATCCTCTTATGGTCAATATAAAGTCCAAGTCCTTAATATGCCTAAGGAAGCCCCCGACTCATTCAATGCCCGTCTCTTTCTGCAGCCTCTCCTTATTCCTTGCCAGTGTGTGATTCCATTCTTCAGTCAATCTGCCTTTGAACTCCCTGGGAGTCTCATGTCCTTCTCTGTCACTTACTTGGATAAGAAACACTTAATAACTCATCCTCATCATTTAGTTCTCAACTTCATTGTTACTTTCTCATGGGAGATTTCTCTGATTCCCCACACCCCCTTTTTATATGGAATTCCTTATTCTTGTATGCTCATTTAGTGGTATGTAGTTCTCCTGTGCAGCATATCTCATTTGTAGTCAGTTAAATATGAGGTCATTCATTTAATGGTACACTCAGTCTTTGTGGGCAAAAAATGTATTTGTCTCAAAACAACTGCATCTCAACCATCCTGTGCTTGTGTGTTATCCTTGAAGGAAGGAAGAAGGAAGGTGGAGGGGGAAGGAGGAAAAAAGGAAGGGAGAGAAAGAGATCTTATACCCTCTATTGACTATGTACTAATTATTTGCAATCCAAATATATAACAAACAATGAAGAAACCACAATGACTCTAATAGTGTTTGCCTTTTTTTAGGAGTCAGTGTGTACAATAAAATAAAAACAACTTTTGTTTCTATCAAACTGTAAAGTTCCTTTACATATGAATTCAAGGATTTCTTGATTTTTATTGATGCTTTCCAATAATAGATCCCTGCTAATAATAATCATGTGTATCATTGCAGTAAAGCCCTTAAGAATAAATCTAACAAATACAATGGTGTGTTTAAGACTACATAAAATTTTGATGGATTAGGAATTACTGAAAATTAGGAAAGAATTATCAAGAAAATGTTTGTGCTACTTAATATGAGCTACAGTAATAAACCTAAAAATATATGATGCCTCAAATGTGAGAGCAGTTTATTTCTTGTTTGTGTAAAATTCAAGTTACTTGTTTTCTGAGTGTCAAAGGACTCTCTTCTAAGTAGCAATTCCGGAGTAAGAGTCTTTTCTTTCCTATGATTCTTCACCACTACTATACACTTGCAGGCTGCTGGACCCAGCTGTAACAAGATGGTGGAAAAAGAGGAGGTTGGAGGATTTACTATCAGAGTTCTACAAGCCAGACTTTGAAATGGAGCTTGTCACTTCTTGTCACAATGCAATGAACAGATCTCCAATGCACGATTGCACCTGAGTGCAAGAGAGGCTGGGAAATACCATGTCACTCCATGACTAAGAAGAAAAGGATGTGTAGTTTGGCAAATAGCCAGTCTCCACCACACAACTACTTCTCCAGTAATGTTTCCCATTGGTCTGCTCTCTTCCTGCCTACCTCAACTTGCTTTTTTGCAAAGGTTACTCTTAAAAGTTGACAATTTTGACCAATAACCCAAATATAAAGTATAACAACATAATTGTTATGTACTGCATACAATCTCAATATTACAATACTTGTAATTTGCTCCTTAACAATAATTTCATGCAAATGAACTCAGATCTTACCCATTGTTAACTTTCTACTTATAATTCTTCCATTGTAAAAAAAATAGGAAAGGGAAATAATCTTCACAGGTATATTTATAAAGAAGTGTAAAAACAAAGTTAGTAAGAGAATGACTTTAGTTTAGGAGCTATTCATTTTATAACAATTGTATAAAGAAACTTGAACAACACAACTTAATTTATGTACATGCTAAATCTGAATAATAAAATTAGCATTCAGTGAATGTCAGCTACATTTATCTGTACAGTATAATTCATTTGCATGAATTGAGAATCACTCTCTGTTATTGATAAAAGAAAACAGTGAAACAAAAGGGGAAGATAAAGAGACTAATAAGTCTGTCAGAGTAACTGTAATAAAGGAAACATGGATATTCAAGAAAGGCTTAATGTATCCACTCACTCTTAACTCTGATTATACCAGAACATTAAAATTCCCCTCAAGGAAGTTGCCAAATAAATGATTTTGACCTCTTCAATTTCCTTGGGTCTTTACACATACCCTGTCTAAATTCTAAAAACATTTCTAAGGACCTAAAGTACTTAGAGGCACTCTGACATCTGGTGTCCTTATGATGGTCCATGAGAGCAATAACAGTGTCTCCCTGCTCAAGAATTAGATCACAATCTGAAATATAAATAATTAAAATGCAAACCTCTAAGTCTACACATATTAAAAACACCAATTAAGAGAAGCATATGATGACAACTGAGTCAACTTGAAATGTAACCAATTAGACGGTAGCCTAACAAAGTTGAAGAAAACAGATAACAAGTGGATGATCCACTACGGCACACCAATAAGAGAAGCTTACACACCAGAGGCTAGTTTTTGAACAAGCATGCATGAAAAGACAGTGCCCTGAACCACACAGACTTATACCCATTGTTTTGTTGGTACACAATTAACTATACTTGTAGCGATTCTGTCTTCATCAAATGGTCTCCTGAATATAACTTAGTTTCCCACACAGTTCTGCCTAAAATGAGGTAAAGTGTTTGTGAGGTCAACATTAAGAGGTCAGATCATTTGATAGCCAGGCTTCTCATTGTTCATTGACATTTTGGTCCTAGATGCTCTATTAACAAAACGCTTCCCTTAAAAAATGGAAGTACTCTTGGTGTCCAACAAAAGCAAGTTTCTGATTCTACAGATTGTCAAAAGATACTAGACTGTGTCTGATCCAACACAGTATAGACTGTTCTGTGATCACCTACACAGCCTGCCAGTCATGTGATCCATGTCACATCTACCTACCTTTTCATTCTAATTACAACAGTGTGTAGTACTTGCTAGCCAACAATCCAGGACATCCAAATGAACAACCTCCCAAAATACACACGCTCAATAGTAATTACCATATGAAATTGCTGATCTTTACCTCTCGTTTGACCAGGTAGCTCCAGATTAAACTCATAAGAAGATTTATTCTTCATATACTCCTTTAATTAGTCCCTCACTCTGGTCCCTCTGACTTTTGCCTATTTTTGTGGGTCTCTGAAACATGTCTTTTTTAAAATACATAATGACTTGGGAGAATTTAAAGCATTTTATTTTTGGAGAGTGTAAGATCTCAGAGGTAGGTCAAGTCATGTTAGTATCAAGCGATTCTAACTTTTTCCAGTGTCTTTCCAACTGACTGTCATTGAAACTATGAAACAACCAGAAGACTGGTAAAGAATAAAGAACTAAACATGATTAGAAACTTACAGGAAATAAAGTGGGGTTGTTTTTCTGATCTCTTTTTTTAAAAAACAGGAAGGTTTTTTTTAAATAACTTTATTTTTTTTTATGTGGTGCTGATGATCAAACCCAGTGTCTCACACATGCTAGGCAAGTGCTCTACCACTGAGCAACAACCCCAGCCCTCTGATCTCTGAACTGTAGAAAAGTGGAAGGCATTGTAGAATACAAAACAAACTATTGCATTATGTACTAAAAAAAAAGAAAAGTGCTAAACTATGACACAGAATTGATTGCAAGATGCATTCTTTTTTCAGAGAGTTAAAATGTGAACCAAAAAATGTGCAATGCAGAATTAATGAACTGCAGTATTAGCTTTTATTCCTTCTTACTGAGTTCCAGACTCACTGTGTTGACATCAAACCCAAATCTGAATCTTTAACAGATTCAGTGCAGCAAGAGGATTTCAACAGGCCAGAATGAATCTTAGATCCCACCTGGTACTACTGATTTAGCTGCCACAAATTATAGAAATGTCCACCCACCGACTGACATTTTTGACAAGAATTTTTTAAGTTCTCTAGAATCAACCTCTTTGCTAAGACTTCTTTTAAACTCAGCCTATATACATAAGGAAACTTTTGGGTGTTCTGTATATAGTCAATATCCCATTGTGGTAATAGTCCACACCAATGAACCAACTTGTCAAATTGTACCCTTAAAACAAATCCAACTCACTATGTGTTAACTATACTGCTAAAACTGTTTTTAAATAGAAAGAATTTCAGGAGTGGGGAAAAAATAAAAGCAGCTTTTATGGTCCAGTGATCTTTCCTAGGGGCTGATAATCAAGTGTAGAGGAATATCATATATGCAAATATTTACAAAGCAAAATGAGGCTGGCAACATCACTGGGAAGCCAGTCATAGCTGTGGGGTAACTGTCTGGATTGGAGTTAAAGACAACATCATGAAACAAATGTTGCTTCTGATATGTCTTGAAGTAAGTTGAAAATAGAGGTAGACCACCAAGCAGAAAAGAGGAAAGATGAATCCTATAAAATAACATTTGTTTTCAGTTAGCTTCACTGTCCTGTTAAATGTTTACTTATATCTGTTTTGCAATGGTTTCTTCTTGTAAGAGATGAGAGACATGATACATCTCCATATTCATATGTCTATTTGTTTTATTTTCTTTTTTTATGTTTTACTAAGTGTTGTTTTATGGATAAATGTACATGACAGTGTGCTGTGCAAAAAACTGATTAGGGATATTTGGACATGCTTCTAGAAGATAACTGGGTTTACTTTTAGAGGTTACCTGATGACTGTGTGCTTGGTAGAGATCCTTGGGAAAATTCTTTTGAACTGGGTCCTGAGTCCCTAAAAAAGTTCTATGTCATAACACAATTCCTTAAATAGTTGAAAACATGTGGTCTTTATATATAAACCTGGCAAGTTGCTAGCAATACTATGGTATGGATTTAGTCACCAATACTATATTTGACATGTAAATCTGTGATTGTCCTATATTCATGTGTTCCTAGAGGTGCGGTGAGTTTCAACTTCTGTTTATTTGTTCACCCCTGATGCATGTGAGCATAAATGCTGCCTTAGTTCCCAAGGGTTGCCATAACAAAGTACCACAAACTGGGTGACTTAAAATAACAAAAATTTATTCTCAGATAATGAAGTCTACAAGTCTGAAAACCTCTATTTCAGACTTCATTTTAACTAATTACATCTGAAAGTTCTTATTTCCAGGAAAGATCACATTCTAAAATTCTAAGAGGACATGAATTTTGGAGGGACACAGTTTGACCCCATGAAGTCTATACCTGTCCCACCAAAATTAACACCCCTCCCACATGCAAATGCATTCACTCCTGCTTAATATACTCAAGTCTTAATCCATACTAACACTAACCCCAAAGCCAAAATCTTATCTAAATATATGCACAAAATTTCCAAATCTAGTCATCTAAATCAGGAATTTTTTCAATCACAGTTATTCAGTACCAAACAATAATGTACTAAAATCTTCAAAAGGACTTCATTCTATAAAATTAAATATCTGATTTACCTAAAACAATCTAGATCAATATAATGTAAACTTTATCTCCATAAGTATTTTATTACTAAAACAAAAAAGAAAAGAAAATTATAGAAATGCTGGGAAAGTTGCATTTTCTTTTCTACTACATGAATTTCCTTTTTTTTCTCCTGGAATTTTAAGGGAACTTGGAAAAGCCCAAATCTTCCTAATCTAAGCATATGGTATTGCTTTCAAAATACATCTAATAAATTTCAAAAGTGTGACAGAACCTTGCTGTCACCTTTCAGTACCCTGGAGCTAGAAATCTAATTCTGTCATATGGTACTAAAATAGAAGAAGCATAGATTGCTTAGGACAAATTTAATGAATTACATTATTAATATAAAATAGCACCTAAAACTGTGATATCAAATGAAATGGAAAATAACTTACTTATAACTCTGCTTAGAAGAACTTGGGTCATAAATTAATAAACATTGATATACTATATAAATTCCCTGTAAAGCATACATTAATAATAAATGATAATGCATACACTTGAGAAGATGGAGACATTGAATATAGTACATATGTTATTCATAATCAAAATGTGTTATACTTCTTTTCTTAGAGTGTATTTGTTAGTCTACCTTTATAGCTATAAATGGTTTGTCTTAACTAAAATAGAATATGTTGATGCTAATTTTTCTTCCAGTGCATTATATTACTTTGGGAATATCATTGAAGCTGAGTACTATAGTTCTTTTCCTATTCATGGAAGTTGATTAGCTGAGGATTAGAATTTTTTAACACTATGCTGTATTGTTCTGTAAAGCACTCATTGACATTATTATTGTATAATAATCTTTATTATTCCCTGACTAGAAACTAGCTGGATAAATGCCCTAGTGTGATGGTTGGTTTTGTGTTTGAACACAACTGGGCCAAGAGTAGCCCAGATATTTGCCCAAACAAGATTCTGAATGATTTTCTGGGGTCATTTTTAGATAAGAGTAAAGCTGATACTCTGAGTAATGCAGTCTAACAGTGGGTGGGCCTTACCAGTCTGCTGAAATTAGGAGGAATTCTCCTACCTGACTGCCTGTGAATTGAGACAGACTTTTTTACCTGCCTTCAGACTCAAATTGAAGTGTGAACTCCTCCCAGGTCTCAAACCTGCTGGCCTTCAGGCTAGAGCTGTGTCATTAGCAATCTTGGTTCTCAGGCCTTCAGTTTTAAACAGGAACCGTATATGCCATGAGTCTCCAACATGCTACTTACTCTGCAGATCTTAGAATTTTCTGGCCTTCATAATTGCATGAGCAAATTCTTTATACTCAGTAAATAAATCAATCCTACTAGTTCTGCTCTGAAGAATGTTCATTAACGAGTATAGGCACTCTGAATCCTGTCCTTTTGATCTTACCTCTGACTGCAGTCTCTCCTGTGGAAAACAATACCATTGAGAACTTGGCTTTTGGGCTGATACTGTCCCCTAAAAACACTACCACCTTACCCCAGTGTGTGTATGGTTCAAAAACTTGCTCTGCCTGTGGATACTGGGGAACTGGAAATATGGAGGAATTAAGAAACAAAAGCTGATGGATAAATTCATTCATCTCCTGTCTGGGAAGCTTTCTGTGAGCTTCCATGAAAGTTCCATATACTCGAGTCTCCCTTGCTTGCAACAGTGAACTTGGTAACACAGTCTTCTGTCGGATCATCCTCCTTTCTCTATCTCTCTCTCTCATTCTTTTTCCCCCCTTGCTTTTGCCCCTAGAATCTCAAATGAATACCCTGCACACAAATTCTTATCATAGGCTGTTTTCAATGACACTCAAACTAAAACAACCAGATTTAATTTTGAACATGGTAAAAAAAAATATGAAAGATTTAAATGATTCACAGTAAGTGTTCTGCTGACATCAGTAAAAAGAAGGCAAGTATGGACCTCTGAAAATCATCTCCTCTATAAAAATGATCAGAATCCTGCTCCCACCCCAAAATCAAGTTCAACATTTTCAGAACTTTGTGAATTAACTAAAGGTTTACAGAAATGGAGGAGTATTTTTAAAAAAGCTAAATTTTGGAAATATCAATAAGCTTCGTGATGTTTTCATTTGCCTCATTCTCATGTACCTTTGCAAAGATCTATGGTAGCATTGTAAACCAAAAGCCTGGACTCATGGTGAAAATAGCAGCTGGCAGCCACTGAAGGGAACAAAATGTGGTTGGAGCTCTTTCAAACTTCTGTCCCAGAAAAATGTCATTATTTGTCCCGTTGGTGATTTTGCCTGGAAGAGTCCACTTAAAGGACTGCCTTCATGTGAACTGGTTCATAGCTTGCACGTGCCAACACTTATCCTGAGTGTCCACAGAAAGTAAACAGAGGTGACTGTTGAATGCTATAGCTGCCTAAGGCAGAGGGTAAAACAAGTAATCAGCTAAAAAAAAGTCTGAAAGAAAATTCTGGGGAATGAGATGTCCAAGTCCTGACATATTCCTGAGAATCTAGAAGGTTGTCTATTCTTAGGGTGTGTATTCTTAGGGCTATGATCGTGCTCATATTCAGTAGACTTGAGAAGCTATAAGCCCTCACCTGTGTCTGACAACAACACTGCAGAAATAGAAAGTGAGGGGAAAGCAGAGTTGTCGGCTGCCCCATTTGGTATTAAAGACATGTCCTGAAAACACACATTACCTCTATTAAAAAAAAAAAAAAAAAACTGGGGCATTGGTTGCAATGATCTAAGGAAATATCTGTTAAATCATTAGCTAATAGCTACCCTAAGTGAACAGACCCATGTCAGTGGTTACATATGATATGTAATAAAGAGCAGGAAAGGATGTGGAGAAAAAGGAGCAGTTTTACACTCTCGGTGGGCTTATAAACTAGTACAAACACTTTGGAAATCAGTTTGAAGGTTCCTTAAAAGATCAGGAAGGGAACCACCATGTGATCCCACTACGCCACTCCTCAATATTTATCCTGAAGAATTAAAGTCACCATACTACAGTGATAGATGCATACCCATGGATGTAACAGCACAATTCACAATAGCCAAACTATGGATCCCGTCTAGATGTTCATCAATAAACAAAATCTGGTATATAGATACAATGAAGTTTTATTCAGTCAGAAAGAAAAATTAAATTTATGTCATTTGCAGGAAAATACACAGGATTAGAGACCATTATTCTAAGTTAAATAAGCCAAACTCAGAAGGTTGTTATGTTTTCTCTCATATGTACAAGCTAGAGAGGAAAAAGGTGAAAAAAGTGTGGGTGGAGGAGGTGAGGAAGAATGTCATGAAAATCAAAGGGAAATTAGTAGAGGGAAGGGAGCAGGGGTAAGAGGCAAGGAAGGATGGGGAAGTGCTGGGGAGTTATATTGGCCAAATAATAGTGCTATTTGTGTGCACATATGAATATGTAACAACAAATCCCATCATGATGTACAACTATAATACACCAATAAAAATGTTGAAAGAGGGAAATAGGGAAAAATTTAAATAAAATAAATATAGAAGAATACAGATTTAACATAATTGGTTAAGAAAAGTCATTAAACAAACAAGTAACAATAATGAACATGAGGGCAAATCATATATTTTTATACAGTGGATATTTTTCTCCTGCATGATTTAAAAGGTAACAGCATAAAACATTGATTGTGAATCTGGATATATGGTCATATAATTTAGTAAAATGGAATTTGTATAACAATAACAGCAAAAAGGGAGAGAACAGAGTCACATAGAGGAATGCTTTATACTATTTAATTAAATAATATTAATGTGATCATAATGAACTAAGATATTGATTGTAATCCCTAATAATTTCTAGGAAAACAATTCAGCAACAGTAAAAGAAATAACAAAATAATTAAAATGGTACAATAGAGAACATATATTCAACAAAAAAGAAGGCAGAAATGGAGAGTAAAGAAACAGAATTTATAAGATATATATAAAACAAAGAGAAAAAATGACAAATGTAAGTCCTACTTAATCAGTAATTATATTAAATATAAATGGATTAAACTCTCCAATTAAAAGGCAAAAACTGGCAGATTTTTTAAAACCATAATCCAATTAAATACTTTCCAGAAGAGGCACACTTTAGGTTTACAGAAACAAGCAAAAGTGAAAAGAGAGAAGATGATACACCATGCAAACAGTAACCAAAAAAGAACTAGAAAATTAGACTGGTTATATTAATGTCACATAAAAGAGACTTTAACACAAATGTGTTATCAGAAACAAAACGACATGTTATAAAGATAAGAGTGTCAATCAGCCAAGAACATACAGCAATTGTACACATATATTTACCTAACAATGGAACTGTAAACTCATGAAGCAAAAAATGGCAGAATTGAAGGGAAAAAATGGACAATTAAAAAATAACAGACATCCATGATGCACTGAAAAAAATAGGTGAACAGATGAACTCTAAACCAGAAAGAAAGACTGAACAGAACTTAAACCAACTAGACCTAGCAGACGGTTATCGAACTTCATACATACAAATAGCACAATCAAGTGCTCATGAAATATTCTCTGGGATATACCATATATTGTGCCATAAAACAAGCTTCAGTGAATTTAAAAAGATTAAAATCACATGAATTATGTTCTCTGAGAGCATGTGATATGAAAAATTGATAACTGAAGGAAATTTAAGAAACCTACAAATAAATGAAAAACAATACATTCATAAATATTGAAAAAGAAAATCATAAGGGAAATTTAAAAATACTTTAAAGTGAAAATGATAGCACAACATACCAGACCATACAGTATGCAGATAAAGTAGTGAATAAGGGAAATCTGCAGCTCTAAATGCTTATATTAATAAAGAAGAAAAGTTTCACGTCCATAGCCAAAATGTCTACCATAGGAAAATAGAAAAAGAAGAGCAAAATAACCCAAAGCAAAAAGAAAAATGAAATAATGAAGATGAGAGAAGAGATAAATAGAGAATAGAAAAATAAAAAGTCAATGAAATGAAAATTTGGTTTTTTGAAAGGACAAAAGAGAAAATGTTGAAATTACTAAAATCAGAAATAAAAGTACGAACATCACTACTGACTTTAACTAAATAAAGAGAAATATTAGGAATACATTTTGAATAATTGCATGTCAACAAATAACCCAAATGAAATGGACAAATACTTTGAAAAATAAAAACTACCTAGATATACTCAAGAAACAATGAGGGGGCTGGGATTGTAGCTCAGTTGTAAAGTACTTGCCTCGTAGATGTGAGGTACTGGGTTCGATCCTCAGCACCACATAAAAATACATAAATAAAGTAAAGATATTATGTCTACAACCAAAAGAATTTTTAAAAAAGAAATTAAAAAAGAAAATGAAAAAATCTAAGTAGACCTATGACAAGTAAAGAGATTGAATTCGTAATCAGAAAGGTTTCCATGAAAAAAATTCCAGGATAAGATGCCATCACTGGTGGTATTTCTACCAAATATTTAAAGAACAATTAGTCATAACCAATCCTTTACAAATTATTCCCACTCCATCCCCAAAACTAAAAAGGGGGTGGAGATACTTACCAGTTCATTCCATGAAGCCAGAATTCTCCTTGTATGAGAAAGACATTATAAGAAAAGAAAATCAAGATCAATATCCTTCAAGAAGAGAGGAACAAAAGCCTTCAAGACAATACTAGCAAACCAAAACCAGCAATTTGTAGGAAATGTTATATACTATGACCAAGAGGAATTTATTTTAAAAATGTAAAATACATTCAACATATGAAAAACAACCGATGCAATGCACCATAGTAATAGAATAAGTGACAAAAAAATCATCTCAGAAAAAGCATTTGAAAAAATCCTACACCATTTCATGATCTAAAAAATAAAATCTAGGAATGCAAGAGAAATTCCTACACTATCAATGGCATAGTGTCTTACTCTCAGCATCAAGAACTATATCTTGCAAGTAATAACTTCTCAATAGATATTTGCCAAAGGAATGACTTCAAAGCTGTCCTAATACAATCTTGAAAATTATTCTTATCACCTACCCATTTCTATACGAAGAATATTTTATTAGTTAAATTTCCTTTTGCTTCTAAAGAAAGCATGAAACTCAAGTAGTTGTAGTCCCTGTATCTTTCAAACTTCAGCTCTCCTTTCTTTTAAATAATATATTTGGGATTATTGTTCTTCTAACAATAATTTTCTTAATCAAATAGTTAGAGAATAAACTTTCAATAAAGCAACCCTGGATATTGTAATACTCCCTGATATATTTAATGAAAAAAGCACCAAACATATGCACAAACCTTGATAACCCAGAATAATCTCTTTGGGGAAAATACCATTTTCAATAGTCCTTCCAGATGTATGTACAAAAGGTTAGTAAACACAAATGTTATAAACTGCATCTCCAGGGGAAAAAAAGGAGATAGGCATTTATAATAGAATCATGAACATTTTATGCAAGTATTTTAAACATGGTATCTCTATGTAAGATGAACTTCCTGTTTATTAGGGAATTGAATACAAAGACATAAGGAAAGACTGTGTATATAGATTTCCAATCAGAACAAGGAATTTCTTATCTCTCAGCAAGAAAATTGAGAAGAAATTCTCACTTTGTCAATTAATTTATACTTTAGATACCAGTGCTAGACCTACTTAGTAGCCTAAGGTTAGGATATGTAATAATAACTCACATTTATAAAGGACTTCAGAAATTAATTGCTTAATCCACACTATATTTCTGCCTGATAATTCAGAATTATTGCATGTGCTTTTTAGGCTAGAGTGACTGATCTAAATCAAGTAAAATCCATGCTAAAAGCAGAGTTCCTGGCCTTCAAGTTGGTGCTCAGTCCATTTTAGCCTTACCACTCCAGCCCCTTGGACTCTGTGATGGGTTAATTAACCTCTCTTACTCTGAATTTGTCCATAAAATGGTGATAATAAGACTAACCTTTTGTGCAAATTAATTGATTTTTTGGAGAGCACTTTCAGATCTATAGAAGTAAAATATAAATTGTAAATATCTCAATTGATTTTAAATGATAATGGATCACTTTTCATATCATTTATCAACAGGGATAGTGACAGAGATATTGAATAATATGTAAAATGATGAAAAATTCTTGCCATCACTCAAAGAAAGAGCACTTGAAACTCTTACCTCCTTTCAGTCAGTCATGACTCATTCATTGGAAAAGAGGCAATGATTCATTTACTTTCACAACTACCCAGACTAACATGCATTTTCCACTACAATGAGAATATTGGCTATTCTCTCATTAATGGTTGTATTTTAAATGTTTCCAACATCCAATTTTCAATGTATTTCTGTGCAGTATGGAATATAAGTTATCTGAGAAAGGAACATAATTTATTTTATTTATATTTTACACTGCCCTAAACAAAGTTGTGCAGAACTTTTCTTGGACTAACATTCTTATTATAAACATACTTGCTGATAAACAGACATTGTATCATTCATTGAAAGTGCCATCAACATTGTGTATCTCAAATAAGAATAATTTCACTTATATCTGCTTTCTTAAATGAGTCTTTCTATGTAATAGTTCTATAAAGCATGTTGAACTCAATTCTGAAAAAAAAGAATACAACTAAGTTATTTCATCTTAAAACCACAAATAAATAATTCAAGGATTTTTATTTCAGACATGAACTCAAAGTTGAAGCTCCGAAGCCATATAAACGTAGAATTATATGGTGATAAAATGTTGGTGCTTAGTGCAAGAAATGAAACACTAAACCTTCAAATGTGTCTAAAGGATGGTTTGTAGCCATCTTCAATCAAAACTCAATACGCATTGATTTTTCTCCCAAAACAGGGGGCCCAGCCCTCCTCTGAGTAGCTTCTCAAACGTGGAGCTAGTTTCCAACAGTCTCCACTAGCCAGAAGTATGGACTTAACATAGAACAATCTTTAAAAAAGCACAAATTCTATTCAAACCAAGTGAAATTTAGGTCTTGATTTGAAAAAGAAAAAATCCATAATTAGAATGTGCAAGTAGATTTACTTTTTCTGTTAGCCCAGTCCCAGAATGTCAGTGCCTCCTCTATAAAGACCTTATAAAATCCAAAGTCAACGAGGGTATCTCAGATTTTTGTGTCCATGAAAACTTATTTATTTCACCCATATCTCCTTTGCAATAGCCTCCTGCTAATAAAGATTTTTATCTGTATGATATACACATATCATGTATACTTTTGTAGTTAAATACACATATAAATATATATGTATTCTATTTTAATTTACTTAGCAAAACACTATATCCTACCTGACCAACAACAGAGATGCCCTAAATTATAACCAGTATCATTTCATCTTTCTTCATGTAGTTATGAATTTTATTTCTACACTAACTCTATGCATTCAAACAAATCTATTTTTCTATTATGGGTTTCACAAAGGGTTAAATATTATATATGTGTGTCTTTGGCATCACTTTTAAGTAACGGAACTTCCCAATTTTGTCAGAGAGATTGGCCAAACAAAACAATGAAATGATTCAAATTTAGATCATTCAAAATTACAACTTTGTGACAATTTGCACAAACATAGTAAAAATAAAAATATATATGACTGTCAAAGTATCTATTTGATTTAACCTACAAAAACTCAAGGTTAAAACACCCATTAGGATGGTTATTAATTTTAAAAATGGAAAATGCAAGTATTGCCAAAGATATTGAGAAACTAGATCCCTTGTGCATTCCTGGTAGACTCTTAAAATGGTACGGCCACTGTAAAACAAAAAAACTACAACAGCAACAACAGCAACAACAACAATTCATCAGTTCCCCAATTAAACATAGAATTGCTATATGATTGGCAATTCCACTCTCGGGTATTTACCCAAAAGAACTGAAAGCAGAGTCAGACATGGTGGCACATGCCTGTAATCCCAGTGACTTGGGAGGGTCAGGCAGGAGGATTATAGCTTCAAGGCCAGCCTCAGCAACTTAGTGAGGCCGTAAGCAACTTAGTGAGACCCTGACTCAAAATAAAAAGTAAAGGGGGCTGGGGATGTGGCTCAGGGGTTGAGCATCACTGGATTCAATCCCTGGTACCAAAAATAATAATAATAATTGAAAGCAGAGACATAGATAATATGTACACCAATGTTCATAGCAACATTATTCATAGTCTCTAAAATGCTCCAATATCCATCCCAAAGACTATGCGAATATCCATCCATAAATGAATAAATAAAATTTAGTTATATGCATACAGTGGAATACTACACAGCCATAAAAAAAGAATGAAATTCTGATATATTGATAAACTCTGAAAACATGCTAAGTGAAATAAAAGTAATGCTAAATAAATGAGACACAAAAGAACAAATATTTTATG
>JAJEJO010000930.1:548153-602399 GCA_020662805.1 Glaucomys volans | reverse complement strand
ATGGGAAATTTATATATAATGTAAATTTATTTCTCACAGTTCTAGAAGCTAGGAAGTCCAAGATCAAGGTGGCAACAGGTTCAGTGTCTAGTGAGAACTCAATCTCTACTTCAAAGAAGTCACCTTCTAGCTGCATCCTTTTGTGGTAGAAAGGCAAAATGGACAAACTTCTTCTCTCAAAGGCCGCTTCATATGGCATTAATCCCATCATGGGTGTCTGTATCATGCATGTACCATATGCATGTGTGATGTCTGTATACAGACTGAACACATGCACAGGTACATATGCTGTTTACCTAATCACTTCCTGAAGGCCCACATGAAATGTGGAAGGGCACAAATAGGCCATAGCCACGAGATACCAGGAATAGGCAAATTCACAGAGACAGAAAGAAGAACAGAGCCTTCCCGGTGTTGAGATGAAGAGGAAATGTGGAGTTCCTGTGGGATGGCTATAGGGTTTCTGTTTGAGAAGATGGAAGGGTTCTGGATACTTAATTAAACAGTTAAAAATGGTAAAAATGGTAAATGTTAAGGTATGTATATTTATCACAAACAAAAGCTCAAGGTTAATAAGGAATTGTTTAATGTATTTGCTTCAAATTCTTAAATTCCATTTGATCCATTATTATTTTCATAACAACTGGAGGTCTTTAATTTGTCCCAATGAAGTGTGGGGGGGGGTGTAAAATCCAGTTTCTGAAACTGGAAAAAGGTCACACAGTATTCAAATTTATTAGATGAGGAAATAAACATAAAATTTACCTTTGCGATTTTGTTGAAGTTCGCAGTAAAATATCCTTCTAGAGGTTTATTAAACTCTAATCATTTTCTTGAAAGATTAGCAGCAATTATCATTAAGGTTTAAGCGTTTAACTGTGACTACTGCAATAAATCTTATTAAAATAACTGAAACATACTTTTCTCGCATGTGGCAACCTGTCTCTGAATCACGACCATCTGTAAGTAGAGATTGCCTGGTGCACACAGATGGGAGTAAAACAACTATAAAGCTATACCATTCTTTAATCATCAGTTGGTACCAAACAAACTGAAATCTGAGTCAGACTATTTGCATTTGAAATATTACATGATCACTGTAATTAACCAATACTCGTCTGGTTTCTGATATAAAATGAGTTATAGGCACCTGATTAAAAATAACACTTGAACTGTGCACCCCTCCTTCTAACCTCTGACAGACTATAAAAAATCATATGTTAACAATAGAGGAGCAGGTTTCCGGTTTTTATTGCACACAATTCCTCTGCAGATTTAAAATGACAGAAGAAGGGAAAAGAATAATTTATTCTTTCTGGCTTACAGCACAGAATCATGAAGGCTCTCGGTCCATAACTTCAGGGCCGCACTAAACTCCTGTCAGCCTAAATCAGCTACAAAGGTGACTATCTGCCCTGCCCTATTTTCTGTTACAGGCAAGAAAAAAAAAAAAATAGACCCTTGTTACTCACAAAAAGCTTAAATCTTGAAATAAGAAAAAGGACAAAAAAATCAGAGATTAATATTTTTCTAGGTGCCAACCCATTTTGGCAGAAATTTGGGCATTGCATCAAGACAAAGAGCATGAGTTTGCTACTAAGTAAGCTTTGCTTTCAGTCCTGAGTGTGAATTGCAGGCCTTTTTCCCTGAACCAACTACTAAGCCTTTGAGCTTCAATTTCTCATCTGGAACATAAGGAGAATCAGATTAATACACATGCATATGTGTGCATGCATGTGCAGAAACACACACACAGAGACACACACACACTGGATTCCTTTAAGGTTTGAGTGAGGCAATCTAAGATGTCTAGCACAGTGGTGTGTAAGTTACTCAATGCGTTTTTGTTAAATGAGTAAGTACACTGAAAATGGGTAATGATAGTCTCCCTTAACATGTAATTTTTTTATATTACCTATTTTATCAGTCTTGATTAACTATTTCTTACTTCGCCAAGAGTTCATTTAGTAATTAAAAGCACAGACCTAGGTAGAGTCAGACTACCTGGGCTTACAGCCAGCTTGTCCTACCTACAAGCTATGTGGCTTTGGGCAAGTTACTCAACATCTCTGTCCTCCTCTTTACTAATCTCTGAAATGGGGAGAGCAGTAATCATAGGATTGCTGAGAGTATTAAACACACAAAGAAGTTAGAACAGGGAGAGGAATTTATAACTTCAACAAATATTGATTAGCTGCTATTCACGTGTAAGCTGGTCCTTGGGTGTACAGTGGAAGACAGACAGTCCTTGACCTCATGAAGCTGATAGACTTCTGGGAATACAAACAGTAAAAATAAAAATGAAGACATATCATTGCAAACTGAAGCAGAAGGAGTAAGAGAGATCTGAATACAATCAACATATCTTTTGATACCTGATCTAATTACTTTATGTCAGGAATAAGATCCATAAGATCTCAAAAATGTTTTCTGCATGATAGCTATTGTAAAAAATATTCAATCTCATAATGTATAACCCCTATAGAAGAAAAAGCTCTAAACATGTTAGCTTCTTTCTCCCCTCTTCTCCATTGCATCTGATCATTTTAAATAAATACTTGCCTTTTTCACTGTCTGAAGATTATTATTATTATTTGCAGGGAAAAGTTTTCTTAACCTCAAATGACCTCATTCTTTGAGACGCCAGATGCTGAAGAATATTAAAATTATATTTAAAGCAGTGTTACATTCAAATTAAGATGTATTTTCTGCTAGATTACATTTTTAAAAGACAGTCATCACATATTATATACACTTAGATATCAAATGACTGCATTTACATTTGAACCAAAATAAAGGATGAAAGTGGTTAATGAAGTTCTAATTCATTGCCTTGAATGTTTTTAGCCTACTACATCCAAATTATTTTTTTAAATAACTACCCCTAGAAAGGCTAATGCAGTGCAGATGACGCCCCAAATATTTGCAATAGGTCACGTGAATGCCATTGCGGCATCTCAACAATTGACTATAATAGATTTAAGGAGGACTGATAGGCTGCCTTGACATTTAAATAGATAATATTTTCTATTAAAACTTTTTTTAAAAAAACCTTGATTAACACCAGAAATATTTCTCACTTTACCAAAAGAAACCCTCATTAAGGAAATTTTCACTGAGTTACATACAATATGCTCATCTGTGCACCATGAACTTGTTTTTACTTTATATTCAAAGCTGTATGTTTATTTCTCTGTTCTAGTTCAGTTCTAAAAGCCAAAAATATGAAACAGATGTGGTGACTTTCTGTGTACTGTGAAGCACAATTATGCTTCTTTGAATTGCTTAGGCTAAACAGTTACCCTCCCGAGAGCACATCGAGACTGTTTGAGATTCTTTACAGCCAAGGATACAGCTTGCTACCTGTCAGGAACCAGAATTGGCAGGCCACAGCTGGTTGATTGCAATGGATGCTTCCTGAACGTTCTCCCTACTGAAGCCTGTGAACATAAAAAATACACTTGAGCTGCGTATGCCGTCTTATCCTTAAGAAGAGGGTGAGCTACTTGATAGTGCATTTCAAGGTCCACTTTATGCAGCAATTTAACTGCACTCAAAAAAATAGTCTGATTTGTCCTGCTTCTGAGTTCATAGACAACATGGGCAAAAGCCAAAAGCAAACGAGAAAGATCTTCCGACTCATTTGTTTTAGCCATGATTCCTTTAAACCTGTGCCTGCCAGATCCGCCTGTTTCAAAAGCACATAATGTTGATTTTTCTCTCACTGAGAATAGTTTAAAAACATGTGGAAATTGCTATAATTGAAGAGAAATCTTGAAACAAATGGTAATTTTGTTCTCAAAAAGGAAACTTTCTTCAGGCTGTGGGAGGTGAGGAAAGGAAGTTTCCTTTTCTTCTAAAATGAGTGAATGCTGAAAATAATGGCATTCATAGAAAAATCCTGCCTTGATCTTGTCAGTTTACAACTTCAAAAGGGGTTTAAAACAAAAGTTAGAGGTGGATATGTATTCATAAAAGAACATTTACAGAGTGCCATGCTCGTGGGGGTCATAAGTTTAAAGCAAATAAGCAGGCCAGCAGTCCCATAAAATGTGTGTTTTTCATCAAAGGGAAACATGCACCACCATTCATTCATTCACGATTCATTTACTGAGCATAGACCTGGGCATGATGCTAGATACTGAAGATGCTGAAATGAAAATACAAAGCACGTGCCTACAGATGCAAAGAAGGAAGATACTCAAAGACACAGAGAAATACAATAGTCTTACTACTAATAAGGACTCACTTCCCTCTGTATTCAGGACCCTGGGTCTTGGGGTGATATAAATGAAAATAGGGAAGGCTGAGACCTTCAATCTGCATGGTCTTAAGAGATTTTACTATCACTTTTATTTTAGAAGTCAGGCCAGAGATTTTCAGAATGGTTCCTAAATTGCAATGACCTCCAGTCTCCTCCCACCAATTCTATCATTTTCTCAACACATGACTCATGTAAAATTGAGAGGGCAAGAGAACATAATCAGGAGGTGTTCATAGCCTTTGCTCTTTTGCCTGAGAAGTGTCTGATACTATTTGATCATTTCTACATGTATTGATTCATTATGATCATTTTCATCCACTGAGAGATAATCTTTTCTTCTTCCACTCAACATCATTGCCAAAAATTATGCAGGCTGTGATTCCTGTACTCCAGAACCACCCTCCATTCTAAAGGTTTTCTAATATCTTGGGTCTTTTAAAAGACAGCGTGTTCATGTGAACTGACACAGATGGAATTGAGCATACTGGAAGGTGGGCATTGGAGACTCCAATGCACAAGGTGGTGACTGTATCTCATGACCAATCATCACATAAACAAAAAATACAGCAGTCATAATTCAAGTCTTACATGGTGATAACTCAAAGAAAGAGCACATTTATGTGAGGGTTGACTCTGCAACTGACTCAGTTCCTAGCTGTTATTTTGGGGCAGAATAAAGAAAGACTAATTCCCAAGCATGCCTCCAATCATCTCACTTCAAATTTTTGCCTTATACCTTGATTAAGTCCTTGAACTTAGATACTATCATGCATTTGTCCCATGCATGGTTCAATATCACAAGTTAAAGCAGAACATTCTTTGAGGAAATATCCTTAAATTACATGTGAATGAATTATGAAAGGATCAAATGGATCCAGATCAATAAAACTGTGAAACTACACTTGTTTAAGATGAGTCCTATGAAAGATTTCTAGATTTGGAAGTATGTTCGTTGCACAATGAATTCTACTTCCACCAGTGGTGAGGAAAGAAATGATGACTCTTTCGTCAAAGTCACTCTACCTTAAGATTCAGCAAGGTAAAAGTGGAAAAAGTTTGTCTCAGTTCTTAGTCCACCATATTAATATGAAAGCTCAAAAAATATGGATATTATAATTATGTAATAATGGTGTGTAAAAAGCACACCAGGAACAAACAAAAGAGCACCTAAAACTACTTGGAAAAATTTTACCTAAGGTTATGCTACACTAAAGCCAAGACTCGAGTTTGTCAGGGACTAAAGCAGGCAGATGCAACACTGCAGGCTAAGACAACAACAGCCCATGCAAGAGCCCAGCAGACTGAAGCCACGTGGGAGCCTGGGATACTTTGGTGGGATTTGCATCTGGGAATGCAAGAGATGGATTGTGTCACCATGCATGAGAATTTGACTCATCTTTCAGACAACAGAGTGTCATTCATGGTTTTAAGCAATGCTTTAACGTGATGAGATAGGAAGCAGAGATCGGAAGTATCATTTTCATACACAAGTGCCACCACAAATAATTTTGTGTATAAATATATAATCCTGTATTGCATAATTTGAATCACAAGCTGTTAGGTGCATTTCTCACAGAGAAGTTTGGAAACACTAACTTACCAATTGAATAGACAAGGTAAAGACTATGAAAATATGCCAAATAGCTTTTAGAGAAATCTCCAATTACAATGAACTTTAATTGTTCAAGAATAAAATATGTTATTTAAATTGCAGAGTTTTGAACTGTAGAACCTTCAATGTCATTGCTGAATGATCTGTAAGGGGTAGTGTTTTAAAAATAGAAAAAGAAGAAATATTTCAAATTGTAAAAATGGTAATTATTTAACATAATGTTTCCCACCCCCATAATAGTTTCTCCTAAAGTGTGCAATTGCATAGGATAATTTATATACAAATATGTAGATGTATACAAACTGAAATGCCAAACATTGAAAAGAAACTCAAATGAGTGGGCATTTACATATGGAATAGAGCTTATAAGAAACTGTGTTTTTGTGATAATGAGATGTTTTCCAAGCTCTCCTTCATTCTGGAAATTTACTCAGAGACAAGTCACATTTCCATAAGACAACAGAGAAATGCAAAAGACAGGCTTGCAAATCCAAAACGATAAGAGCTGACATAAGAAATGACCATTGTGCCATCTCTAGTTCAGTAATGGGTCCAAGAGTGGGATGAAAATATCCAAGACACAGAGAGGAGAAAATCCTCCAACAAACCATTTCTTTAACTGATATAGGGTATAGAGTATGCCAAGCCCAGTGAAAATTTAAATGGATTTAGGCAAGTTTCCTCTGAGAACAATCCCAGGGGACCATTTACTATCGGTTGCAATCACAGAAAATGAAGAGAGAAAAAAGTTTTTCCCTATAGCATTTAGGAAATAGGTGCTTACGAACTGTATAAGCTCTGTTTTTTTAAAAGGCAATTGATTTGTCTTCAAATTTGCCTGGAGAATACCATATTTAAAATTTTTAAGATGTAAGCAACTGTCATGTTAGCAAGACAATTTTTTCTCAGAAGGACTTCACATTATGCAAGGAAAATCAGAAAAACTGGTTTAAAGCCTGACATTATTTCCACCAGGAAATTAAGCATATCAACTACAAAATTACTTTACTTCTGATCTTAAAGGTATGTTCAAATTACTGACTTAATTATCCAAGTTTCTTTAAGTTTAAAACAAACCGACTTAAACAAGGAATCTATCACCACACATAACTGAAGTATGTGCCAAGTCCAATTGTTCCACTGAATTCATCTACATTGTCTCTCAGTGTCTTAAATCCATTTTCCTCTGTGTCACTTTTATTGTCAAATATGCCTTCCCCACGTGGTGGGTAGGGACAGACATCAATAACTCCAAGAGAACTTTCAATCAATTTCCTAATCCAAAGAAAAGGGGTGTCTCCTTCCCAGTAATTTTTGCCAACTTCTCAAACCTGGCTCGGATTTGGCAAACTATGTGCACCCCAGAATTATTTATTCCATCCAAGGATCTATAATACTGATTGACAATAGTACCCTGGGAACCATGGCAAGTTTAGTTCTTTTGGGTTCAGGTGGTCAAGAATGAAGGATGGGTAGTTCCCTCAAAGAAATAATAATAAACAGAAATAATAAACATATTTTCAGTTCTCAAATAAAATATCATCATGGATTTCTGAGTATTTTCACATTCACTTTTAACAAAACATTTCATGGTTCAAATAGATTATATTTTCTGTATGGACAGGTATTACCCCTATTTACACTCTGGACAGTGCACTAAAGTCAAGGGAAATTTAGCAAGAATTATACTATTGACAAAATCATCAAGATTATTTCTTGGTCCCAGAACCATTCCATGTGCTTCCTTCCTTATTTTTTATTTTGATCTAAATCCATTTCAAGTATGGCAGAGGGATGGAGAGCAGAGATGCATACACGTAGGTATGTGGGTGGGTGTGTGAGTGTTTGAGAGAGTATATATATGTAACTATAGACAGACTACAACAGATATCTTCAAATTTGTCATAATAGCAGGGAAGCTCATAAGACACCAGAGATAAAATAACCCAGAAAGCAGAAACCAGTTAGACAATATAAATCCAAAGTCTAGGCCTAGGGTTGCAGCTCAGTGGTAGAGCTGAGTTGTAGCTCACATGTGAGGCACTAGGTTTGATCCTCAGCACTACATAAAAATAAATAAAATTAAGGTATTTTACATCTATAACTAAATAAATATACATGTATATTTAATACATATATATTAAATATATTTGCATATATAAAATATATACCTATATATTAAATATATTTTAATATAAATAAATAAATCCAAAGTCTACAGAGTCAATAAAGTCAGGAAGGTCAGACTAAAAAGAGTCCAGAATCTGGGAATTTATAGGTTTAGCAAGGACCACTACAGGAAGCAGGACATCATGGCTCTATGGAAGAGGATACTCTCTGCAGTCTTTACAAGTGCTGCTGAATGCTAAATATTGAAAAAGTCCCATCAATTAGAAATATAGTCCATTCTGAAGAAGAATAAGGTTCCTCATGTGCCTTTCAATAAAAGGAAAAAGGAAATTTGACGAAAAAGGAAAGGGGCTAGGACTTTGAAAGCTTCAAATAAGTGAAATAAGGTGGCCTTAAACAAGTCAATCCTAATCATCGTCTCAAATTTTTTTAAAAAACACACTCTTTTTAATACATTCCTATTTCTGGCACATAGAAAGTTATGGCTGGAAGCCACATTGATTGATTGATTAATACTGTTCTAGATCATAGAGAATATAGTGTGCCTATATTCATATATTCATAGAGAATATAGTGTGGCTAGAGTTACTGGCAAAACCTCAGTGGTCTCAAAAGTAGGTCTTAGTAGTCACCTTTCTAGGTCAGGGGATTTGTTCATCTTTGATCATATGATTGAGTCATAGTTCAACTCTAGATGAAATATTGCCTTACTACATATTAAAAATAGGGGTTGGGCAAGTAGACAAACCAATAGACAGAATTCTATTGCAACCTCTAACTGACTTAAAGATTTGCAATAGCTATATAATACTACTAATGATGAGCTCATGACAATATTAATTTAAGGTCTGTGTTAGTCATCATTTTACAACTTTGACCAAAACACCTGACAAGAACAAAAGCCAAACACAGTGGTATACACCGGTAATCCCTATGGCTCAGGAGGCTGAGGAAGAAGCATCGCAAGTTCAAAGCCAGCCTCAGCAAATTAATGAGGCCCTAAGTAACTTAGTAAGATCCTATCACAAAATAAAAAATAAAAGGACTGAGATGTCCCTGGGTTCAATCTCTGGTACCAAAAAAAAAAAAAAAAAAAAAAAAATTAGAGGAGGGAAGATTTATTTTGGTTCAGTTTTAGAGATTGTATTCCATGTTCAGCCAGTTCCATTTCCTTGAGCCAGAGGAAAGGCAGAAAATTTTGGTAAAAGGGCCTGGAAGAGGAAAGTTGTCCGGCCATGGCAGCTGAGAAGAGAGACAGTGGGTGGGGTGAGAAGATAAACCCTTCTAGGGCATACCCCAGTGGCCTACTTCCTTCAACCAGGTCCCAGTTCCCAGTAGCACATTTAGCTAATTCATTTGGTTAATCCATTTGATTATCAAATAAGGTCAGAATCCTCATGATCCAAGTTATTGCCTGAAAGCCCTACCCTGAACCTTGCTACATTGGGGACCATGTTTTCGATACATGAGCCTTTGGGGACATTCCAGATCCAAACTGTCACACTGCTCATTCACTAATTTTACAAACATTTGTTGAGTATCTATAATGTTCCTAGATACTGTGTTAAGTGTTAACCATAATGCACATACACACAAAATGCCAAATGATGTCATTAGTTTTATTCATAAAAGCATGAAAAATATGATATTGGCTACAAAGAGACATAGGAAAATCCTTGCCAACATTTTAGCTAGTAAAAAAATGAGCAGACATTTATTGCCTTGAAAGACAAGAGTAGAGCATTGCTGGCAAAGAAAGCAGCATTTCAAGAGATGCAAAGGACAAAATATATTTAGGAAATAAAGAGAGCTCAGGACTCAGGAGCACAAATATGAGGTGATAGGTGCATTGTAGATGCTGATATAAGCCAGATTGCAAGGATTAAGGTAATTCACTAAATTTGTTTGAATTTTACACTTGTTGAGCCATGAGATCTTTTCTTAAAAATAAGTGAGGTAAAGTTGTATTTTTGAGTAGCAACAGCAAGAAAGAAGGATCAAGGTAAATATCACGCAGGTAGGAGGCAAATGGCCACATAAGAATAATGAAATAGCAGTGGAATCATGAGACAGTGGTTGAAAGAGATAGAATTGGTAGAATTTGGTAACTAATTAAGAGTAATTTGAAAAGGGAAAATAATTAATAATTTATCCAAGACTTCTAACTTTGGAAATGGGGAAAAATTGAAATGATTAACTAAACTTAAGGTGAAACACAATGCCTGAGGCAGGTCTCTGTCCCCCAAATCTGGGCTCCTTCATGCCTTGACATACCATGGGATCACATTTATCAAACCTCTTTGCAGTTAGTGGCATCCTAAAGCAAGTAGAATTTTCAAGTATACCTCAGATATTAAGACAGTTGAATCAGCAGTTGATTTTAAAAATTTGAAGCTCAGGAGAAATATCAGGTTTGGAGATGGAATTGAAGGCTATCAATGTATCATTGGAGCCATGAAAATGAGTGGAGATTTCCTGTTTGGCCAACGCATGATCTGATTCATTGCAAGGAACCAAGTATTTATCAGTCCTATCATTCAAATAGCACACATACAATTAAGGGACACTGAAAATATGGATAAATGATACTGAAGAACCAGAGCAAGAAAATTAAACTCTACCTTTTCCCTATCATCTCTGATCAGATGTGGGCAATGAAAAAGGAAAGGCAGGAAGTAACTCATGTGGATTTATTCCAGCCTGCTTTTACCAAGCACATATGTATAGCTGGTTTCCTTAACTATGATGACCTACTAAGCAAAAACTCATAGTGTTGTAGGTATTTCTTTATACAATACAACTGCAAAAAAGAAGGAATTTCAAATACTATATTCTGAAATTTATGAAAATTTTACTCAACTGCTAAAGATCTGTATTTATATCTATACTTACATATGTAAGTAAATAGTGCATACACATACTACTTTTACATTTTAAATGTTTGGAATATGCATTAACCTACTTCCTTACTCTTTTGGGACTGGTGAACAAAATAAGAGAAAATGAAATACATATATATATATGCAATTTCTGAAACAAAGTCATATTTTATTAACATTTGCAAATGTATTCTCTAGTTCCTAGTTAGCACTTTAGGTCAAACCTTAAAGGTTAAATAGTTCGTATTTTGCATTATTACTTTTATCTAAGAACTAAAAATTCCCACCTAAAAAAAAATTCTCCTCACAATAGAATATTACTAACCCTATACCAGAAATCATTCCATGAAAATTGTAAAAAAGAAAAATATAGGGAGAAAAGAAATTACTAATACTTTAGCTATCCCTTGCTTCATATTTTATTTGACTATTTTCCATTTAAGTACTGACCAAGTTTGCCTTCAGTAAGTTTCAGAGAGCCTGCAGGCAAAAAATTATAAGGTGTCTGAATTATTTAGCTTAAAACTTTAAAGGTATCTGAGGCATCTCTATATTTTATAGACTTTGAATGGATCAATGTCAACTACGAGAAATGTAGACTCAATGATCCTATAAGTCCAAATAGCCTTTCCGTACCCAAATGAAAAATGTCACGTGAGCCTTTTGGCCTTGAAGAATCTAGCCCAGAACTGGCTTATTTATGGGGATTACATGCTTTAGTCACTAATAAATCTTACAGCCATAATCTATGAAGAAACTAATTTTCTTTATATTAA
This sequence comes from Glaucomys volans, assembly GCA_020662805.1. Classification (NCBI taxonomy): domain Eukaryota; kingdom Metazoa; phylum Chordata; class Mammalia; order Rodentia; family Sciuridae; genus Glaucomys; species Glaucomys volans. The sequence goes on along the minus strand of JAJEJO010000930.1, from coordinate 590,738 downwards.
GTTATGGAAGTCAATGATGGCTGTAAGGTGAGCTGCTTGAAAAGTAGTCTGTAAATCCAATTCCATTAGGTAGGCCTTTTAAGAACATGTTTCTCTTAGCAACAGAAGGAATGGTACTTCAGTTTAGATTTTTATTTCCTTATGGAACACATCCTAGTGGTAAAAATGACTTTGAATATTTTGTGACTTTGAAATGTAATAATTAAAACATAATCTGTTCCTTAGAAACTCTAAATTGTTCTAAATTTGAGATCCACAACTGGGCTATCTCAAACTAAATTTGGATTACCTCAAGAGTAAAACCAAATCCTTCTGCACAATTGATGCATGTATCCACCATATCTGCATTCCATAAGAGCACACCCTACACATAAATCCTAAATATAATAAATAATTACAGACTCAATGAACCATGTATGTCTTAAAATTTAAGATGCTTCTAAACCACAAAAAATTTTAATTTGTTTGAAAGTACAATTTGATTCATCTTGTTATATCCTTTGGGTTTCTAGTTAAAGAGGTCAGACTACATATGATCCCTAAAATCACATTAAAATACTAGAAATATGGACAAAAGGGACTACATATTGAATAACACTAAGATTGGGAATGGAAGCAATGAAAATTTAAGCAACTTTGAGCAAAAAAAAAGAATGAATGAGAAATCTCCTGTATCTGAAAAGCCACAGGGGACTTCAGCAGAGGTGGGAGCTACTTTAATGGCAGAGCCCCATGGAGGTACCAAGCTTGTAGTGAGCAGTAACAGGAAACAGCAGAAAGAAGTGAGGTTGTGATTAGGAGACAACTGTAAAGGACTAAGTGAGTCCTTCCCTGAAACTTCCTCTTCTTTCTCAGAGTACCAGGCTATATCATCTGGGCAGGGGGGTACCACAGAACTGATATTCATTAATTCTTAAGGTTTTAATAATTTTAAAACAAGAGAGCATATGAATACCATCTTAAATACAAGCTGAAGTTTTAAACCTAGATTGCTAACTATTAACACTTGGGTGGAGCATAATACCCAAGACAAAATTCAAGAATTCCTACCCCCAAAAAATAATAAAGAATTAATGCATGTTATTGATCATTTAGTTGAACTCCTTTTTGCCACAATGTTGTATTTTTCTACCTTAAGACCCTTACAGCTGATTATTTATATTAATTTTAGCTTGTAAAACATTGTTCCTTTCTCAGACATAAGTTTTTTATGAGTGAATTAGTCAGCTGTATCTGACCAATATTCCTATAATTACAGAAGTTATCTATTGACTTGGTCAATTGGCATGATTAAAAATAACTGCATTTCTTACCAATGTTTCTATGATTAATAGAGGTTACAAAATTTGGAGTTTGTCTTTCAGAGATAAAGAATAAAATGTACTCAAGATACTTCTTTTTTTTTTCCACATAAGAGCTTTGAAATCTGGGTGTGTCTTAGAGTAAAGGTCATCATGAAGTCTCAGTAGGTCAGGAGCAGGTGTGACATAAAGTTGCCATTGTTTTTTGTATACTTACATAGTTGTTATGCAAGGGGCATAACTGGACTCCAGCAAGCCTTCAGATAGCAAACTGTTTAAGGATAGTTTCAGGAAGGATTGTGAGATCTTGTGGTCGACTGGAATTTTTCCATTGATACCTGCTGTTAAGAACACAAAACATCAGCATGAAAACTGGTAAGGAGTGTAGTGACTTCGAAGAAAAACCCAGAGAACTAATGAATCACACTTCCAGAAAGGCTGCATCTCTAATACTCTTGAGAATGAAAAGGGCCAATCATAAGGAAAAATACAGACACCTAGGGCTGTGAGTGAAGTGGCTCAGAAGACCTGCAAGTTTTACTTACACTTAAACAATTTATTTGGCTTACATTTGCCTTTTTCTTTATGCAGAAGAATTAAAGTTATATAACTAAGCAAGTCTAAACATTCTAAATGATTAGATTTGCCTTAGAATATAACCAGAACTTTTTTTTCCCCTTCATGGTATGAAAAATAATGATACATCTTACACTCAAAGGCATCCCAGATTAGACCATTTAAGAAAATTTAGCTGATTTAACATTCTTGGAACACAATGCTAGACTTTCTTTTTAATTGGTTAATTTTTATTGTAAGTCTGTAGCCAAAAGGCTGGCACCTTATATAAGTGTGGTTATGATAATCTCTCTTAAATTCTTTGCCATATCCCAGGACAGTTTGATTTTTTTCTGCTGGAATTGTATGGCTCACACTTATCAGGTTTGATTCCCTCTTTCCTGCTTATAGTTAGTAACAAGGACATATGATGTTTTATAAACAGGCCTATGCTGAACAGAAGAAACAAAATATTCACAATTTTCTAAATAAAAATCAATCAAATAAAATATAACCTATTACATTCACATTTCTATTATATTACACCTAAATTTTACATTACTTTACCTGATCCTTCATTCCTGAATGTAAATGGACAACCTATTAATCTGCCATTTCAAGAAAACCTATATCACAAAAGAGAAGAATAAAGTTGAATGAAAAAGGAAAACTGGACCCAGGACAAGAAAAGGTACACAACAAAACTGTATTTGGTATTATCAAAGGATTCAGAGTGGCTACTTTATCTGTAAAGGAAGAGTCAGGTGGAGCTCAGCGATGCATGCTTGTAATCCCACCTACTCAGGAGGCTGAGGAAGGAGGATTGCAAGTTCATGGTCCAACTTTGAATTTTAGGGAGATCTTGCCTCAAACTAAAAAATTAAAAGAACTGTAGATATAACTCAGCAGTAAAGTGCCACTGGATTTAATCCCCAGTACTGACAAGAAAATAGAAAAGAGGAAAAAGAAAAAATCAGCTGTTATAGAGAGAAAACAGCAATTAAAGAACAAGAAATTTTGTCAATTAAAAATATATAATTGACATATTTTGAAAAGAACAAAAATGTTATTAATGAAAGAAGAAATTAAGAGTTAAATAATAGACAATACTGAAAATTTAATGATCTGAAAGAAGAACTTAAATTTCCTAAAGCAAAAAAAGCAAAAATTAAAAATAAGAGAGAACAGTGGAGATATTGAGAATAAAAGCAAAAAATTCAATGTTCACCATACAAAAATACAAAAAAAATCAAAGTCATAAAAGAATTCAAAAAGGAGAAAACCAAACAAAAATCATAATAAAATAAGGTTATTCTCAAGTAAATGTATTTATTCTGAAGAAAGAAATGAGCCTTCAGGCTGATGTACAAAACAGGTTGAATTTAAAAATTTTAAATAAAGGAATGAAATGAAAGCAAGTGAAGCCACAACCAATCATGCTAGGAATCAAAAAGTAAGTACACATGAGCCCTTCTGCAGAAATCACTTGAGATTGTGACAAAGCACTCCAAGAGAGGAAAGCACTATTGTTCTCTTTTCTTATTTATGGAAACTCTACTTGGTTGACACTGTCAATGTTATAGCCAAAATTTTCCATACTCCTTGGCAGGCCAAGGACACGTAATTGGAAATTTTTAGGTGATGCTTATGCAAAGGGCTTTAAAGACTCTGGCTATACTGTAAAGAGCCTTTTTGCCTTTCCTTCCTCAGCTGTTCCCTACCAGCATGTGACTAGGGTTTGAGCTTCAGCAGATGCCTTGGAGAGAAGGAAAGCTTCACAGCAAAAGCCATGTCCTAAGAATGGAGAAGCGTAAAGAGGGAACTTGCTTGTGTTCTGTTCATGATAGGGTTACCATACCTGCACTGGCTCGTAACCATGCCTTCTATTTTTGAAGTATATAGATAGAAAAAGAATATGTGGTATGTATATACATGTATATATGTGATATGCATATACAGTTTATGAATAATAATGAACTGAGGATCCATGCACCACCACCACCCACCTTAAAAAACAGAAAATTACATTTATCTAGATATATCATCTCCCTCCAAGATGTTTCCATGATAACATCTTTCTTTCTTCCCAGAAATATTCACTGTCCTGAACTATATCAATTAGTTCCTTGCTTTTTTCTCTGTCAATTTATTACGTGTAGATGTATCCTAAAAATATTTTTTCAGTTTTACGTATTTTTTCATATGATATAGTGGATATTCTTCTATGACTAGCTTTCTTTGATCAACATACTTTTGAGATTTGTTCATGTTGATACATGCAAGATTGAGGTAATTTTTTTTTCACTGCTAAATAGCATTTTGTTGTATGATTATACCCCAATTTGTGTATGCATTCTACTATTGGTAGAGTTTTAGGTTGTGTCTAGTTGCTTTATTGCTATCATTGGTATTGTTACTTCCATTGCTGCTTCTTTGCCCTCACAAGCAAGTGCTTTGAATATTCTTATATATTTCTACCAATGCTCATGTGTAAGATTTCCTCTGTGGTACACACCTACAAGTGGTATTGCTAAGTCATAAGATATGCACACACTCACTTTTACCAGCAAAGTGGTTGTCCCAATTTACACACACCTTGCATTGTGTGAGGGTACACCTTAGCCTCTTCACAACTGGACATTTTCAACTTTAACTTTTTGCTTATCTGTGGTTGTGCAGTGGTATCTTACTTTGGGATTATTTTGAATTTCCTTGATTTTAATGAAATTATAAACTATTTCCATATCTTCATGATTTTTTTGTCTTTGCCCTTCTGAAATACCTATTCATATGTCTTCTCCATATTTCCATTCAGCTTTTTCCTTTTGATTCTTACATATTGTGAAAACGAATTTTGTCATTTACATATATTTGCAATACCTTCTCACAATTTGTAGCTGAATTTTTGGCTGTCTTTATGATGTGTTTCAATGAGGAAATAGACTCATTTAATGTAGCTGATTGTTATAGCAATAATTTACTTATAGATTGTTCTTTTATGTCTTGTTTTTAAAATATATTCCTTGCTTTAGAGCTTTTTTATTATATATATATTTTTTAGTTGTTAATGGACATTTATTTTATTCACTTATTTATATCTAGTGCTGAGTATCGAACACAGTGTCTCACATGTGCTAGGTAAGCACTCTACCACTGAGCCACAACACCAGCCCAGTGCTTTTATTTATTTATTTATTTATTTATTTATTTATTTTTCTATTCTAAAAATTTCTTTTGTCTATGGGGTAATGTGGGATTAAATTTTTTTGATTTTATTTTTCCGTATGAAGAACCAATTATCAGACCACCATTTAGTAAAAAACTTCTTTTCTACCAATAAGCAATGCCTATTCTGTTATTAATCAAATTTCCATTTGCATGTGTCTTTGTGTCATCGATATTCTGTTTCTGTAGAACTAATTACATTCTGCCCTTGCAACATTTTAATTACAATGAGTTTATAATACATTTAAAAATTTAGGTAAAAGCAGGTCTCCATTTTACCAATTCACCCTGTTTCTTCTTCAGGTATTTGTTCGCAATTCTTACCCAGTTACTTTTTTAGACATATTACAATAGATTTTTAAAGTAACCAAAAGGAAAAAAAGCTAGATTACAACTAATTGAACCTAAAAATTATTTTGAGGACAAGTGAAACCTGCACAATTGTCTTCCGATTATTTATAATCATGAAATTTTTCTGTTTTAGTTGTTCTCATATCTGTTAAAAAAGTTTATAATTTTCCTCAAAGCTTGTATATCTTTTGCAATATCTTCATAGATACTTTATATTCCTACTGCTGTTGTAAATGGACTTTTTAAAATATTTTATGTGATTATTGTGTAAGCTCAGCATATCTATTAACTTACTTATAATCTAACTAATATGTAGTTTTTTATAGCTAACTGCATTATGTGCAAAAGTGGCAGTTTTTATTTTTTCTCCCAATAATTGGACATTTCTTTCTCTTCCTTGTCTGATTATCTAGAACAGGTCCTTCAGCACCATCGAATACAAATAATAGCCACCTTTTTTGATCTATGACTGTTGTCAAAAGGAATGCTTTCAGCATGTGTAACATTTGTTGTAATATTTTGTATATACTCTTGAACAGGTTAAGAATTTCCTTCTACTCTGAACTATTAAATGTTTTTATTATGAATGGAAGTTGAATTTTATTAAAGATGCATTCTAATTTTCTATATTATTGCAACAATCAGAGGGGTTTTCTCCTTTATAAATGTTGATTTATAATGTGTTATCTAATGTTAAATAAATCTTGTATGTAGAAATGTTACACTGTTTTTAATATGACATATAAAATAGAACAAATTAAATCAATCAATTTGATTGTCAAACACTGAAAAAAATATCTCTTGCAAGTATAAAAGGCAGAGTCCCTTTTGATAAGCTTATGTATGATACATAAAGTGAGTTAGCACGACTACATCTTCAAGGATCTAGCCATCTGTATCCAAGGATAGGAAGTCAGTGTAGAGGAAAGGAATTTGCTGGATAAAGTAACACCCAGAGAAAGAATCTAACTTGTGTCTGCATTTTAAAAAGGGGAACATTTTGTGTGGTCCTTATTTTTATTGATAGTGCTAAGGAAGAAGCATGATTTGAGGCTGCTGGTAATTGTGCTATTGATACCTTGATCTTAAGTGGATAAAGAGGCAAAAGCTTTAAGTTTTTGTTGTTTTTTTTTTGCAGGGGAGGGAGTTGTTTATTTGTTTATTGTAGGTAGACACAATACCTTTTATTTTATTTTATTTTATTTCATTTTATTTTATTTTACATGGTGATGAGGATTGCACCCAATGCCTCACATGTGCTAGGTAAGTGCTCTACTGCTGAGGCACAACCCAGCCCCCTTTTTGTGGTTTTAATTCACAAAATTATCCTTTGTTTTCACTTAAAAGTACCTTCAGCTACTAATACTTGTTATTTTTCAACTTTCGTTTTGCTCTAGAAATTAGCATTTTTATTACCATAAATTCTTCTTTGCTAATTCCAAAGATGTCCAAAAGCAAGAACAGCCTCCTGAGCTATGAGACTCCTAGTTAGAACCCCAGAAGCATCTGACAATTGAAAAATCCCAACATACAGCTTAGGGTTCAAATATCTTGATAGCACAGGGCCCTATTATTAGAGAATAAAAGATCATTTTCTCTTATTTTTCATCAAATTCAGCTTCAATAAAATAAAAATAATTAAGTTCTGGACTGTGGAGGTTGAGAGGGTAAAGAAACATTTTGAAACATTACTCTTTAAGGGGAATTAATAATGGGCACAGGAACAGGGTCAGAGAATTTTACTTTATATTTAGTACCATTCTGTATTGTTTGAATTATTTTATCCACATGCATAAATTATTTATGATATCTGAAAAATGGAAAACGTTTATTACAATGAAATATTTTTAATAATTCCTAGAAAAAATGTTAAATTTGTTAACAATTACTCCTTTTGTCCCTGTTTCCCTCTTACATGTAAGGAAGGAACTTCCTATCTTTCCACATTTTTGAAAGATCAGAATTCATTTCTAGTTCACTAAATACCCCAAGAAAGTTAGAGATTCCTTATTATAGATCCCTCTTTCTTATTAAGAGATCAAATATTATATAGTTTCATATTTGCCTCTACTTTTTAAACAATGCCTTCACAGATTAACTAATGAGAAAATGCAAATATATCTTCATCTTTAATTAGAATGGAAAAATTTTAGCCTGTAATATATTCCAAGCACTGTGCATTTGGTTCCACAGAACAAAAAGACTACAATATTTACCATTAATGAAGGGCTTTGACAAATTTACACTAGGTAATTGAACTCAAAAGAAAACAGAGTGAGTTAATGATTATAAAAATAATTATCTCCTCATGTGAGAGATGTTTTATCCTAACATGTCTAATAAATTTAACTCTTAAAAACACTTTTTTTCCATTTTTGCAAAAAAGAAACATATGTGTATATATATGTGTGTGCGCATATGTGTATGTATTTGTATTCAAATGAATTGAAAGTGAATAGAAAAGGTGTTCATAAAATTACTGTTCCTGTTACTGCTCAGGAAAGAAATGAAGGTGGTAGGAGAGAATAATAAAGGAAGAAGTTCACATGTTACCGACTACTGCTCTGCATAGTTTGAATTTTCAACAGTGAAATATGTTTATGCTTTGTTTAAGGCATTTGTGTGTATATTACCTGTCTACATATATATAAAATCAATGAATAATATATATCTTATATAATATATATCTTAGAATAATTAAAGCTGAAATTTCTAAAAAACAATGAAAATTTTTAAAAAGTCTTAAAGTATTGAGAGCTATATATTTAAACAAATTCCATGGGAAATTATAAAGAGCATTTTTAAAAGGAAGCATTCTTAAGCCAGGCATGGTGGCACATGCCTGTAATCCCAGCAGCTCGGGAGGTTGAGGCAGGGGGATCATGAGTTCAAAGACAGTCTCCGCAATAGTGAGGAGTTAAGCAACTCAGTGAGATCCTGTCTCTAAATAAAATACAAACAGGGCCAGGGATATGGCAACGTCCCTGGGTTCAATCCCCAGTCCAAAGAAATAAAGAAATAAAAATGAAGCATTTTTAAATGAATTACTAGTTTTCTAATTCTGACTTATACCTAGATTTCTATATTTATGTAGGTTATACTTAAAGTGTGATACAACATAATCCTATTAAAACAGTGGAAATAGTAATACAAATATAATTTCTATAATCTTATGATTTGGCAATACATAACCTGTTCTCACTCAAGAAACACGGAGTGTTGGAGGATGGAGCTAAATAACATAACTTTATGCACTTTTGGCACATTTGAAATGTATTGACTTTTCAGGAAAACATGGAACTAATATTTAATTATCTTATTCTGTTTTTCTAAATGGTATAGTACTTTAAGGGAAATGACAAAAATGCCCAATTGGCTCCTACCTTCCAAATCCATGCCATTTCCTGAAACCTTGCTGATGAGCTCTCATGCGTAACATTTCCCATCAGTAGCTAGAAATTACCTTTCGGAACCTCCAACGTGTTTCAGAATCTGAGGATGAATAATTAATGCAAGTGCACTCACAGACCTTTGTAATGAGCACATATTTTATAAGTAAATAACTAATGTCTAATACCAAATGAATACCAATGGAACTGAGACTTCTGGGAAGCAGGCTTCATGTTCTGCGTGAAGCCTAAAACTGACACGGACAGGCTAATATCCACCAACTTCCACTCCTATTAGTTGGTTTTTCGACCCATTTATGGAGTGTGTCAGCTTATTTCTCAAATTGGCAAATGAATGTTGTTTGTGGCTCATGAAAGGGAGTGGAATTAGCAATGCCATGTAACCACAGGAAGCCACAAATAATGTTAACTGATCAGTTGGCCATAAATTTATTCTTTTTAACTGTTGAATTATGCATTCAATACTCTGCACCTGAAAGCAGTTTTCTTCTCCTTTCCTGTATGTGTGTCAGTCTTTTATACGTCATGAATCATCTTTACATTCATAGAGGATATTGCACAAATCATAAGCTTATTTATATAATTATATATGTTAATATATATATAATATATATACTCAATCTCACAAACTTGCATGACTTTGAAACATTTTTCCATTGCATATTCTTCATCAGACTTTTTTTTATTCTAATTTAAAGGTCCTCTGTTGCATAAAAGTATATAACTAAGGAGTATTTATAGAATTGTTCTTTTTTTCTGATAGACCAAGGAGACCATACTTCCTGCATTTACCCTTGCTCTTACAGGTTACTTATCCCAACCATGTATAGCCTTTTTTCAAGTAAAGCTGTTTTCAGCATTCATGAGAGCCTTAACTTTTTTCTATTCATTTTGGATGCCCAAATCATGTCTCATATTCTATTTGCTTTGAGAGCCTCCAAGTAAAGAAAGAGAACTCTGACTTGTAAAATTAGTCAGACTATATTGGCCTAAGGCATAGAGAGGCTACTAGTAAAAGTGAAGAATCTACTAGAAGGGCTAAGAAAGCTGGACTCAGCATGGTGGGGGCAGAGGCCTAAGCTTGGCCCTATACAGTAGCGGAAGAGCAGGGAAAAGAAACCCGGTTCTCTGAATTTCAGTTTCTTCACGTGTAAATGGAAATCATTATTTCTCTCTCTTAGAACTATTCCTGAAATTAAACTAGACAATGTATTTAAAGTGCATAACATATACTAGAGACTCAATAAACGTTAGTTCTCTTCCCACTCTCTTCCTTTCCCTGTCCTGCAACAAATATCACATCTAAAACTCTCAGATATTGCTACAAAAACAAAAACAGACAAATAGGAATTCATCGAACTAAAAAGCCTAGGCATAAAAAAGAAGTAGTCAACAAAGTGATTGCAATCAACAACTCAAGAACAAGAGGGCAAATAACTAGATGAGAAAAGAGAGCAAAGAATCTATAAAGACATTTCTCAAAAGAATACAAATTGCCAGCAGATATATGAAATAGGAAAACATCTAAACATCAGTAATCATTAGGGAGATTCAAATTGAAACCATGATGAGATATGACCTCACACTTGTCAGGATGAGCATTATCAAAAAGACCCTAGATAGGTTTTGGAGATTATATGGAGTAAAAAACATCTGCTCACTGTTGGTTAAAATGTAAAGTAATACAATCACTATGGAAAATGGTATGAAGATCCCTCAAAAACTTGAAAATAAAATTACCACATAATTTAATAATGCCACTTCTGGGTCTTTTTTTTTTTTCTCAAGTACTAGGAATTAAACACAGCATCTTGCACATGCGAGGCCAGCGCTATACCTTTGAGCTACATCCCTAGTCACAGTTTTTGGATCTTTATCCAAAAGAGCCGAAATCAGTCAGGTTCTTGAAGAGATGGTCTGTACTCCCATATACACTGCAGCATTACCGACAGTAGCCAACATAGTCAACCTAAGTGTCTGACAACAGGTGAATGAGTAAAAACAAACACATGTTACTCATACACAATGTGTTATGGTTTAGATGTGAGGTGTCTCTCATATCTAAAGCTCGTGAGACAATGCAGGAATGTTCAGAGGTGAAAGGATAGAGCTATGAGAGTCTTAACATAATCAGTGTATTCATCCCCTGATAGAAATTAACTGAATGGTAACTATGGGCAGGTAGGGTGTACCTGGAGGAGGTGGGTCCCGGAAGGCAGGTCTTTGGTGGTTATATTTTGTCCTTGTTGAGCAGGGCTCTGTTTCTCTCTCTCTGCTTCTTGGTTCTGTTTCCAGCTGCTTTCCTCCACACTCTTCCAGCATGATGATCTTCCTCCCCTCCAGCCAGAGGAATGGTATGGGCCATCTATGGACTGAGACCTCTGAAACTGTGAGCCCCAATAAACTTTTCCTCTGCTAATTGTTCTTGTCAGGTCTTTTTGGGTCACAGCAGCAAAAAAGACTAGCTAAAACACAATGGGAGACTATCAAGCCTGGAAAATCAAAGAAATCCTGTATTTGCAACACATAGATAAACCTGAAGAACATTGTGCTAAGTGAAATATGCCAGAGACAGAAGGACAGGTGTTGCCTAATCTCATTTACATGTGTAATTTTAAAAAGTTGAATTCATAGGAACACTAGAATGGTAATTACTAGAGGTTGGAGATCTGAGGAAATGGGAAGATGCTGGTCAAAGGGCACAAAATTTCATTCGGGGAAATAAGTTCAAGATATCGGTCATTTAGCATGGTACTACAATTAATAATGATTTACTGTGCACTTGAAAGTTGGGAATACATTTTAAATGTCCTCACTACAAAAGTGATAAGTATATGAGATAATAAATATGTTAATTAGCTATAAATCAACCCACGATGTACACCTATATCAAAACATCATGCTGTGGTAGACCAATGGTACAGAATAGAAGACAAAGAGACAAACCCACATAAGTACAGTTTTCTCATACTAGACAAAGGTACCAAAAACATACAATGGAGAAAAGATAGCCTCTTCAACAAATGGTGCTGGCAACACTGGAAATCCATATTTTATAAAATGAAATTAAACCCCTATCTCTCACCCTGTACAAAACTCAACTCAAAATGGATCAAGGATCTAGGAATTAAACCTGAGACCTTCCACCAAATAGAAGAAATAGTATTCCCAAATCTTTTCATGTTGGCCTAGGACCAGACTTCCTTAACATTACCCCCAGAGCGCAAGAAATAAAAGCAAGAATCAATAAATGGGATGGATTCAAAAAAGCTTTTTCTCAGCAAAAGAAACAATCAATAATGGGAAAAGAGAGCCTACAGAGTGGGAGAAAATCTTTTCCACACACACTTCAGACAGAGCACTGATCTCCAAAATTTATAAAGAACTTAAAAAACTTTACACCAAAAATACAAAGAACCCAATCAATAAATGGGCTAAGGAACTGGGCAGACACTTCACAGAAGATGATATACAAGTGATCAACAAATATATGAAAAAGAGCTCATCATTTCTAATAACTAGAGAAATGCAAATTAAAACCACCCTGAGATTTCATCTAACTCCAATTAGAATGGCTCTTATCAGGACACAAGCAATAATAAGTGTTGGTGTGAATGTGGGGAAAAAGGCACACTCATACATTGCTGGTGGTGTTGCAAATTGGTGCAGCCACTCTGGAAAGCAGTATGGAGATTCCTCAAAAAACTTGGAAAGGAACCACCATTTGACCCAGCTATCCCACTCCTCAGTTTAAAGGTCTTAAAATCAGCAAAGTATAGGGATGCAGCCACAGCTATGCTCATAACTGCCCAATTCACAATAGCTAGATTATGGAAACAACCTAGATGCCCTTCAATTGATGAATGGATAAAGAAACTGTGGTATATATACACAATGGAATATTACCCATAAAGAAGAATAAAATTATGGCATTTGCTGGTAAATGGGTGGAGTTGGAGAATATCGTGCTAAGTGAAATAAACCAAGCCCAAAAAAACCAAAGGTCAAATGTTTTCTCTGATCAGTGGATGATGATCCATAACAGGGGGTGGGAAGTGGGGGTTATGGGGTTGGGACAAGAGAAGAATGGAAGAAGGATGGATGGTGTAGAGGAAAATGGGACAGGAGGGGTGGAGGAAGGAAAGACAGTAGACTGAGACAGACAGTATTACCCTATGTATATGTAAGATTATGTGAATTGTGTGAATCTACATTGTGAAAAAAAGATATATTCTCTGCTGTACAATTATATCAAAATGGGTTCTACTGTCATGTATAATTAAAAAGAACCTATTAAAAAGACTTAAAAAACAAAAAAACATGCTGTACAGAATAACTATATACAATATTTATTGATCAATTTAAAAATAATATAAAACACATAAATTTATACCTCCCACAATAAGAACATAAATAAAATAAAACTGTATGATATCATGTCTCAAAAGGATTGCTATTAATTCTATTTATGACATCTGAATAACAAAGCAACCACACATTGGTCACCCTGATTCTCCATCTACATACTCCCTTTATGGCATTTGTCACAATTGTTACTAAGCACTCATAATGATTTTTTCCTGGCATCTCCACTAAGCTGTGACTTCATGAGGACCTTGACAGTTTTCTGTTTTCCATCATTGCTACCCCAAAACTTAGCATTTAGTAAGTGTTTAACAAATACTCATTGAATGAATAAATGCCTAAGTAAACCCTCTAAGATCAACTGCTTTGTACCTGAACCGTGGATGTTCACTACAGGTAACTTTCACTATGAAATAAACGATTACGGGCTGGGATTGTGTCTCAATGAAAGAGCGCTTACCCAGCATGTGTGAGGCACTGGGTTCCATCCTGAGTACCACATAAAAATAAATAAATTAAATAAAGGTATTGTGTCCATCTACAAAAAAAAACTTTTAAAATGTACAATTAAATATAATAAAATTTCCAAGACAAAAAAAATTGACATGATTTTTTACAAATACATGATCAAAATAAAATTCAACATTTCCATGTGTTCCGGATAAAATGCTTTTAAATGGCTCCTCACATCATGTAACATTGTTGCTCACTTTCAAAGAATACAAAGATCCTACTACAGTTTTTCTACAGCTATTCATGTGTATAGGTTTTGCTGAAAAGATCAATTGGTAACGATCTTTCTATAGAAGAACATAAACATCATTCTTTGATTTGTTGTTGTAGCTGTTATTTGCAGAGCCTAAGGCTGCTTAAGATTTTCTTTTAACTCAAGGTTTACCTGAAACTTTTACTAAAGAAGGGGGAAAACATTTATAATCATTCCCTTCAGTGAGTTGCCTGTCACTGCCATTATTTATGGTAAACCATAAATATTTCAATCCATTAAAAATAATTTTTTTCAAAAACAATGATTGGGATTTCTTTTAAAAAGTTTTAAAAAATAGAAACAAGTAAACTCTGATTGTCAAAGAGCCCACAGCAATGTGCATTTTATTTTTAATATATTTTGAATGAAAATTCTAAAATTGTGAAGGAAAATTGGCCATTATTCAGAGTTGGGAAATACCAAACTGCTAAGAAACTTTGACACATGTAAAGAGATGACATGGAGAACTGCTTGTTAGAACAACAAGGGTGAAACCATAATAGTAAATCACATTAGCAGGACTTGCCAGAACCAGAGAATTAATTGAAGGATATGCATGCTCACTTATAACTTTAATCTTAAACATTCTTTTTCAGTTCTTATTTATTAGGTATTTTACAATGTGTCAAATGTTCTGCTAAACATCTCTCATAACTTTTCTTCTTTTAATATCTAACTTTAAAAATAATCTCAGAATGTAAGAATAATTATGTTTATTCTACTGATAAAGTAATGGAGGCCCTGATTTTAAGTAAAATAACTAGAATCTTAAATTTGTGAAATTCTGGGATTACTATGCTATATTGGTTCTACAACTTCATGAGCTGAACAACCCCAAACTGAGAAGCATTTCATCAGGAAAGCAATTTCAAAAGCACAAGTTCAAAACCTTCTGCTTGTAAGTCAAGCACACCTGTAATTTAAAATCTTAACACAGAGAATTTAAGCAGTGTCTTAAGCAGTGTCATCAAATATCATTGACACATTTGCTTTCTATGATCCCATCGGAGTAATTCAACAACCTCTGCAAGTACACTGGCAGCGATGATGGGATGTCTCTGGGGTCCTAAATTCTACCTGAATCTCCAAGGAGACCATGACCAGGACTTTCTCCTCCTAAAGACAGATGAGAGGCAGGGGAGGATCACAAAGAAAAAGAACAGCTTTTCCTTCAAGGCCAAAAGCAGAAACCTCAAATTTCTTGTTTCCATTTTGGTCCAGCTAGTGAAAGTCAACAAATCCATTGAATAATGTGAGAAAGTTTCTCCTGAGCACTTGCTAATGTAGAATCCGTCAGCCAGCAGCACAACCCCCAGGTCCCAGTCCTGAAATGCAACTAGCCTCATGAGAAAATTAGATTACTACCAGTGTCTGTGATGAAAGAACTCTCCCTGAACCCTAAAGAGCTGAGAGCAAAGGATCTTCTGCTTCTGCCCCGGTAAGAGAGGCAGGAGTGAGAGTTGGCCAGTCATTAATTACTAGGCCTAGAGAAGGAAAACTGGTCCTACAAACTCATTACAGAGAATCAATATGAAGGTTAGTAAACTTGGGCAGCACATATCCAAACTGTGAACAAACTAATGTAATGGTATATGATTGCACAATGGTCCTACACATCCAAACTTTTATAAAAATCATGATGCTATGTTTAAACAAGCTATCAATGTGGCAAAGTTGAAATTTTAACAAGTATTGCCAAGAATGTAGAGAAACTCCTGCTTTCTATTCAATGGAGAGTATATAAAATGCTAACATTTTAAAAAAGTAATCTAGTAATAGCTATGAAAAGTGAAATCTCAAATATTCTTAAAAGAACAAATTCTACTTGGGGTGTGTACTAGACAATAATGAAAGCATCATAGCATATGGACATAACAACAAGGATTTATTATTACAAGAAAACTGAAATCACCTTGAAGATCACTTATAGAAATATGGTTAAATATATCATAGTATGTCCATCCCATGTAATATAAATCAGCCTGTTAAAAGAATGTTATATTTCTATGACTCTGGAGGTCTTTAAAAAAATCAAAGGGTATAACAACATGTACAACAGTAATGTTGTCTTATTTGAAAACCTGCATGCATGTATACACATTTGATACTTTGGTATGCACATGAAGAAAGGTGTAGAACACTAGGTGTCTACACTGTGATACTAATGTAGTTTATTTCAGGGAGGTATAAATGGACAAATACAAGAAAATAACTCACTTTTCCTTTTAATCATACTAGGATATTGTTCTAGAATTTTTTTAAAAAAAATTAATGAAAATGTATTAGATGAAATTACTTTCAATATAGCAAATATCTGACCTGTGGATTTAAATAATATTTAATTTCCAATGTTAAATATTTAAAATGACTGGATTAAAATATACTAGACCACTATTTCTATCCGGAAAATGAAAGACAACAATCATATGCATATACATGTAATTTCTAGCCACACACTTGATTGAATGGATATTAAGGTCTATACTATATTTCTTCAACATTTTTAGTCATTTCCACTTTGAAAAAGAAAGAATTTTAGTAGTTTAGTGGCAACAAAACAGACAAAATAATCCAATTCTAAATCTAGAAGTATGTTCATATCCTCTACAATCTCTTTATCTTGCTTTTTTAGTATCTTTAAGGAGAAACAGTATTAAATACTAAAATAAAATATCACTTCCTTGTCTCCCAAAGGTTTCTCTCTTATTTTTTAATACACCAGAAAAAGTAGAGAGTTCAATTGTTGGAAAGAAATGCTGGATCAGTCTAAGCTTTTGGAGATAATGCTGTTTCAAGTTCTCTAAAGGAAGCTGAAATAGGAGAGTCCTGAAGTATTACAACAGACACTAACTTGGCAACAGAACTTAGAGGAACAATAAGCCTGTGGTATAATACTTCCTCAGGGCTTGCAAGGGTGCATCTATCCTAGGCTAGCTTGAAATCTGGGCAAACATGTGTAAAAGGGTCACATTCAAGCACCCAACTCAATCTAGAAAAAGAGAAATATGTAACCTATCTGAGCCTTCACTCGTTCTAACTCCCACCATATTCAATTTACTTGAACCCATTTTAAGTGCCTCTTTCATTGCCAGGAAACTATTCCAAATTAGGCTTCAAGAGAGACAGAAGGAAGAGAGAAAGCTCTCTATAGAAGAAATCAAAAACTACCTTCTTTATTTCTGCTCCTGATTATTTCTCATCACACGTTAATTGAACATGGTTTGAACTTTTTCTTTTTATCTGATGCTGTCTCCTATATTCAAATGCCTTGACACCTGTTTTGACTTGCTCTAACATTGATTCAGAAGCTACACTCCAAGTTAAAATACTTACGGAATTCAGGGCCCAACAAATACCCCACATGACAAGCACTTGTGAAATATGAACAATTCTCAAATTTCAAACACACCATCTCTTGCATTGGCTCAGTATGTGTCAGCTTACCATATTATTTTACCTTACCTTTGTATCACAATAAGCATATATTTCTGTAACATTTTCCTCACTTGTATGTCATGCATCAAAGTATTCTATGACATTGTAAATATCCTTTCTTTTAGAAGAAAGTTTCTAAAGGCGAAAACATATTTATAGTATAACTTTCAAAATATTTATGTATATATATATATATGTATATAAAAGAAGTTTTATAATGGTATTCAGATACATATATTGTACTATATTTGATACCAGGAATTGAACTCAGGGGTGCTTAACCACTGAGCCACATCTCCAGCCCTATTTTGTATTTTATTTAGAGACAGGGTCTCACTAAATTGCTTAGCACCTTGCTTTTGCTGAGGCTGGCTTTGAATTCACCATCCTCTGCCTCAGCCTCCCAGGTCACCAGGATTACAGGTGTGTATCACTGCACCCAGTGTATTTTGATATACGTGGAGTATAACTTATTCTAATTAGGATCCCATTCTTGTGATTTTACATAATGTGGCATTTCACTGGTGGTATATTCATATATGAACATAGGAAAGTTATGTCCAATCATTCTACTGTTTATTTTTTAATCTTGAGACAGGGTCTCACTTAAGTTGCTTAGGGTCTCACAAATTTGCTGAGGCTAGCTTTGAACTTGCAATCTTACTGCCTCAGCCTCCCAGCTACTGGGATTACAGACGTGTCACCACACCTGTCTACACCTTTTATTTTTAAAAGTAAAAAGATTAACACTGTATCATAATTATTACTATTTTAATACTTTGAGTTAATTAAAACTGAATGGTACAGAAATATCTATACTCCTATCTTAAGAAAATCTTATACTACATTACATATTTAGGCAATAGAAGTTCAACTCCCCAATAGTAATTCTGAGAAGGTTCTAGTGCTAGTCATAAGATTTTTTAAAAAAGAAATTTGGAAAATAGTCAACAGTTTAAATCCACTATATTACTTTGTATATGCATTTAAATGTGGTCCTTTATCTGAAATTTAAAAAAAAAATGACTTCAAATGTCTTTTCTAGAGAACACACAAGAAATTTCTGGTGAAATTCTTCTCATTCTATTATTTTATTAATACTTTGAAACTTTTCATTCTATTACTGTTTAAGTGTTTACTCACCCAAGAAGTATTTGCTATCTACTATATACTAAGCATTAACTTAATATACAGTTAATTGTAAATGTGCACAGAAAATCAAAATTTAAATCTAATTAATCATTCAGTAGTGTAGTTATCAGAGTGTCTAGCACTTAGTTAGTGCCCAATAGATGTTAGCTATTTTATTATTATCAACATCACCATTCATTACTTCTTTTTTGAGGATTTTTTATTCCATAAAATAATGAGAGAACAACGAAAAAGGAGAAGAAGAAAATTACGTGTAAAGGAACAGGTTATTCAGGGGCAGGATAGAAGATGGAAACATTTGGTTTAAAAGAAAAGAAGATAACTGAATTTAATGTTTGTAAACTGCAGCTGTGGAAAAGAAAAAACACTATTGCCTTTCATTCCTGAGATGCTAACCAAGGAAGGAAAGGGAGCCATGTCAATCAGCAAAGAGACGATGTCTTACCTCTATGTCCCTAGGCATAGAACAGTCTTAGCACATAGTTGGTGCCTAAAACTACTTGCTGATGCATGAATGAACATATATGAACACTGAGTCTTAAAGATATTGAAACATCATGTAGACATAATCAGATTTATATCTGAGAAAGAAAGCATGATTGACAATGTTGAAAAATATTAATGAGGAGAAACTGAAACAAGGAAAATATTGAAGTCATCATTAACTCAGGTGAGAGGCATGATGACTTAAAGCAAGGCAATACAGGTGGGCACAGAAATAAAAGAAACCAATTCAATGGGTACTACAAGGGGACACTCCTTTCAGGTAGGCAATGAGAAAGAGGGAAAGACAATAATAATCCCTAAGTTTCTATCTTATACAACATCTTGTAATTATAGCATAGAATGGAGAGCAAATTTGGAAGTGCCATAGATGAAAATGAGAAATTTAGCTTGGACTTATTCAGTTGCTGTGAAATATACAATTTGATATAAGCATGTAAGTGATGTTTGAAGTTGTGGAAGTGACTGGGATTATCTAAGAAAACAAGAAAATGTTGAAGAAAGGAAAGATCAAAATTGAGCTAAGAAGATCACCCAATATTACAGTGTTATAAAATGAAAGACTACTAACATTAGAAGTCCCACGTGTGTTAATATTTCCAAAGATCAGACTAAGGTGGTTATAAAGAAGGTGTTAGAAATGTAGATCTCAGAACAGAATTGGAAAGCCATAAGAGCAGAGAGTAGTTAAAAAAATAAAAAGGACAAGGGAGCAGTACAACATTTTTAAGGGCAGAGAGATGTGCAAAGACGTCAGATAGAGCAACTATCCTTGGGCCACGCAATAAATGCATGGGTAGCCCTATGGGGTTGACAGTTCTGCATTCCCCTGGCTGTGTAGAGGTGCCTCTGTCCCCACAGTCTTATCAAGAGTCACATCCAAGCTCCAGAATTTTTGCCAACCTTCCACGTGAGAAAATGGTATCTCATTGTAGTTTTAAATAGATTACTCTTAGTATGAACAAAGTTCTATATTTTTTAAATATTTGAGGCCCTTGTACACCTTTTTATAAACTATTAGTGTGTTTTGCCCATTTTTCTATAGGATTTATCATATTTTTCTCTTGAATTTCGTAAGTTCTTTATATTATGTATAATAAACACTATATACTAGACTTTAGACTTTGCTTATGATTGACTTTTGACAAAATTTTGTAAAAATTTTACCTGGTCAAATTTATCCATTTTTTTCCCCCTAATTCATCTGGATTTGGAATCATACTTATAAAATCCTTAAAGCCAGGTTTTAGCAGGATTCGCTCATTTTCTTTTAATTCTTATATGGTTTCAACTTTTCACATTTAAAATTTTAATCCATTTTAAGTTTACTTTTTGCTAATTGGTATGAGAAAACTATATGCTATCTTTTTAAAAATGACTCAATTGTTTCAATACTATTTTTTAGATATTGCATCTCTCCTCCAGTGATGAACACCTTTATGTACACTAAAATTCTGTACAGCCAGGCATGGTGGCACATGCCTGTAATCCCAGCAACTTGGGAGGCTGAGTCAGGAGGATCACGAGTTCAAAGTCAGCCTCAGCAACTTAGCGAGGCCCTAAGCAACTCAGTGAGACCCTGTCTCTAAATAAAATACAAAAATAGGGCTGGGGGGTGAGGCTCAGTGATCAAGTGCCCCTGAGTTCAATCTCCAGTTCCAAAAAAGAAAAAAAAAGAAAATTCTGTACATACTGGAATACCTCAAGGCCTCTTCATCTGCTCCACAGGTCTGTGTGCCTATTCATGTGCTAGGTCACACTTAACTACAGAGGCTGTGGCTGTCTTAGTAAAGGCAGAGTTAGTCCTCCTCATACCTTTTCTCTGCCTAGCTACTCTTACATGTTACTTTCCATGTGAACTTTACTAACAACTTGTCTAACTCCACAAAAGGATACAGGTTGGTATATTTATTAGAAACATATTAAAGCTATAAATCAACTTGGGGAGAGTTGGCATTTTGATAAGATTGCGATGTCCTATCCATGAGGGAGGGATGTCTTTCAATTCATTTGTCAGCAGTGTTATATTACTTCCTTCATGTAGATTTGGCACATTCACTGTGAGGTTTATTCCTAAATATTTTTCTTTTATGTCATCGTTACTGCTATTATAAATGGAGTTTTCTCATTCCATGTCTAAATTTATTTGTTTATAAGTACTAAAACTTGGTACTGCACTGACATTTTAGGTCACATGGTTCTTAGTTGTGGGAGGCTGTTCTCTGCACCAGAGGGAGTGTAACAGATCCCTGACCTCTTCTCCCTAGATGCCAGCAGCCCCATCACCAATCATGACAACCCATAATGTCTCCAGACAATGCCAAATGCCATGTGCAGTAAGAGTGGGAGCAGACTTTCCTTGACTAAAAAACACTGGCATATATGAGGGCACTTGATTTTTTCATGGAATATAATGGTATATCTCATAATCTTGTGGAATGATTACAGTCTCTGATGAATTCCTTAAGCATCTGAAAATGAGACAGGAATCAAAAATGCCATCTTTACTACTAAATTACATTTTTACTACTAGTTAAATTATTACCAGAGAACATAGCTCATACCTGATGACCTGTGAGGCTTTCTAATGTTAGATCTCAGAATTAGACACATACTTCCCCTACCCAATCACAGGAAGCAAAGGGCAGAGGGAAACCACAGGCTTGCCAGGTGGGATGGGTCCTTCTCAACACTTGACTTAAAGTCCAGAAGTTGTACAACTTGCAGCCAGTCTCATGCCCAAGAGAAAGAGGGGAAGATGCTGGTCATGAATATCATTTTCTCCTCCAAAATTTTTTAAGACAATGTCAGTAATTCAAATCTCCCATTGTATGTTCTACTTCCAAGAAAATTTTGAACTAAAACACCTCATATTATGGTATAGATGTGAGGTGTCCTCCAAGGGCTCATGCATAGAACAATACAGGAGGGTCTAGAGCAGAAATGATTAGATTATGAGAGTCTTAATCTGTTGATCAAGGCATTAATCCACTGACAGGGATTAACTGGGTGGTAACTATAGGCAAGTAGGCTGTGAAGGAGGATCACTGGGACCGTGCCTTTGGGGTACATCATTTGTACCTGGTGAGTAGAGTCTCTCTCTCTCCACTTCCCAGTCATGCCCTGAGCTTCTTTCCTCCACCACACTCTTCCAACATGATGTTCTGCCTTACCTCAGGCCCAGAGCAATGAAGCTGGCCATCTTTGAACTGAGACTTCTGAAACCGTTAACACCAAATAAACTTTTTCTCCCCTAAAATCGTTCTTGTCAGGTCTTTTGGTCACAGCAGCAAAAAAGCTAACTAAAACACATCACTATCTCAGTTTCAGGTATCAAGTCACAAGAGTGACAACAAATTTCTAGAGAGTACCCTAAAATCAATCAGCTGACAAATGAAATCCAAGTGGCCAATGTGTGTCTCTGCCCTGCATGCCCTTGAGGGGTAAATAATGGGTTATCACAACAGCATTGTAATTTGCACTTCTGTTATTACAAAAAGTGTAATGCCCCTTTCTTCTCAAATCTATCATTTTCAGAAATCATTAGCCTAAAAGTACTGGCCAGAAACTCCAAGTAATACCTTAGAAATGTTTTTGATATTGTTAATTTCATTAAAATGGGTACTATGTCCATGATCCATAAACAAATTGAAACCAATAAATATAAGGCTAACAGTGAAAAGTAAACATGAACTCATACAGGAGAACTAGTTCTGCAACTGAGCACAAATTCATGCTTGGAGTTTTCTGGCAGATATGGAAATAAAAGGAAAAGTGATGATTCATTTATTCCTATTAACCTTGAGGGGTTTTTCCTGTGAATATTTATGTAAAGAGTATTCAATTACATGATGAATGTACTCAGCAGTTTTACAGAAGATGCAGAAATGTTTTTTATAATACTGTTTCTTTAAATGAGAACAGTTAAGGGCTTATTATGTGTATTTCACATTGGCTTTGTGTTTAATTTTTAATAATAGTGAAGAGAGAACCAGAGAAAATAACAAAAAATCCTATCTTTTCAAAATGCCAACTTTTTCAACCATGCTTTTGACAGAAGTCTGATGGGACCATTTCAAGATGGGGATTTCAGGTTAACGCCTAAGGGGCAGATTATCAGTTTTAATTTAAACACCCTAAAATTATTTCTAAAGAATAAAGTGTGGGCTTGCGTTGTAATGCAGTGGTAGAGTGCTTGCCTAGCATGTGTGAGGCACTGGATTCGATCCTCAGCACCACATAAAAATAAAAATGAATAAATGCAATAAAAGTCCTTTGACAAATAAAAATGTTAAAAAAAAGAATAAAGTGTGTCTGTATATCTATGTGTGTATAAGAAGTATGAGAGAAAGGTACATAAGGTGTGTGATGGAGATAGATATATATAATATATGTATCTCAAATTATGCCATTGCTGGAGAAAGACACCATGAGCTCAGAAACAGAGGCAGCTGGTGCTGCAAACAGTTTGATTTTAATTTGGTGAAACCTATTCACATTGCCAATATCTAGAATTATAACATAATACATTTGTATTGTTCTAAGCCACATCACATTATGGTTATTTGCGTATTGGAGCCATAGAAAATTAATCTAGAATTCAATGAGAAAATATATGCAAAATGCGTAGTAAAATGTCTGGAAGTGCTCAATAAATACTGCTAACATGAAAATGATAGATGATGAAAATGCATGATTTTGACTATCATTTCTAAAAATTTTGATTATTGAAATAAAATTGTCTGAAAATTCCAATATTCATTTTTTTAACCTATAAAAATGATCATTTCATATGGTCCATCTTAGTATTTCTAAGCGTGCTACTGGTTCATATGAATAAAAATCATTAGAGGAGGAAGCCTATCTCCTGGAAGTCCATCTTTGTGTTCATTCTTCAATGACAACCACCTCATGGGATCGCTGTCAGGATTAAAAGAGATAATGTACAGGATAACGAGAATACTCATAGTAAGCCTGTAATGATCCAGCCATTACTGTGCTCTTCTTAGCTCCAGGACAACAGGAACTTCCTCTGTCTTATTCACTGCTGTGACTTCTGCTCCCTTAACAGCAGCTGACACATTTTCAAATAAATTACTCATAAAAAATTTAAACCAAAAAATTATCTGTGTACTTTTGTATAGTACCTGCCTTTTTTGTTAACAATGTCATGCCTTTAAAAATATATTTCATTGGATTAAAACTATCACTATGATCTTATTTTGTCAAATATTCTGCTTTTCCTTTGTATCACAATTTTTCTCCATCTCTGTCTTATACATTATTTGTGATTTTTGTAGAGCTTGACTTTTGGGGCTTAAGGAAAAAAAATTGTTTTCACCTGACTGATGCCAGCAATAAGGTCTTATAGCTGAGATGTCTTCATATTGCTTTCCTCCTGGTTAAATGAAATCCAGTTATCCATACCTGCTTTGTTTGCCACAAGAAATGTGGAGCTGAAATAGAAATTCAAGGTTATCAAAATTATAGCAAGTGTTACTGCTTACCACATATACATGTCCTCCCCTTCATTTCCCTACCCCTGTTTATAGGTAACTCCACATGACCAGGTAGGGCCCCGAGCCAGTGACAGGTGGTATGTACTCCTTTCTGAGCAAAGCATTTAAACGCCCTTTAGCTCTCCACCCTTGTCAAAGAAGCTTGTGTTTTACATGCAGCTACTGATCAGAGCCTTCTGGAGCCCATACTTCCTGAGGAGCAAAGCCCTTCACACCCATGTTAGACTGGGAGCACACCAAGAAATAAACTTTGTGTGTGCAACAAACCATTGAGGTTTCAAAACTATCAAAGAAACCCAGACTCTCTGGGTTTGAAGAAAGTACATTTCTTCAAAATGTAATGATCTACCCTGATCACACACTGATTCGTAATCAATTGTCCTTACCCTTCTAAAAGAAAGTATTTCCAAAATAATTTTAAAAAGAAATTGGTTTAGAAGGAAGATTGGGGACATAATAAAATAGCAGGAAACAAAGAAACTAAAACATTGGCTATGATAAATGAAAGAACAGCCATGAGAGATAAAGTTAGACAAAAATTGAGATTTATGCTACTGGTTTATAATACACATAGAAAGAAAAGCAATATTCTAGGTTTCATAATGCCAGAGAACAGACACCCTTGTTCAACATTAATGGATATTGTATGTTATTACACACTATTATTGCTTATATTAGAATTCTAGACAGATGTTCACCAGCTGACAACATAACTCTTTGAGAATTTCAAATAGAGTCAGACCATCTGAGATATTAGACTGTGAAAAAAGCATTCTACATCAGTGGTTCTCAAACTTTAGTGTGATTAAGAATCACCTAGGGAATTGGTAAAAATGCAGATTCCTGAGTCCTCCCTCCAATCATTCTGGGACACAGTGTCTAGAAAAGTAACTGCAAACCTGCAGTCTTAACAGCATCTCAGTGATTCTGATTCAAGGTGTCCATGCACTGTACTTTTAGAGAAAATGTCTTTAGGAGCCAGTTAATAGCTGACACAAATGTAAATATTAAACACCCTCCCTACACATACTCCAGAGCTTGCCTTGCCCTACAAATTTGTTTTATTAGAGTTAATTTCAGTATTACTCTGGAGATTTGTTCCCTCTTATTTAAAATCCACATAGCACTCACACAAACACATATATACATACAATAGAGAAAATATATTTTCTTACATTCAAACTGCTATCTTAATCATTTTGTCAGTAGCTACAATGTTTTATGTCATGGAATTTTTTAGAAATCTTTCTTATGAGTATGCATTTCTAAAAGGATGTGTTGCTTTCATTTTTACTATTAGTGATGTCATGCTTTCCCACAGGCTTCTCATTACTTTTTAAATTAAAATAACGTGTAAGGAGTTTCAAAGATTAAATGAGACAGTGTACTCAGGAGGTAAAAGTGTTCTTAGAATACAGTAAATTTCACTAACGTTAGATATTATTTATTATTATCCCTAAAACTTAAGTTTCATGATAGTAGAGAATTCCTGTTTTCTCCATGGTTGTAACTTTTGCCATGACATATAGAGAACAGTTAGTAAGTATCTGTAGCAGAATGGATGGATGGATGGACAGAAGGCAGGCAGGCAGGACTATGAAAATCATACTCATAATCACCTTCTAAGGTTTACACCACCCAACAATTCAAGGGTTAAAACCCTAACACGTGGTGATGCTTCTGGATTAAGTTTCATCATTCCACTTGTCTTCCTTTCCTCACGCTCATCTTCACATCTGAGCCCAGTCATTTATTCCTGCTAATCCATAATTCCAAAAGATTCAGAGTTGCCCCGTCTCAAGTTCTCTGAACTTGGAAAGACTCTGTTCCTTGACCTTAAGGTGTTGGGTCAATGGCATAAGATCTGTGCACACAAAGCTGAGGACCAGTGTGTCACTGGTCTCAGGGATGCTGAGAATCCATGAGGTCATCTGATTATTGCATTCCAGACTACAGTGGTAAATGCATAATTTGTAAACACACAAAATGCTCTTTTGACCATGTTGTACAACACTCTGACAGAGTGATGGGCTCCAACAACCAAATCTGACATCAGAGTGTATCAACAAATATTTCTATGCTCACTAGGGAATAATAAAGTTGTAAGGAAGAGAAAACATTAGCTTAAATCTTTTCCAATCTTCTAAGTATACCAGGCAGCTGGATAAAAATATATAAATATGAAAAAAATATGAAGCCATCAAAAATTGTATCAAACGAGTGCTATAAAACATTGCACCACATTGTTATGACAAAGAAATTTTGACTTGCAACACAAGTTACAACACATCTGCTAGTAATTATTATGATGATTTTATTCCCTAATTTTGAATAATGGTTGTGTTCCTACCTTTTAAACCACACAGACATACATTGTACATGACATTAATGTTACATTTGTTTCTCATTATATGCGTTTCTCATTAACAACTAATTAGTCTTGATTTCCCCCCTTAAATTATGTAGCATTAAAAGAAATAGACCTTAAAAAATGTCAGCAGCGGTCAGAATTAAGTCAATGTTAAAGAAACAAACAATTCTGGCCTATCGTTAACCTTACAAGCAAGGTAAAATTTGACCACTCAAATTCCATGTTTAAATTAACAAAAAAAGTGTGACAAAAAGTATGTTTTACACTACATTTTTCTTTGTGGAGAAAAAAAATTAGATTAGGTATGCTACAATAGGAATGAAACCAGATTATAAAAGATTTGAGCCACTGATATTTTTATATTCTTCTCACAGCAAGCTGAACAGTATATGTTTCTTGAACAAAAAGACAAAAAGTTGCTTGTTATAAACTATGCTACATTGAAAAGGAAATCATGCTCAAGATGTTATTTTTAGCATCTGAAACATCAACTCCCAAATGAAAATATCCTCATGAAGTCAGAGAATTCTAAACAATATGTTGATGTGATAAAATTGGGGAAAATGTTTCATTTTCTTTTTTCTGTTATAAATCCTGAAATGTTGCATATCTTCTGTTAGAAATAATAGTTATAATATTCATCCAGTCTTTGACACCTATACTGACCACACTGAATATAAAATTATAAAAGAATGCTAATGACACTGTGTCTACTTCGCTCATAATTTAAAATGTCTTAAAATCCCCCTCATCATCTGACTGGAGGCATATACTTCTAATTGCTCACACAGCCAGAGCACTGCATCATGGGAAGACCTGCCTGCAAATGTAAGGCTTCCTGCAGTGTGAGAAGGTAGAAGTTCACCCTGTCCCCAGCTTTACCCTGCCCATCAAGAGTTCAAAGTAAAATGGTCCTGACATTGACCCCTCAAAGACCCAACAGCTGAAACAGCCTTAACAAGGTATTAACACAGCAACATGCTTCATAAAATGTTACCAGCTGGAACTTGGGCCTGGCAGGTGAGGAGAGGCATGGAGGAGACTAAAGAAAAGAAGGAAGTCATTTCCCAGCTAGAAGAGACAGGAGAAAAATCAAAAATTTAAGAATGCAAATTCAATGATTTTTGTTTGTTTGTTTGTTTTTGTTTTATGTGTGTTGGTATAATTGTTTTATGAGGACAAAGTCCAGTTAGGAAGAAAGGTCAATGTATGACTACTTAAACCATTGAAGATATTTTTTATTTTCCCCTTTATTGAGTTTCAATTTCCCCTTTATTGAGAAGAAGTTAGTATTCTTATTGTTTTTCACTGTATCAAAACAAATTAAAATTCTTTTTTTTTAATAATGTTCCCCAAATGTTCTATGAGAAGGGAGAAGAGAAGGAGTCAGAGGGGAAAGAGAAAGAAAAGGAGAGATGCCACCTTTCAGAAATTTAAGCACACTCCATAGTCTCAATGTTAACCATAACCTAAATCAGTGTTTCTCAAACTATGATGTACACCTAGAATCACCTGAAGATCCTACTAAATCAGAACTTCAATTAATTAGGTCTGAGATGGGGCCTGATTTTGATTTTTCTAGTATGGATCCTAGGGATGCTATTGATGCTGGTTCATGGACCACACTTAGAGCAGCAGTGACCTAGAGTCCATTGCCTATCAGCACAAGTTTCTGGCAGGTGGATTTATTCAAAGATAAATTGTAATTGGTCTGCTTTTCCTTCATATGTTTAAAATAGACTTTCAAGTACTGGCTTAACTTTGTAACTTCTCAATTCTTTCTCTTTTATATCCTTTGGGCCATGTTTTGTTCCTGTTTCACAGTCACAGGAACTATGGAGTGTTGGTAATTTTGATCTGATTATGAATTCACTTAAGCCCTATTTATCCTGTATATTGGGTTTTTGTTTTGTTTTGTTTTGTTTTGTTGATGATTGGTGAAACATTCAAAATTTGCCTCTCCCAACAAGTCAGTTTCAGACTGACTGACCAGACAATCCCCAGACAGTCCTGTGATAAGCCAGTGCTGGCCACACCTGAGAAAGGCTGGGTGAGGGTTGCATTGGGGTCCCCAAGCCTGCAGATGACATAAAGGCAGTTTCTACGTACTAAATCTTATTCCTGCTAAAAATCCCTTCAGTAACAATACTGACAGCAGCTAAATGTCATATACTTTGTTCTTAGTGAAGTTGCACAGCCCAATGATATTTTCCATTCTATAGAGTTTTTCAATATAGTATATACAGAAGAAAGATTTTTAATGTTGCTGGTCCTGAATAAAGTGAAGTTTTTTAAAAAAGGGATGTGCTACCTGTACTTAAATCTCAGACCTTTCATGTTTTCATATGCTTTCTTGCATGATTGAAAAAAACCTAATAGTGAACACTGAAAAATATGACCTCAATGAGAAGACTTTTCCTTGATCTGTTTGATTCTCAGGACTGTAAGAAAGAAACACCCTAAACATAGAGGAAATAATTGGATGAAATTGATTAGTAACAATGAAAAATTGAGGAACTGTGGAAAAATGGCATGAGACAAAGCCTATGTTCACATAAATCTAAACATCCTGTCTTTTCACTGGGAATAAATATTTATTCAAAAGAATTTTGATAGGAAGTAGCAAAAACTGGTAATGGGTCACCCAAAGTAAGGTGGGAACCAGTCACTTTGATGGCCTGTGGTCACAAAGCTGATAGGAAAGGTAAGTTAGAGGAAATATTGTTATCAAAGATAAAAGTGCTAATGGAAGATCCTCCAAAAGAAAGCTGAGAAGAAAAGTGTAAGCAAGACTATAAAAGAAACTAAATTTACAAGAGTAAAAAGTAATGAAAAGCAAGTGTTAACATTAATAGGCACAGGAGCAGTGAGTACCCAGCAATGCTGGGCATGCTTGATCCAAGAGGCAGGGCTGTGACTAGCAGGCAGGATCACAGGCAAGAAAGGAAGTACAGGATTCACAAGTCAGAGTAGGGACAGAATACTCCAAAGCCATTATAATGAAGCATTGTGCAATTATTGAAAAGCAAATCAGAAGACCAAAATCAGAAATGGGGTACGGTGACACACACCTGTAATCCCAGTGACTCAGGAGGCTTAGGCAGGAGAATCACAAGTTCAAGGCCAGCCTGAGCAACTTAGTGAGATGTTGTCTCAAATAAATGAATAAATAAGGCTCAATGGAGCGCACTCCTTGGTTTAATCCCTAGTACTGCAAAACAGAATTCCAAAATCTGAAATGTTTTATCCAAAATTAAATCTGCATAATATTGCAAAGACTACAACAAGGGAGAAAAAAAATATTTTTTTCTTTTGAGAAATCTTCATCCTATAATTTAGGCAATAAAATTCTGTGGATTTTAACAAAGCTCTTCTTTTAATAAAATGGCATTCATAAAGGGAACAAAGCTCCTTCTATTAAAGTCACTGAGACTGTAGAATCAAGAGAATATCTCTCCAACACCATGAAGATATACTGCTTTCATAAATGTAGATAGCAGTAGACACAGGACACTGTCGTATGTCTGCTATCTTTTTATTAAAACCACAATTTAAACTACCATCACAAATGGAAAAATCTAAGTCTAGATCTAAGGCTGTGCCTACTTTTGAGTGAAGGAATACGTTGTCAGACCAAAACTAATTAAAAATATTAACTTTAAATGGATATTTTATTGGGAGTGACTATTTTCTACGATTGATATTATATTCTGAAAGAGATAATAGCAGAATAAAAGATATATTTAGGATAAAATTACTTATTTTTAAAGTCTCCCCCAAAACATCTCTCTTTACCTCTTAGTGCACTTTTCCACTCAAAAAATTTGCATAACAGCAATGTAACTTTTAGTCTTGTAGTGCCATCTAGTGGTAACAAATTATAACACTGGCTAATCTTATTTCTATTAAGTGTAAAAACAGCAATTGCCGTGTTAAAAATGAGAAGTTATTTCAGTGAGGATCTCTCATCTCTATGTATGGTCACAAGACATTTCCTGACTGTTTATTCCAAACCTTAATGTTCTTTGTACTGTTTAACACTTGATTACTGGCTTGTCTCTCTGGCCCGCAAGAGATAAAAATATACAAGATCAAGACTTGTATTCGCTCTGTTCAGATTTTTTAGCTATTATGTTATGAATGTATAATATGGATTATTAAAGTAATTACTCAAAATATGATCAAAAAATTTTAAGCACACTCATGCACAAAAACTACATATTACCAATCTCATTTTGCTTTCTTTTCCCATCTGGAGCAACTGAGCAAACTTGATAATAGATTCTTTAGTGTGTCCCTACCTGGTCTTTACATCCTTGTCCTCAAACATTATCCATGTTAAGCTCAGGAAATCTGAAGTCAACTACACCTGGATCTTATTCTCATCTCCTAAATGCTATGTCCAGAAAACATTATTTAAACTCTATAAATCCCACCTACCCCTTGATGAAATGAAGATAGTCCCTACCTCTTCAGGTTTTTTAAAGAGATTTAAAGTAATGTGTCACATACAAAGGCCATAGATCTTAGTCCATAAGAAATGTTTCATGTGTTTGGTAGTTTTGCTTTGTTAACTTTCTTCCATTGAATTCATAACCACTCAAATATCTTACCAATTCCTGAATATTTGATGCATATTCTAAGCTGTTTAACTTCACCTATGCTGTTTCCTTTGCTTAGAATACTCTAGCCACAGGGTCTGACTTGAAAGCATCCTCATGAAGAGAAACTACCTTGTTGCCTCTATAGCAAGAGAGACCTTTCTCCCAAATATTTGCACACAGGACACAAGGAAGACCAGAGTCTTTCCTTAGAGTTGTTCTCTAATGAGTTCTCACTCTGAAGGGATTGCTAAGACCAAAAGAAAGGATTTGGGGACTACCAGCAGGCCTCCTCTGTTTCCTTTGAAAGGGCTGGTGTGCAGAACAACACCAATGAGAGACCAGTAGAGATCAAAGCTAACCAGAGCCCAGAGGTGCTGCAAGACCTTCAGTATCTGAGATCCTAGTTCCTCCAGAAGTTCCTTCCAGTGCAAGAACTAAGAGCCACCACATTCCCTCTCTGCTTAAGATAACTTGGATTGGATTTCTGTCACACATGCCCAAAGGAATCTTGAGTAGCTTCAGTATCTCATCATTAAAATTCTTTGATGTCTTTTATTATCACACACAAATGTTTTCCTGAATTATCATGGCTGGTTGTCCCTAAAGACCTTAAATTTCAGGAAGGCAATATTCCTACACAGAAATCTAAGAAATGTCCCCCAAGAAGTGGAATAATGTTTAATAACATGGTACATTTTGTGCAATTCAAGATGCCTAAGGAGCTAATATCCATTCATTGCTTTTCATTTAAAGAAATGTTGGAACTAGATGAAGTTTGTAATTAGCATACTAACACTTCTTTCAAAATTCCCCTGCAGGACTCTTCCTTAGACACCTTGTGTCTCTCACAGCTCCTTAACATGTTGGATTTCAGAAGTTTGTGGAATACGAAGATGATTTCAAGCCATCCAGAGTTTTTTCCCAACATGTCCAGGAAGCCTAACAAATCTAAGAGCAGAGAAATTCTACTTCGAGTAAACCTTATTCCAGAAAATTTATCTTAATAAATTGTCAGGTAGCTCACCCTACTTTCTCCAGGGAAACTGGGACTCAGAGCTAATGAAGTTAAGGAAACTGTACCTCCAGGGCTCCTGGACATGTCTGGGTTCTCTGAATAGCTGATCCTGTGGACAGACACAAAAGACAGTCATCCACAACCCTAAATGCAAGGAGGAATATACAGAAGATGAATCTTAATATTTTTGACTTCCCATAAAGTAAAATTTTTAATAACTCTTCATGAATGATCTTAAGTAACTAGGAATTTTTGAAGTTTTATTTAAAAACACATTTGTATAACGAGAGGCTGTGAATTGTATTGTCACCCACAGGGGAACAGGGTCCAAAGAGTTTACTCTTGGCTCATTATATAACCCAAAGGAGCTTCACAAGACAGAGGTTGCCCTTGGTAGTTCAGAGTATTGAGCAAGAGGCAGAGGCTGGAAGCATGGAATTTAGTCTGCAGAAAAGGTGAGGGAGGAGGACTGCTGGGTATAGGTTGAAAGGGTTGGTGCTGAAAATCTATCCTGGAGTCCTGCATGCTTTCTAGTTGCTCCACCCAGTGGAGGCTCCCTTTTGGAATTCACCCAGGAAAGAGCATGATGTCCATGAGGATGCCTAGAAGACAACAGGCCCTGGATTTGAAGTTTTTGCTCTCAATAGTACAACCTAAGCAATGGGATAGAATCATAGAGTTTTATGTCCAAAGGAATACCACTTAGGATTCCACTTTTGAATGAAGTGGAAAGAATAGCAAATAACTCTGACAACTGAATTGATTTCTGATAACCAATGGAAAGTGATAAACAAGTCATTTGTGGTAGCCATACCTCCTCACTGCATGCTGATCCCCAGAACCTACAAACATACCAAATTATATGGCCAAGGGGAATTAAGGTTGCAGATGGAATGAAGTTTGCTGATCAGCTGACCTTAAAATAGGGAGGTTAGGCTGACTTATCCAGGTGAGTAAAATGTAATCACAAGAGTCCCTAAAAGTGGAGCAGGCGCATAAAATGCTGCTGGCTTTAAAGATAAGGAGGCCAGAGCATCCCGCTGCTGGGAGATGGGACTCTAAGGCTCCCAGCAGGCATCTTCTCTATCCTCTGAAAAAGGAAGAAGGCACATTGACACCTCTGGAAGCTGAAAAGGGAAAGGAAATTGATTCTCCCAGAGGCCTTTAGAAGAAAATGCCACCTTCCAATACCTTGCTTTTAGGTGAGTTATCAGCCAGATTTCTGACATACACCACTGTAAGATAATAATCTTGTGCTGTTTTTAAGTCACTAAATTAATAGTTACTTATTAGAGTAGCAACAGAAAACTAATGTATTATTGTTAAGAAGTCTATGCAACTAATGTAACACAATGCTGAAGCACAGTTAAAATTGCAACTGCTTTACTTAGTGTCTTAAGGAAGTGACATGACAGCAATAATTTCAGGCCTGGGGAAAACCACAGGATAGTGACTCCCTTGAAAAATCTCCATGAATAGTTGTATATTCTACCTAACATAAGATGCTAGATCTGTGGAGAAAGCTCACAAGCACAAACAGTGATAAGTCTACAAAACTGCTATATTCTCTACTACAAGGACTCACTAGAATCTCTGAAGGAGAGCCTTTTTCTCTGAAAATAAATTGTGATACTTAATACCAGTGAGCTTCACATTTTTTTTTAGTGAAACTATTTTTACAAATGAATTATTCTTTAGAAGCTTAAGCAACAGAGTCGATTAAAAGTGGCTTATCCCAGTGGGGCAGCCTTGAGTCTGGGCCTCCAGGCTTCTACCCTCACGGTGGCCTAAAGGAAAACAGTGAGAGCTCCACTGCCCTGCACAATGGTCACCACTAACCAGATGTAATAATTCATAATCCTAAATCCAATGCCCAAGTCACATGCCTCTCAAAGTAAATAATTTGAGCTCCTTTAAAACAACCCTGGTAGAAAGAATCCTATAAATAAAAAGTTAAGGACACACACATACAAAAGAAAAGACTAGGTAAGGTCATTAAAAATTTACTTCACAAAAATCCTAACTATCATGATATTGATATTTTCTTATGAAACCAATTAGAGATGCACCTATATCTCTAATTTGTAAAAACTACATAGGCATGACCCCAATTTTAGAAAGGGCTATTTACCCCTGTTTGGGAAAAAAAAAGGATATTATATTTCCCATAGTTAACATCTTGCTACATATTAACCAATTTCTATAGTTAAGAGAAATTGGCAAACTCATATCAGGCTTTGTTTATGCTATTTATAGAAAAAGATAGGCATGTATACAATAAAGAAAACATGCTGAACCCGAATTGTAGAAATCTGATATACAAACTTAATCTATAGAAATGTACACATATTTTTCTGCACATGTAGCCACCAATGTCTTCACTGAGGCTTACAGATTGAGTGAAAACACAGAAATCATTACACTGTATTATACTTAGCCTCCTCTAACACATTTTGTGTATGGGAAGTTTTAGTCTACCAACTGTGTGATTTAGCCATATTGTCCACGCATCTTGAAGTGACTTCTACCTTTGACCCAGCCCAAACATATGGTCTATGATAAAAACAATATTCCTATATTTATCTTCATAGATGTACATTGTGACAAAGAAGAATTGAAAGATTAAAATTATTAAAGATGGGAGAATTAAATGACAAAATGTTTTCAAAACACATTTGCAATATTAAGCACATACCTTTGGTATAGCCAGCATTTCCACTCTTAAGTATACACCAAAGGAAAAAAAAATAACTTGCAATGATTTTACTTGAAATGGTTAAAACCCAGAAACAGGTGTCCATCAAGAGATAAATGGATAAAAAATTTGAAGTTATTTCATTTGGAGAGCTATTATCAACAACAATTAACTATTTTTTATTGTAAATAAAGTTTATTGGAACACTTTTAAGGCACCCTCCATTTGTTTTTGTTTTTGTCTTTGTCTTTGTTTTTGTCTATGGCAGTGTTCTTTTTTAAAAAAATTGTTCTT
Organism: Glaucomys volans; assembly: GCA_020662805.1. NCBI lineage: Eukaryota > Metazoa > Chordata > Mammalia > Rodentia > Sciuridae > Glaucomys > Glaucomys volans. Next base: position 555,176 of record JAJEJO010000930.1, on the reverse strand, counting down.
TTTAGTTATACATGATAGTAGAATGTATTTTGACATATTATACATACATGGAGTATAATTTTCCATTGTTGTTGTTGTACATAATGTATAGTTACACTAGTCATGTATTCATATGAGAGTATAGAAAAGTTATGTCTGATTCATTCTACTGTCTTTCCTATTCCCAATCCCCATTCCTTCCCTTCATTCCCCTTTGCCTAATCCAATGAACTTCTATTTCCCCCTGCCACCCCACTTATTATGAGTTAGCATCCGAATATCAGAGAGATTGATCTGTGGTGTTTTGGGATTGGCTTATTTCACTTAGCATGATAGTCTCCAGTTCCATCCACTTCATGCTTCTTTATGGCTGAGTTACATTTCATTGTGTATATATATATACCACATTTCCTTTATCCATTCTTCTGTTGAAGGGTACCTATATTGGTTTCATAGCTTAGCTATTTTGAGTTGAGCTGCTATAAAAATTGATGTGGCTGCATCACTGTAGTATACTGATTTTAACTCCTTTGAGTATATGGTGAGGAGTGGGATAACTGGGTTAAATGGTGGTTCCATTCCAAGTTTTCTGAGAAATCTCCACATTGCTTTCCAGAGTGGTTGCACCAATTTGCAGTCCCACCAGCAAGGTATGAGTATATCTTTTTCCCCACATCCTTGCCAACATTTATTGCTATTTGTATTCTTGATAATTGACATTCTGACTACAGATGAATCTCAGTGTAGTTTTAATTTGCATTTTTCTAAATTAACACTGATCATAATATGAATGGATCTCAAAAAACCTGCTAACTGAAGATCTTACAAAAAGTGTAGATATAAGTTATTACATTTATTTAAAATTTTAGAACAAAATTAATGTAATGAAAAAAGTCAAGACGGTGTGATAGAAGCAAGGATTGACCAGAAGTGGGAAAAAGGGAAACTTCTGGGTGATGGGCAGCAGTCTGCAGTCTGGGCTACAAACATATGCATGTATTAACTTCATCAGATCGTACACCTTTGACCTGAGGATTCTCCTGTATATAAATTTTGACTCAATGAAATAAATAATTCCAGTGTTCATTATATGGAAATACATGGCAGTGAAGGGTACTGATTGGTACCTAGACCTTACTTTGATATGCATCAAAAAATACAGGATGGCTTGATAGATGGATAGAAAGAATAGATAAGTTGTAACCTAAAAATAAATCTTCAAAACAATCTCAATTTTAAGACACAATGGCAAATGAATATCAAACATACACAATTAAGAAGCCAATTGAAGAACCAATTTTTAGTTAGAATTTCAACCTTAATGGTCCTGTTTGTCCTTGTACTGCCACTTGGCGAACCTGTGGCAAGTCCGCAGTTGTAGTGCACACCTTGTGGACACCAACACTCCCGCAAGGAGCTTTATGTGGTATGTCATTCACTCTAAACATGACCTTAAAGTCCATCTCCGGAGACTTGAGAGCAACTGTAGGTCAAGCAGAGTGAATTATGTAGCCGATGTAGGATGAATCGGTATCAAACTAGAGAAGAACGACTTTTTAAATCTGAACTTCTGTGAAGTTAGGATAGTCGAAGTCCCTTGAGTCCAATTTTTTTAAAAAACAAAGGTTTGATTCCTAAACATTTATAAGTATATCCAGATGATTTAATCTCTCCTCAGGAGTGCATAGCACTCCCCTGTCAAGGTTGGTAAGACAATTTCAAGATCCTCCTTAGAAGATATTTGAAAAGATTATATAGTGTTCAGTGTGTGATATAAAGAGCCTATTTATAGGATCTTCATCAGACCTTTATTCTTTCTTTTATTTCACATGAATAAGGACTCCAAACTTTTCTTGACTTTGCTTTCTTTAGCACTTTGTTCCAGGATTTGCAGAAAAAAGAAAAAATATCCTGCTGTGTCACACAGAATGCAAACAAGCCCATGTGGCACAATGAGCAATCTTGTGAATGGTCAGATTGTGCCCTTGCATCTGCCCATGGCCTTGCCTGCTCTTCCCACTCCTCCAAAGCAGACAGGTCTGGAAATTGCTGAATTTCTCTCTTTCCTAAACCCAGTCCTTTAATAATGTCTCATAAATCATCTCAATTCTCAGAAGTCCTTTTATAGGAAATTTAAAGAAGGAAATTTTCTTAGCAAAAGAAACCCAACCCTCTATTATAATCCATAATTCACAATCAATTCAAAAACTAAAGATTTGTCTTTATAACTTCTAAGGCAAAATCAGATGAAGATTAGAACTAGCATTCTCCCTTTGCTATGTGCTGTCTTGGAGAATTATTTATTCAAGCTTTGAAGGGTTTCTCTCCAGGGAAAATAAAACTAAAAGTTAAAATAAAATTGGGTGGCAGATGGGACTTTGATAGCTGTCTTCTTTTTTTTTTTTTTTTAACAGAGGTGGCTAAAATTAAAGAAATATTCCTGATTTCAACTAATTGTTCCCTTCTATAAAACATTCTCCTCAACTGAGCTGTAATTTTTCCCAGAGGCTTCTTTAAAGTTCTGATTTATTCAAAATAATCTTTAGCCTTTGATATTCAAGAAAATGAGAGTGACACTGAAAGCTTCCTATAAATTATTAGAGGGTCAGAGAACTTAGCTTCATACTAACATTCCTTGTCCTTGAATCAGAAAATGTTCCAGAACACGGAACCTTCTTCATTTTTAATCCATGAATCCAAGCAGGTGTGGAGACCTAACTGTAAATTAGTAGGATGCTGTCACTGTCCCATTTCCCATGCCATTTTTGAACCCCAAATGCCAGCCTTATACAATGAATTTTCTGGGACCATTTTGAAGAATATAAAAATCTCCTTAATTCACTTATATTCCTAATGAAACTAGGTCAATAACTCCTTTTAATAATTTGTATGAAGGTGTGTTGTATGTGTGGTACACAGAAGAGAAAGTGTTAACAAAATACACTGGGTAGGGTTAAAAGAGTCAGCATCTCAATTTTTACCTTATTCTCATTTTCAATGATTTAGAATTAACCAGCCTCAAATAAATCTAAACTATCAAATGCCTTAAGATTTTACCATGATGATTTTTTAAAAATATTTTTGGTTGCAGATGAACACAATACCTTCATTTTTACCTATTTATTTTTATGTGGTGCTAAGGATGGAACCCGGTGCCTCAAACGTGCAAGGCAAGCACTCCACCATGGAGCCACAGCCCCAGTACCCCCATGACTATTTTAAATAGTAATTTTAAAAACATTTATTGAGCTCCTGCTTTGTCCCATGGGCAAAGGAAACAGATACTAAAGGCATGTGTGATCTTGCAAAGTCTATGGACACAATTCATGCTCAGCTGGTAAAGCAGGGTAAGAGGCTTGATGACCTTGGTCATCCTTTTTAGCACTGAAATTCTTCATAGTAAAAAAAAGTAGGAAATATTTGGGCAAGATGTCTTCTAAGTGCTCTGGCAGTTCTAAAATTCCATGATTGTATGAATTCATTATATTTCCTTAGTTGTGTTAAACCATTTGAAGCTTAAGAAGAGGGGGGGCAATTAAACATGATTTGTTTCCTGTAAGGATACCCAGGGAACTGAGGAGTTAAAAAGTATTTTTCAACAGCTTTACTCTACCAACCTTACCTGCCTTAGGTGTCAGGTTTCCATTCCTTGATGGTTCAGGACTTGTAGCTTCTACAATGTCTACTTCTCTAGCCAATGTCTACTGGGTGATCTCAGCCTGTTACTTGCATGTGGTGGCTTTGGCAATCTTGTAGAGTCTACTGGTTGTCTTCTTTCTCTGGTTCTTTGTGCTTTATGCTTCTGGGTGACTTTCCTGTTTGTCTCATATTTGAATGCCCTACGGAGAAGATTTAACCAAATCCAGTTTCCTACCTCCTGTGCAGAACATCCCTGTTTCCCAGGATTCTTGGGACATTCAGTACGTGCCAGCCTACAGATTGTGGCTTAGCACATAATCTGCTTCCTCTGACTCTGCTAATCCTTGGTCCAATGTGTTATATTACCAAACAGGACTCCCATGCACTTACAGGGAAGAAGCAGCCTGACTCTGTGCCCTTCAGACATAGGACATGGAGGTAGGGGGCATTAAAACTAATACTTAGGTACTTGTGGACACCATAAACTTTTTCAGACTGTACCTGGAAGCCATCACCAACTAAACTCTTGGCTAGCTTAGATAAATGGAAAACATTCCAAAAATTAGGCCTCCTCTCAGCCAATAGTGAAACAAGGTCATCCTCATTTCTGTACTATGAATTCTATCTCAAAAATCTCACACTTAAAATCAGAAGTTAAAAGGAGTAAAAAGTAAGAACTCACATACTGCATTTTCAGATTACGTTTTTAATATTATTAACATAAAAAATATAGACATGATTTCTGATGAAAAATCTAAATGTTAAAAAAAAGCCTTGCAACAAAGATCAGTAACATTTATCAGAGAGGCTTATGTTTCTGATAAATATTTAAGTGTGTAAGGCAGAACCACTGAGAACAATAAATACTTTATAGCTGGTACTTTGTCAAACCTATAAGTGGCTCTGCCTTAGAATTTTACATCATCACTGAATTTACAGTCATTTGATAAGTGGAACAGGCCAAGAATTACTTCTTTCTAAATCTAAACCAGGTAATAAATCTAACATCAGGATTCTTCTTATTGTCTGTTATCATCTGATGACAATGCCTTTTACCTTCATTGTCTTGGCAGAAATATGATATGTAAAATTATAATGTCACATCATTCACAGTGATTTAACACTATCCAGCCCATACCATTTTAATCAATCAAAATTGTCGCTTTTTAGTGTAATGATTTTGTGGTGAATTCCTGTGTTTAATATGATATATGGTCTTATCTACCCGTTGATTTACTCTTCTCTTCCAAAGTCTAATAGCTCAGGAAGCTGTTCTTGCTTATGGACATCCTTGGAATTAGCAAACAAGAATAATTTGTGGTGATAAAAATGCTAATTTCAATAGCAAAATGAAAGCTGAAAAAATAACAAGTGGTTTTAGCTGAAGCTACTTTTTAAGTGGAAATAAAAGATAGTTTTGTGAATTAAAACTACAGAATACCTAGAGCTTTCCCCTCTGTATCCACATATCAAGCTATCTATAATACTGTAACCAGGAGCCTCGATACATGATTTTATTTTCATCACTACCAAGGAAAATCAGGAACTTACAAAGTATTCCCTTTCATTAAACAAACACACATTGCACCAATTTCTTCTTTAAAAAGGAAATTTGTGAGACAGTTTAAAGTAATTCCTTAAATATTTATAAATCTCTTCTACTAGAGATAAGCTAATAAAATTCAACCCCAGTTCTCATTTCTCAACTATATTACACACTTAGGATTAACTATAATGCAGTAACTACCAACCACAAAATATCAGTGACCAAACACCCTAATTTCTTGCCCATGCCATGAACCCAAAATAGTCCACAAACTGTCATTTAGAGATGCCATGGCTCAGGGACTTATGCTGCATATTCCATATAGGCCACTAGAGAGTCACTTAGGGAGCCTTTTTATGGAGGTTCTGCCACATTATGGTTGTACCATCTGGAATATGCAGCCTCCTGAGACACCGTAGAAGAGGAAGAGAGAACTGCAGGGTCCCATGCCAGTGATTTCCGGATGAAATTATGTCTCTTCTGCTCAGAGCCCATTGGCCAGAACTAGTTACATGGCTCCTCCCAACTGGAAGTTGGAGAGAAAGGTAACCCTCTGTATGTCCATAAGTAAAGAATGTGGTATAGTTAAACCCTAAAAGTCTCAAATTTCACACTTGTAAATAGTGAAAAAATTACAAGTTTTTATAGGCAATTCTCTTTGTAGAGGCTTAAAAAACTATGTACTTCCTCCAGAATCTGTAATCTTACATGGTAAGGGAGAAAATTACCTAAATGACACCAAACAAGATTAACAATTGATTCCATTATTTAAGCCACTAAATACATTTTAAGTGAGAGGAAAGCAAATATTCTGCCTATCATTTAAGCTCATGAAAGGACTTATCTTTAAATTTTTAAATCTTGTTCCACTTACAAAGTAATAACTTAAGATAAAAATTTTCATTTTGACAGACTCCCTCATACTTACCTGCTGAAGCATAAAGACAGATTTTAAGCACAAATATATGAATAAGAAAGCAATTATTTTAATATTTTTATTCCACCTTATAGAGTGAGTTGAAGTTTTTCAAACATGTTAAAATAGACTTTTTTATCATATTACTACTGCCACCAGCCTAGTCCGTTTGGGCACTGTGTCACAGTAGTTCCCAGAGCATAGCACCAGGAGCTCCTGGGGTGAGCTGCTTCCTATGGCCTATTCTATGCTGGTGGGAGAAGAATATGAGAATCCAATCACACATTCCATGAATATTTACTGAATGCTTGCTATGTTCCTATAGTTTGGCACTCTGCAATATTTTGAGACTACTACAGCAACTGAAACAAACAATTAAAAGTTCTTTTTTCTTGGACTTCACATGCCAGTGAGAGAAGACCAACAAGATCAAGGGGGAATATGGAATAAACAAACAAGGGGAACAATTCCATGTGATTATGAATGCTATGGAGGAAATAAATTCAAATAATGACAAGAGTGGAATTTGGAGCTACTTTGAAGTGGACGGCCAGAGAGGTCTCAGAGAGCATAATATTTGAACTCAGTGCAGGAGGATATGAGGGAAATAGGCACAGAGTTTGGGGTTCAAGGAAATGCAAATACAAAGGTTTTATGACAGGAAAAAATCTAGGCATATTGGAAAAAATTACCAGGACCAAACACTGGAGAATGATAAAAACCAGTCAAAGGCCAAGTCAGGACAGGATTAGGGAAAAATAAGAAAAAAGGTTAATGACAACTCAAGACAAATCAAGAGTGCCCAGTTTTCTGAACCATTAATGTGGTATAGAACAGAAGACTTCATGTGGTAATTAAAAGTTCATACTAAACAAGCTTAGTAAGGCTCCTAAGATCACAAAGAGTAAAAAAAAAAAAAAAAAAAAAAAAAAAAAAAAAAAAT